>CM033344.1:28101825-28556825 GCA_019395295.1 Osmanthus fragrans
TGTTGTCCATCAATAAATATGAATTCTTGAAACATTATTGAGGCATCGCAATCTTACATTAAATACCAGTGGGCAATAGGGATGGTCGAAATTCCCCAAAACTGGAATGATTTTTCCTTTCCTATTTTTACTGCATTTCAAATAATGTAAAATGTTAGGTAAATTTAATTATAATGCACCACACCACGATTTTCAAACTTTGAACCCTGAAAAGGACTGAACTGGACCTCTCTTATAAAGATTTGGGTTGTTTTCTTGAAATAAACTAGTTTGACTGTTTCATAGAACTGAACTGAACCAGACCTTGCTCATACCCACTGCGTAGAACTGATGAGACTGCAATTGTTACGATGGAATTGTCTAAAGCATGTTTCTTGTATATTATTCTCTGGATTATGATGTAAATCCTTTTCGGTAGCCTTGTGCCTGCATTACTTGCTATTTTTGGTCTGTTTTTGATCATGTGATTGATGTAGAAGGTATTATAGTTGAACTCATTAATTCTGCTCTGCTTGCTTTATTCTGTCGTGTTGAATATTTTCCCTTATCACCTAAGAATTGAAATTTGTAGCCTAGCTATCCCCGTACAGCGTGCATTCGGAAGGGTTGGGTGATACATCAACTCATTAAGTTAGTAATATTTACAGGATTCATGGGATTTATCGTAGAACAGGTGATCTCCTATTTCTTACGAAATCAACTCCCAAAATGTTTTTCTCTATTTGAATGTGAACTTGACTGACATAGTTTATTTCATTGTGCAGTACATAAACCCAATTGTGCGAAATTCTCAACATCCTTTGAAAGGAAACCTTTTGTATGCCATAGAAAGAGTCTTGAAGCTTTCAGTTCCAAATTTATATGTGTGGCTCTGCATGTTTTATTGTTTTTTCCATCTTTGGTATGTTCTTTCTTCCTCGAAGTTGGGTTATTTTCCCTTTGTGTTATCATTTTGTGATTTCCCTAATGAAACTTGCTTGTTTTTGTTTCAAACACCCGACACCTATTTCAAATTTGGAAACATATAACGGTATACATGCATATGGTTTTTTGCCTGTCTTGCTTTGCAAGATTGTTCATTAATCTGCCACGATATTTGTTGGTATGAAGTTATTTATACTTTTGAAATTGCACCTTAGGTAATACCAAACAAACTTTGCGGTAATTTGGGAACAAGATTGTTGCCTGTTGTGGGTGTCCAAGAATTCACTGTGTTGCTATGTTGTACTAAACACTTCTACATGGTGACTAGACATGATTATTCTTGGAAAGAGAAGGACGGGAATAGTATTAGACAATACCAGTTAAAATATATTTAAAATACAAATATTTGTAAACGAAATCATGACTTCATAGTAAAATTAAATGCAAGCACTTAAATATTTAACATATAAATTAAACCAAAAGGTGAAACTGGTCAAGTAAATATCAAATGGTGCAAAAATAGCTAATTCATTACCAAAATGAAACTGGTCTAGAAAAGGACACATCATGATTTGCCAGAGGAACTCAGAGCTCAGAAAATGGAAGAATCACAGATTAAAGGGTATTTAAAAGAAAAAAGAAGAAGCTGAGATTACTGTGTTGCTAGACTGTAAGAAAAAGCAAAGATGAAAAACAAATAGGACCCCAAATGGAAGATAACTTTTGTTCTTTTGGCAGAGTTTCTTGGAAGGCTGTGGCCAACATTTCCGATGAATGTTTAATAGCTAAGAGAGGAATCATTCTTTAATTGAAAAAAATTGCTTCAAAGCCTTTTCATATTCATTGGATAGTTATTGTTATCATTATTCTAATACAATTTATAAATTTTAAAATTACAAGTACAAATGGATATTTGAAATTGATTTGTTCTGCTGTAGTTAGCAATGGTACTGCTATGCCAAGCAACGTGATCCCCAAGTAGAGGTGTTCTGAAACTGGGGTTGGGTTTCAGACCTATCTGTGTTTTGTTCAATAAATGTATGTATTATATAATATAAGGAAAGTAGCTCATATTGTTACCTTGATCTGGGCAAATAACTGTTGCTAAAATGCTCAATGCACTCAATTTTTCTTATAAAGGTTTTTCATTCTTCCCTTCTGCATAAGTGTATTCTGATTTTTTAAGCCTCTTTGTGAAATGAGAACCATGGTCCATGTCAGCTTCCTTTTTATCTGTCAATCACATTACTCTGATCTTACTTACACACAGTGCTGTGATATAGGCTGAATATACTAGCGGAACTTCTCTGCTTTGGTGATCGTGAGTTCTACAAAGATTGGTGGAATGCGAAAACAGTTGAGGAGGTAGACTTGTATGCATTGATAACATATTTTCCTCACTTTTTTACATGCCAATTATTTTGTGTCTGATTAGTGATGCTGTTCTTTCATTTTATATATGATTGTCCGACCGTTGGCTGGTGTCATCAGTATTGGAGGATGTGGAATATGGTAAGTTAATTGGCCAAGTTTTTCTGAAAATAATTGGTTGCAAGATTTTTTTCTTCCTTTGTTACATTATGAAGAAAAAAGCTGCATTTCATTTTCTTTCGGTGCTGTAATGACTGTAAATTTGTCGCAGATTCATCAGTTTTAGTGTTAACTTTGACATAATGCAGAAATATTTCTCACTCTGTTTTGACTTGATTATTAAGCTACTTAATTCAGAAGCATTGAATGTATCCTGCTTGTGATCTCTGAATGCTCGTAAGATAAAGCATTAACATGATATAAAAATGACTTTTGTCATTTGATCTGATTATTGAACTACTTTCTTCAACAGCTATTAACACAGTTGTAATCTGATTTTTATCTATTAACTTGTGCAAGGATGTTACTTGAATTCATTATAGTCTTTTCCACCTAGTGAATGAAAAATGCTTGCGAAGATAACCTTTTGGCCCTTTCAAGTGTTCAATGGATTATGGGAACCAAGTTCTGAGGTGTGGTGAAAGATATATACTGATTTACTGCTTGCACCATTCTGTAACTCGTAGAAAGGATTAGGTTTCCAATTATTCATCAAATTTCTGACATGTATTCCAAGGTGGGCATGAAAGCACAGATGGGGGTTGGAAATCGAAGGTGGGATAATTAAATGGCACTCTTTCTCCCTCTTGAAAAGTATGAGTGATACAAATCAATGGAACATGGACGAGTATTATTTCTTGGAAGAGCATGGGAGACCTGGGTGGGGTGAGTGGGTAGTATCGTGCAGACTGTATTAATAGGGTAATTAGTCCTCATTCTTAAAAGTGTCGGTTAGATGAAAATTTTGCTGAGCAGGCTATGAATTTTTTAGCTCTTTATTCTTTCTAAATTGTCATTCTTTCATCATCTTCAATTGGACCATTGCTGACTGGAAAGTTCATTGATTACAGCCTGTACACAAGTGGATGGTCCGACATATATATTTTCCATGCTTACGGAATGGGATACCAAGGGTAATTTACTTTCTTTGAAACCTTAAGCTGTTTGTTAGTTGAATAATTTTCTTCTGCTTCCTACACTTTATTTTATTTTATTTTATTTGAGATTGTAATAATTTTGACACATTATGAGTGTGTTTGATGGAGAATATTGAGGAAAAAATGTATTTTAAATAGTAATATAATGGGAAATATATGGTTGAAAAAGAAGGAAAAGTTATTGATGTGATGAAAAATATTATTTTATTGAAGAATGTATGGTTGAAAATGAGTAGAAGAATGAGAATGAAAAATGAAAACGTGGCCCAAACGGACCCTATAATTAGGGTTTGGATTGTATGACCCGATTACCATTACATGAGTAATCGATTCTAGTGTGATAATAAATTAGTTTTGAACTTAGTGACTGAAAATGAATTTTTATTGTATAATCAAACATAAGATATTAGATCGGTTTATTATTAAATCCCTAAACAATCTAAACCTAAAGGGGATCACATCTATCAATTCAAATGTGACCCAAAAAAGGTAATTGTCACTTTATGATCCAAGAGATGTTCTTTGCTATATTTTTGTTGAAAGAGTATGTACTTTAGAAATAAGGATTTGTAGCAAATCTTGAGAAGACCAGTCACGATGATGATACTTTGAGCTTAAACTTTTTGCAAATTACTGCTTTTTTAGTTTTAAATTAACCAACAGCTGTACTCAGTCCTTAGCTTTCAGCCTAATGCCTCTAATGGCTTCTATTTATAATACATGTACTTTCTTGGCAATCAAATTGATCTACTTCTCCATTTTTTTAATGCAGGGAGGTGCTATTTTGATTGCGTTCCTTGTATCTGCTATTTTTCACGAGGTATGATGTCTTTTCCGGCTTTACATCTCGTTTCAACTCTATATTATGCTCACACATTAGTGCCTAAGCTTAGCATGTTTTAGATGAAATCAAGTTCCCTCTTTTTACAGTTGTGTATTGCCGTCCCTTGCCACATATTCAAGTTTTGGGCATTCATTGGCATTATGGTTCAGGTAATGTTAGTTTTCACTTGCATCTGTAGAATTTAGTTTCTAATATGATCGAACATTAGTTCTGAGATTTAATATGGTTTATGAATTCTGATTTCGTCATTGAACAGGTTCCTCTTGTTATCTTAACTAACTACTTGCAAGACAAGTTTCAAAATTCGATGGTGAGTTTTTCCTATCCATAGCAACTTCTTGAGTTCTTCAATGGTTTGATCGCATTTTAATCTAAAACCGAGTCTTTTTTTTTTCTTTCTCCAGGTGGGCAACATGATATTTTGGTGCTTTTTCAGCATACTAGGTCAACCCATGTGTTTACTGTTATATTATCATGACTTGATGAATCGAAAAGCTAGTGCAAAATAAGGCTCTGCGACGATTTTGCTAAACGATGGTAATTCCATTGGAAATACAAATTACAGCAATTGGGTTGCTATTTCCCCATATGTTTCCATACTGGTTTTCGCGCAGATTCCTCATCTGCCCTGGCGAAGACGAGATATCAAGGGAACGAACTTAGGGCATTACAGTTTTGATTGAAAGTGTAGCATAGTTACTTTGGTTGTGTACATTTTTATTATGAGAATTTTGTAGTTTTCATGATATATTCATGAAATTTCCTAATTATAATGTTTGATGATATTACATATCTGTAAATTAAGAGCTCTATAGTAGTAAATTTTACTAAACAAATTTCTCTAGATTACATGATTCACATAATTGACATTCATCAAGCAAAAGATAATTGTCTTATTTATTCAGTAATGGGATATGGGATGTCATCATAAAAGAAGAGGCTAATGATATTTCGATCAAAATCATAGACTTCATTTGTCATAAATTAATACTCGGTTAATCACAGAAAGCTTGAAGTATAGAAAATAAAATCGCAGAAATTAAAACAAGAGCACAATGATATTTTTGGCCTAAGCTCCAGAGGTTCGGTGATTACTTTAACACCTAGATATCTGTTGAGCATCTTCAAAACTCAGAAAAGGGATTAAAAGATTTGAGTACGTACATGAGATTTTCACCTCATACGGTTCTTCAGGGTGAAAATTGTAATAGGTGTACTTTGAAGTTATTCCTGTAATAGGATCACCGATTTCTACAGGTGGTAGATGATACCTTGAACATGTACATATCCTAGATCCTTGATAAAAATATATGCGTCACAAGTTTCCACGGAAGGAAATGAAAAAGATAAGGGTGCGTTCTCTTCGTGTTTCTGTTTTTTGTTTTGAGTTTTGAAATTCGTTTTGTGTTTTGTGTTTTTAGTGTCTGTTTTGAGATTATTGAAAATGCGTTCTCTTTGTCATTTTGAAAAACAGTTTCTCAAAACAGAAAACAGAAAACGCGTTCTCTTTGCACTTTTTTAGAATATTATTTGATAATATTTTATTCAATAAATCTGATTATTCAATTAACTTTAATTGTTTAATGTTAATATATTATTAAATATATTATAAACTTGAAATTTCTTTGAATTTTGAAATATTTTTGAATCATGAAATATTTTTCCATATATTAAAATAACATATAAATTTGTGAAAATTTTTATTAATATTATTTTATTCTAAAAATATGATTATTCAATTAATTTTAATAGTTTAATGCTAATGTAGTATAAAATAACATATAAGTGTAAAATATTTATGCATTTTCAAAAAAAATTCCACTTTTAATAAAATAACATATACATTTCAATAATAAACACTTGTATAAAATTAAATATATTTTTTGGGATTGCATGAAATCGATAATAAGTTTATTTTTCCATACAAAATAAACATAGAAAATAGAAGAGAGAGAAGGCAGAGATGAAGGAAGACTTTTTTTTTTTTTTTTGATGGAAGAAGGAACACTGTTGAAAAATGGAGTGTTTCGCGTGTTTTCAATTTTTTCGAGTTTTGCACAGAAAACGTCCAAAACGAAAAAAAACTCGTTTTGGGTTTTGTGTGTAATTTTTTTTGGTGTTTTGAAAAACTCGTTTTCCAAAACGACAAAGAGAACGCGTTTTCGTCGTTTTGAAAAACAGAAAACAGAAAACGGCCCCAAAACGACAAAGAGAACGCAGCCTAAGTTATTTGGGCCCTTTCCTAATCGGGGCTAGAATCTTGGAAATGAAAAATGCGTAAAGAGAAATAAGACTTGATATTATTAGAAATCTTTTCAAGTTTGAATTTGTTCATTTGGAATCTAGGTTCTTCTACTTCATTTTTATTTAATATTTTTCCCGTTTCTCAAGAACAATAGCTAAAGGACGTGATACTACCACTTGGATCTGAAACCTACACGTTGATGCTCACGACTATGATAGCCTCGAATGAAATTTTCTAAAATGAAGAAGCGTTTTTCTCTTAAAACCAAACGCCAAAAAATAATCAAGTGAATGAACCAACAGCCATATGAAACGCTTTATTCCACAAAATAATTTAGAAGCCAAATCAAACAGTCAACCACGTGTCATAATCTGGTGTGAGGCACCCACTAACAAAGTCGCATTCTCAGAACACGTTTTAGGGCCAATTTTTGAGAGCACACATGCACATTTCTTAGCACATGAATTATATTTACTAGAAAACAAAAAAATATTTGATACTGTGGCAACATCGGTGAGTTGCCAACGAACAATCCCTCAACATAAGAATTGAGATCCATTTATATATAATAAAATTAAAATGTATAAAAATGAAATAGAATTATAGTAGAGAATGTAAAAATAAAGATGAAGTGTATAAATTGAATAATGTAAAAATGTAGAGAATTAAATTGAGTTTTGAATTGTATAAAGATTCAATGTGCAAAGATGTAGAACGTATAAACTGAATTGAAATTTGATTGAAAATGAATAATTTAAATGTAGAGAATATAGAAGATAGTTGTAGAGAATTTGTGTGGAAAATGAATTGAAATAAGAAGTATTTATTGAGTTTGAATTTTTTTTTATTTTTTATTTTTTATTTTTTAGTGTCCGTTAAGGACCCAACGGTCACAAATTAAAGTTTTTGTGACCATTGCAAAATGATCACCCAATGGTCACAATTTAAAGTTTTGTGACCATTGCAAAATGATCACCAAACTTTAATAAGTGACCAGACGATCACTGCTAACTCGTGGTTCATCGAGCTCTTGCTCATGGGCAGCTTTGCTCGGCTCCCTTTTCCAAAATCCCTCTAGAGTCGTGCTTTGACTAATCTTAAAATGAGTTCGAGCGACTTATAGGTCGAGCCTTGACGAGCTACCGGACGTTTTTGTCAACTAGTCCAAGCCGCCCATGGATTGAGTTTCGACGAGCTGATGAGCTACCGGACTCATTTGACATTGGCCCATATATATCCTTCAAATTTAGCTCCCGAGTGGCTCGTCCGCCTTGTTTGGCTCGCCATTTCAAAATCCCGCTAGGCTTGTGCTTGGGCTTGTCTCAATGGCTCATTTGTCAACGAATTCAGAGTGACCCATAGATTGAATTCCGACGAGCGATGAGCTACTGGGTTCATTTGCCATCGGTCCATATATACATGGATCCTACAAATTTAGCTCCCAAGTCGCAAAATCATATTTGACTACTCTCTCATTACGTTGCTGCAAGAAAAAAGAAAAACAACAGTAAGTCCCGAAGGTTTGCGTATCAATTTATTTGACTTTCCATATAATTTTTGTTTTTGCTTTTAAAATTTCAGAATCTACCAACTTTCTCTTTTGTAAAAGCCCACTCAAACGTTATAAATTATGCATTCGTCACGTATGTGTGTGGATTCCTCTTCAACGTTTTGCTTCTGGAGTGTTTAGTTGATGATCATATATGATATGGGGTTTATTTGGAACCCATAAGTTAGTTTTAAGTCAATCATGCTTAGAAAAACAAGAACTTGTTTAACCGAATCTAGTGCTCTACATGTTCGTCGAAATGTTCCACAAAAGATGCGCTTGGTATAGTGCTATCACATTGCCTATTCGAATGTTGTGTGCGCGGTTGTTTATGCTGTGGGAGTGATTTTAAGTTTAAAATGACTGAAATTAGTCTTTATTTGCGGTGCTATTAGGAATCTTGGGTATGCCTTACGATGCTTAGGCTTTTGAGTTGCAAATTATGTGAACGTATGAATGGAGGAATTAATATCAGACCATTATCGCGTGCACAATCAAGTTGTTTCCATAGTTTCTCAGGTAAGTTAGAGAGTGCTAAAACTGGTGCCTTACACAACTTATCCATAATTGTATTGAATGCATGCTCTTGTTCATCACGCCAATGAAATTCCACTCTTTTAACAATTTTTGTGAGTGGTGTAGTGATTGTGCTAAAGTGTTTCACAAAACGCCTATAAAAACTAGACAAATCATGAAAACTCCTAACTTCAGTTATGCTTTTAGGTGTTGGCCATTCTTTAATAGCTTTTATTTTCTCCTCATCCACTTCTACCCCATTAGCATCCACCACAAATCCTAGGAAAACAACATTTTCCATGTAAAATGTACACTTTTTAAAATTAGCATAAAGTTGTTCCTTTTTCATTACTACAAGTACATATCTAAGATGTTCTACATGTTCATTTAGGTCGTTACTATAAACCAAGATGTCATCAAAATACACAATAACAAATTTACCTATAAGTAAAACATGATTTATCAATCGCATGAAAGTGCTCGGTGTATTAGTGAGTCCAAATGACATTACTAACCACTCATATAGGCCATATTTAGTTTTAAAAGCAGTTTTTCACTCATCACCTTCTCTCATTCGATTTTGGTAGTATCCACTTTTAAGATCGATTTAATTAGACATGCAAGTATTATGTAATTCATCCAACATATCATCTAACATAGGGATATGATGACGATACTTTACTGTTATATTGTTGATGGCTCTACAATCCCCGCACATCCTCCAAGTTCCATCTTTCTTTGGCACAAGTAGCACTGGGACGACACATGGACTCATACCCTCCCGCACATATCCTTTGCTCATCAACTCCTCCACTTACTTTTGAAGTTTATTTTTCTCCTCGGGCTTACTTCGATAAGCTAGTGGGTGGTAACCCACTAGGCATATCCTCCGGGAATATATCTTCAAATTCCTGCAACAAAGATGTCGCTAAACTAGGGAGGTGTAGGTTAGGTTCCTCAAAATTGAGGAAGGACTCCTTATAGACTATCAAAATCACTTTCTTCTTCCGTATTTTTCAATTTGCTTTGATCTTCATATACTTGTGCCGGTGTTAATAGTGCAAAGATAATAGACCTCCCATCCTTTATTATATCGATTATTGTACCCATCATGAATAACTTTCCTATCATATTGCCATGGTTTACCCCAGTAAAATATGCCCCACATGCATAGGTACCACATCACACATAATTTCATCCCGATAACTACCAATTGAAAGATTAATCAACACCATAATCACCTTAATATTTCAACAATCATTTAACCATTGTAACCTATAGGGTCTAGGATAATCTCAATTTTTCCACAAGTGTTGTGCTAGCTACGTTCGTATAACTACCTCCATCAATTACACTATATACCTTATTGTTGACGTGACATCGTGTATGGAATATGTTTTCTCGTTGTTGCTTCAAGTCATCTTTCTTGATTTGAGTATTGAGAGCTCGCCTCGTGATAAGTAGCTCTCCTCCAACACTAAAACTCCACTTTGTCTCCATGATCACTAACCTCCTCCAATGCGGAGCCTTCAAATTCATCCCCACTTTCACTCACCGCCTCTCCATTGCGCATGATCATTGTCCTTTTGTTTGGACATTGAGAAGCGATGTGTCCCGACCCCAAGCACCTGAAGCAATTGATATCTCGATTTTTGGATGGCTGTGGTTCTATTTTTGGTGTTGGCACTCTCATCTCTTTCCTTCGACATTTCATTTATTCATTTCAAAGCAGCTACATCTCCTTTGTTATCCCACATGGATTTTCAATTTGGATTCGAAGTACCCAATGGTTTGCCTTAACATATCTTTAATCTCCACATGTAACATATTTTTAATCTCCATGTAATGCTGTAATTCCACAAGAAATTTTCAAGAAATTTTCATCTCTTTATGATAATCTTCCACACTCTTCGATCCCTGATATAATCCTGGCAACCTTTGATGCAGTTCCTTGTAGTAGTGACTAGGCACGAATCTTTTCCGCATAATAGTTTTCAACTCATCCCAAGTACTAACCGCTCGCTCCCGATTCCTTCGAGTAATTCCGATCTACATCGTCTCCAAAGTTATTCATACCCCTTCATTCAAACCTACCACCTCTATTTCATTTCTCATCCTACCCATTTAACCTGTACCATTGATGCATCCTCATCCAAATTACTATCATACTCATGGTCATCATGCAACTCACTCCTAGGATCCTACCCGAGCTCCTTGCATTTGAGTGTCCCCTATGACTATTCGACCCCGATGCCTCTAACCTACCAAGCCTTTCAGTCACATCCTCAAGCACCCTCTCAAACCGTCTTATTACATCTTCTCCTATGTTGATTTGATTCGGCTGCTTGATTGAATTTGAACCTTCTCTATCTGCCATAGAATTTCAACCTCACAAATATATCACTCAAATGAACTCACAATCTGTCTTTTACCACTCAAGTATCTTCAATGAGTAAGATGAACTCACAAAATATAATCCAATTGAGTTTGATTACGAATTTTGATAGAAGAAAAAGAAAAAGATGAAGAAAGACTCAACAAGAATCAAGTATGTGAATTGGAAACTAAAGAATTCAAAGACTTAAAAACTATTACTGGACATAAGAACACGAAGAATGGAAAGAAAGGAAAAAACAAGACTAGAAAAAAATAAAAGATATAACTTCGATTATTTTATAGCCAAACTTTGATAATCAACTGATGAGAATCACGTAGCAAGATTGAACCAAGCAACCAAACAAAAGAAAAGTTTGAATGACATCTTGATTACAAATCAGCTTGGAGTTTATATAACGCATTACTTGATTCAAATTGTTTATTGATCTCAACATGCAAGTTATGAAGAGGTGGTGCAACTACCTCAACTGACATAGACACATCAACATGTGAGGACATGGGAATAAGGCCTAAAGGCTTCCTAGGATATAACTTCGAAGAGCCTCGTATATAGATTGATTCACAAAATTGTTATATGTAGTAGGATCAAATTCCAATTCCTAAAATTTTCCTTGAAAATGGCATGATTACACAGTTCATCAGTACCTTTAGGTTGGATAAGGGCACGACATACAACGCTTGACTTAGAAGTATTGGGAACAAGGGGTACAAGGGTACAATACTAGAGTCATAGGTAAAGTCTGAATACTACCTAAGGAGGTGTTCTTACTAGCATCCAAGTCATCAAACTCTTCAAGTTTAGGTTCGTAGACTTGATCTTCTAACTGCTCATCTATTACATTCTTTCGTCCTTACAGTTGAAGTAAGTTAGAAGAAGCCTTTGAAAATTTAGAAATGTTACCCTTATTTTTTAACACATGAGGAACATTAGACGGGAAAGGTATTTTGATAGACTTAACATGAGGCAACGTTGATGAGATAGATACACGATTGTCACCACACTTTTCATATGGAAATTAGATCATTTCTTAAACCTTGTATAAATCTACTCAAAATCAAGACTCCATCCTCAATGACATGACATTTCGTTCGCAATTCCTCAAATTGTCTAATGTACTTGGTCACCATTGAAATATAAGCAACCATCGAAAGTAGAAATATCTAATTTAATGTCTCTAAAGAAACTTTTCTTATGACGAGGAAGAAAATGAGTATCATGACAGTCACATGCTCATTCTCGCTTGTGTGGAAAATATTTTTGATTACCTTGTTGACGACGATATTCTCTATTACGAGACACTTTAAAATTATCGACATCAGTCGAACGACATACAATGCTCGACTTAGAAGTACTGGGAACAAGGGGTACAATACCTAGAGTCATAGGTAAAGTCCGAATACTACCTAAGGAGGTGTTCTCACTATCATCCACCAAGTCATCAAACTCTTCAAGTTTAGGTTCGTAGACTTGATCTTCTAATTGCTCATCTATTACATTCTTTCGTTCTTCAATGACTAAAGTTTGGTTAGGACATTTGGAATGGCCAAAGTCCTCTTACAGTTGAAGTAAGTCAGAAGAAGCCTTTGAAATTTCAGAAATTTTATCCTTAATTTTTAACACATGAGGAACATTAGACGGGAAAGGTCACGGGAAAGGTCTTTTGATAGACTTAAAAGGAGGCGGCGCTGATGAGATAGATGCACGATTGTCACCACACTTTTCACATGCTCATTCTCGCTGACAAATAACAAAACAAGGGGTCAAACACTAGTCAACAGCTTAATCACACAAAATAAGTAGGATAAAAATGAAAATATAACAAGTCTAGAGATTTAAAAGGTCTAGGGTTGGTCACGTGAATTTTAGGTAAAATTAGAATAATAGCGGCACATGAAAGTAATTGAAGCGATTTTAAATTAATAGTAATATAAATCGAAGATAGATAAAAACAGCGAGTTCCTTTTTTGTTCGCTGAAGTGATTGGGCCGATCTATAGGACAAAAGAGGTACCTGCAAAATAATGTTAGAAAATGGAGTTGAAAGGGGTGTTGAGAGTTGGAAGTGTTCTGGGATGTTGATTTTGTGGAGTATATGGTTGCAATTTTTATTTTTTTATTTTTTATTTTCATGGTTGGGTGGCAGTTGTGGTCTGTGGTTTATTGAAAAGTGACAGCAGGTTACTATACTGGGGTTTGAGGAAATCTAGGTTGCTTTTTTTTTTTTTTTTGAAACGAATGGATATATGGGCTGTTTTGGTACCTGTAAAAAAATTGTGAGATGATATAGATTTAGCAGATGACTAGCTTGAGACAAAAAAATCTTCGGCTGAAAGTGTATGGTCTCCATGATGGTCTCTAGAACTCAAAGTTAACTAGCAATCTAATTTGATGTAGAATCAATGGAGAATTCCAGCAAAGGCAGCAGCAGAAGAAAGAAGACAGCAAAAGAAGAAGAACATGAGAGGGAAGGAAGAAAGAGAAACAAGGAAAGGAAGAGGAAGAAGCAGGGGTTCTAGAGGAAGAAAAAGGAAAGGGAGAAAACTTATGCAACACTCAAAATCATTCATTGTCATCTGTCTCCAACTAAAATTTACAAAGTTTTCTATATATAGAAAATACAAAACATAAAAAAAAAATTGGGCTTGCCCAAGGATACTACAAGCCAAAAAAGTAGATATGTCCTCATCATCTGTTACAGAGTTCCAATAGGGGGTCAAGTGTCCCCTCTGTGTAGCTGGCAGCTGCCAATCACAGGGGCTGTTGGAAATTTTTCATAGCTTTGTTGTAACATTGATTTGGTCTTCAACCATGTAAGCCACAACTTTGATGGAAAGTATTAGTTGAACTTGTTATAAGAAATATCCTATAAAAATGTACCTGTGAACAATGACGAAAAGAAAGTAAGAAAAATCATTTTTGCTTGGTACATTTTCAAGAGGTGTATCACTCTTCAAGATGCATGATTTTGAAGCGAGTAAGGTTTGTTTTTGCATTTCTTTCAAGCTTGAAGAATGTATGTAAATCAAGAGGTTGTAGCAATTGATTTAGGATTAAACTAGTTGTACATTTGTGGTTGACACCTTCCTTGACATCCCCCTTATGTGTCAAAATTTGTGTCATCGATTGTTTAAAGTGTTGTTAAAATGACTGTCAAAAAATCTGCCACCTCACAAGTGTGTCAAACTTGATGTCAACAAAGATGTACATGTAGCATGATTGATTTATATAAGAAATGAAACTTCTACAATCGAATCAATGGACATGTTTGGGTAGATTTAAAAAAGATACTATCATATAAGTAAATAAGTTATGTCTGTTTGGGCACTCACTTGTTCATAAGTAAAATCAATGTGATAGTTTACTGCCCTTTATAGCCAAGCTTTTACAACTTTTTTCACGTATGTTTAAGAAATCTAACTGTAATATGGTAAATGTGTTGTTCAACTAAATACAATAATAAGTATGATGGGAGGTTCTTATTGTTTGACCACTTATAAGTAGGAATCAAAAAAGCTCTATATGCATCCACATTTTTTCTGCTGGAGATTGATAAGCCGCCCATTAGATTAACCTATTCATAGAAGGATCAAGAAGAGTGGAGAATCATCTGAAAGAAAGGAGTAACCATATTCTGTTACAGAGCATGCGCAGGAGGCTATTTCTGTCATAAAACATGTGCAGTACACGTGTCTTTTTCAGTGTTAATTCCATTTCAGTATTCAATAATATTCTTCATTTTGCTATTTTCTTCTAGTAGAGTCCTATCAGAGATCTTATAACCCTATGTACAATTATGGTATTTAATTATGGAAAGTCCTTGGTTAGTTTTTTCTTGCCTGAGTACGAATGGAGCGTCACTAGGTACAAACTTTTTTAGACTGAACTGATCGTTTTTTTTGGTAGATTGTAGGAGTGAAAACCAAGCCAAGTTAGGGGATTTTTGTGCCTAGCTCTCTGGATTAGCTTGGGTTTGTACGAGCCTCAAATGTGTGAACATGGTTTGAACATGTTGGATCACTCCTAAATCCTTTGAGCCCATTGAAATTTGATATTGATCACTTTGCTTGAATATTTATTATCACAATTGTTATGAACTGTACACGTTAATTTAGGAGTAAACGTGATGTATATGGTAGGTGTATAAGTCTAGAATTATTTGTATGTGTGTGTACCCGTTGGTGAATTAAGATGAGAAAGAGATTTTCCCAAATCAATCAACATGGTATCAGAGATAGGGTTTGAGAGTTTCTGAAAATTTGTAGATTGTTCTCGGTGATGGCAAATGTTTGGGTCGGTATTTTTGGTAGACGAAGATCGACACTTACCTGGGTCACTTATTGGCGGGTGAAGATCAGACGCTTCGTTGGTGGTGAAAGCTACTCCGCAATGAGCATCTTCTGCCTTGGGTTCCTCCGGGTTCGAGCATTTTGGTTTGCTTCATTGCAACTCTCGGCACCTCTTGCCATCGGTGCGTGTGGTGGTCAGTGACGGGAGTCCGTATGATAGGCTCGTTGGCTTCATCATATCGATTTTCTCCTACCTTGGGTGATTCAATTAAGAGCAACCGTTTAAACTTGGCTGTCGAGGAAGTCTACCAGTTTTGGGTATGTTTGGGATTTTATCAATTTATGCCTTTTATCCAGTAGGGCAGTTTGTTTGGGTTTTCATCCTTTTGGGCCTTGATTCCAACGGATCAGTTTTCTTTTATTTGGATTAGCTTATTTTGTTTGTGCTGCTTTTTCATTGGACATACATTATTATTGGGTTACCTTGGTGTTTATTTGAGCTACTTTCTTTCGCGTCTTTTCTGATTATCTGTTAATCATGGCCGACAGTGAATGAAATCACAGTAACCCCATCCGCTAAAATCATAGATAGAAAGTTAACATGTAGTAGGAATTATGGTCAATGGAAGAGAATTGTCCTCATGCTCATGTCAAGTGTGGATTTGGGTGATCAACTTGACTGATGACCCACCTCCACAATCCACCTTCACAATATGATACTAATCTCAAGATTTGAAAAAAATGGCTGATGGAGGATGATAAACTCTTTAATAAGATTCAAAGTCTCTTTAATCAGATTCAAAGTACCATTGACCTGACAGTTGATGATGTTATTAATCATTGTGATACTGTATAAGAATTGTGGGACTATCTAGAATTTTTATATGCACTCAAACATGATGTATCGCATGTCGTATGTTCATGAATTGATGTTAAAAATTTATTCGGTCGATCAAAAGGGACGAAATTCGTTTCAATATTATACTGAGATAAAACATGCATTTGAAGAGAAGCAGGCCATGTTTCCTCTAACCAGTGATGTGAAGACAATGTTCATACATGTGATATATATGCTCGTCTCCTTCAGGTATGCCAGGACAATGACAATGAACAAGGTGTAGCACCAAATGAGACGGTAGCTCTAGTTGGCACAAATTCAAAGATAAATAGCAATTACAGTATCAAAGAAGAATGAGGAGGAGATGTGGTTCTCGTGGTTGTTATTATCGTGGAGAGCAAGGACATGTAAAAAGGAATTGCTGGAAATTAAATGGCAAACCAGCAAAGTACACAAGTCAGACTCCTATGAGGAAATTTGCCAATGTTGCTACTTTGGATGGTCTTCTACCTATACTTATTACTCTTCCATCTCAACATCAAATTACGATTTCAGCAGACGAATATGCTCGACTTATACAATTTTATGCTTCTCAATAGCCCACTCAACAACCTGTTACACCTTCCACTTCCACTTTAGCCAACCTAGGTGATTTCATAGCGTGTCTTTCTACCTCGTCTTGCAATTGGGTCATTCTGGTGCCACAGATCATATGACTAGGAATACAGGTATACTTTCATCATTTTAGTCTTTGTCTAATTTACCATGTGTCACTTTAGCTAATTGGTTCTACAACTCCTGTAGTCGTATGAGGGATATGACATCTAACAAACTCTCTGCCATTGTCTTCTGTCTTATGTTTACCTCAACTTCCTTGTAATCTTTTGTGTAAGTCAAATTACTAAATCTCTTAATTATAGTGTTCTTGTCTGTCCTAACCACTGCATTTTTCTGGATCTTGGGATGAAGTAGATTATTGGTATAAGGCGTGAGTTCAATGGCTTGTATGTGCTCGACTCTTCTCCCACACGTTCTCTCTCTGTTTTGAAGAAATTAGGTCCTAGTCTCAAGTGTCTCATTTAGATTGTGAGTCGTGTTAATCAACAAAGCACTGTAAGGTACCATATTTATCTAGAATGAATAAATGGGCTGCGTCCGCTTTTGATTTAATATATTCTGATATTTGGGGCCATTGTCCTATTTTATCTAACACCAATTTTCGCTATTTTGTTACCTTTGTGGATGATTATTCTCGGGTTACTTGGTTATATCTTATGAAAAATCGCTAAGAACTATTTTTCGATTTTTTTGCACATTTTATGCTGAGAATAAAACAATTTTTTTTTTTTCACATTTCTCTTCAATATTTACTTCCTTTATATCTCAAAATGGCATTCTTCATCAATCTTCATGTATCGTTACTATATAATAAAATGGAGTGGCAAAAAGAAAGAAGAATCATCATTTATTAGAAGTTTTGCGAGCTCTTCTCTTTTCATATGAAAGTTTCAGAAGAATTTTTGGCAGATACAGTCTCTACTACATGTTACTTAACCAATCGTATGACTTCTTCCTCTGTCTTTGACGTTAAAATCCCTTATTTTATTCAATTTTCCTCTCAGACTTTATTCTCTCTTGCTCCTAGAGTATTTGGGTGTACTTACTTTGTCCAAGATATGAGACCTCAAGTTTTCAGGCTTAACACTTAAGTGTACATTTTTGGGTTATTCTCAACATCAAAAAGGTTATCGATGTTTCTCTCATTCCTTAAGACGGTATCCGCTGATGTCACATTCTTCGAGTCCACACACTTTTCCAGTACTTCTGTGTTTTCCAATCCTACGAATATAAGGATGATTTCCTTGTTTACGCTGTGAATACACTTATGTAACCAGTATCTCCTTATCCTTCTATTTGAAATGCTTGCACTTGTGTGCAACAATCTCCATTGGCACCTACTACAAACCATGATTTATCGTCTCTACCTACTGTTTAGCCTCAGGATTTGTCTCTCCTTCCTGATCGTAGTCTTGATCTTTCCATTGCCCTTTTAAAAGGTAAACGATCCTATCATATCTCTTCTTTTGTTTCTTATCATGCATTGTCATAGTCTTCCATGTCCTTCACAGCTCCTTAGAGTGTGTGTCAGTACCAAAATTTGTTGTCGAGGCAGTGGCTGACGAGTGGCTATGCAGGAAGAAACAATGGCCTTGGAACATAATCATACTTAAGATTTGGCTCCTTTACTCCTTAATAAAAATGTAGTCAAATGTAAATGGGTGTTTATTGTCAAGATAAACCCTAATGGATCTGTTGCTCGATTGAAGGCTCGTTTGGTTACTAAGGGTTATGGTGTGGATTACTTTGAGACTTTCTCTCGAGTTACTAAGTTGGTTTCTGGTCGATGATTCATTTATCTTGCTACTACCTATCGTTGGCCGCTGCACCAACTGGATGTTATAAATGCATCCTTCCATGATGATTTGCTAAAAAAAAAAAAAAAAAAAAAAAAAAAAAGTTTACATGGAGCAACCACCAGGTTTGTTGCTCGGGGTATTAAGGAAGATACTGAACTGCAAAAGTCACTATATGGTCCGAAACAACCACCATGTGCCTGGTTTGGGAGATTTAGTGAGGTTATGATTGAATTTGGCTTGCAAAGAAGTGTATATGATCACTCAGTATTTTTTAAACAATCTACAGTTGGGTGTATTTTGTTAGTGGTATATATTGATGATATTGTGATTACTAGTGGTGATAGCGGTGACGTAAGTATGATGGAAGCTTTCCTAGGCACAAGGTTTCAGACAAAGGAATTAGGTCATTTGAAATATTTCTTAGGGATAGAGATCTCTCGAAGTGGTAAAGAAATTTGTGTCTCAAAGAAAATATGTTCTAGACCTACTAGATGAGACAAGTTTAGTAGAAGCAAAACTTGGTGATGCTCCCATGATACGAAATGTGAAATCCGGGGCTCAAGATGGAGATGTGTTTGTTGATGTGGAGAAATACAGGAAAGTGGTGGGAACCGATTATTCGTCCAGATATTACCTTTACAGTAAGTGTTGTTAGTCAGTTTATGTCATCTCCTGCATAGGCGCTCTGCTACAGGGTATTGTGTTTTTGTTGGGGATAATTTAATCTCTTGGAGGAGTAAGAAACAAAGTGTTGTAGCTCGATCAAGTGCCGAATCTGAATATCAAGCTATGGTGCAGGTAACTTGTGAACTTATGTGACTACATCACTTACTTAGGGAGATTGTCATCGATAAGTCTCTATGAGCTCGTGGTGTGATAATCAAGCAACTATTCACATTGCCACTAATCCAGTATTTCATGAGAGAACAAAGCACATAGAGGTGGACTGTCATTTTGTTCCTGAAAAGTTACAGCAGATTTCAACTAAGCATGTCAATTAGCTGATGTGTTCACTAAGACCTTATTTGGGAATCGAGTAAACTATATTTGTAACAAGTTGAACATAATTGATCTATGCTCTAGTTTGAGGAGGAGTCTTATGAATTGTGTTCATTAATTTAGGTGTAAACGTGATGTATATGGTAAGTGTATAAGTCTAGAATTATTTCCTTTTGAGAAGTATATTTTGCATGTGTGTGTATACCTTTTTTTTTTTTTTTTTTTTTTTTTTTTTTTCAAAAAATTGAAATGATTGAAGTTTTTCTATTTGGAATCGTGTTAGGTCTAATTCCTATTACTTTGGCTAGATTATTCGTATCTGCATTTTTACAATACAGACGTGGTGATCAATTGGACCTTTGATTAATTAACATTTCTTTTTTTGATTGACCTTCTTCTCCTTTCTTTAATCCACAGGAGGTCAAATTCTGATTGCTATGCAAGTGAATGAATCTATTTCTATTTCATTTGCATGTCATCAACGAAAGTTGGCCACCAATGCCGCATTTGGTCATTTCCAATACTGAATTAGCTCTTTCCCTTGAGCACTATGTTTTCTCTAGAAAACAAAATGATAAGTACAATGAATATTAGAAGCTTGGTGAACCAAAACTTAGAAATCTACTCAAGGTCTGAATTTTGATTTTTTTTTTTGAAAATTCATTGCAGTAGCAATTGAACGTATATCAGTTTGTTGGGGGCGGGGGGGGGGGGGGGGGGGGGGGGGGGGGGGGATTCTTTTTTAATTGTAACTTCTTAATGTCCTTATCTATTTCTTTATATCACCACAACCTTATTTTTCACCGAGAAGCTCTTTTGGGGTGGAATAGTTTCTTGATGATACACTTAACCAAAAGAGAAAAAGTCGAAACATCCGAACAAGCATGTATCCTTCAAGCAACGTATCGTAGCTTACATGTAGCTATTTACTTTTGATGTCTTCATTTCGAAGCATTTTGTTTTTGCCTCAATCACCCCACAAGGTAACGAGCAAGCAGGTTGCCATCGTTGGCACTAACTCCAAAGATATCGAGGCAGTACTCGAATCACAATCTAATATACCTGCATGTTTGTCCGTAGGCCAAATTTTGGCTGATAAGGCAAGAGAAGCAGACGTGTATACTGCTTCTTATACTCCTAGGGAAGGACAATTTTGAAGGAAAAATTAGAGCAGTTGTTCAGTCCCTCATTGATAATGGTCTAGATATCAAAGTTTTTCTTGATTGATCTACGTTTTTAATCTTCAAGATTCTTAGAGAGGAGATATTTTAAACTTAGTTTGCTATACAAACTAATGTCCTCAAACTTAATTTTCATCAAAGAATTATTGCTTCAGTGAACTATTTTTTCTGCATTATTCCTTCTTATGCTTATACTGAAGAGGTCAAATAATTAAATCTGCCCATTATTTATTATTTCTATAGATTTGTACTTGAAATAAAATGTTAGAACTTAGAATATATTATGTGGTGCTGATAGGCCACCGATTGTATTTACTTACAAGGAGAAAGAAAAGGGAAAACACAGTCAGCAGGGCAGGAGCTAGAGATGCAACAGGGGATCAAAATTAATCTTCTGTTTGTTAGTTAGCAAGTAAGGTATTGAGAGAGTGAGGAAGTGTCAATAAATGTGAGAGCTGGAAGGAGGGGGGTTAAGAGGATTCACGTTTTCTGTTGAGTCAATGGGGAGAGTCCAGGCCTCTCAAATGCCTTGGAGCTGTTCCCTTCTATAATATCTTCATTTTCAGTAAATAACAAATAATTTCTCTATTGCATCTCAATTACAGTTCATTCTTAAGTCATATTCGACCGATAACATTATTTCTTCATATATATCAAAAAGTAATCTATTATTGTGATTGATAAATCATAGAACCCACACGTATCTATCAAATCTGGTATCAGAGCATCGGTACTAAAGGGATGACGCTTACTGATCGGGTTAACGAATTGGAAATAAGGATTCAAGAAGACATGGGAGCGATGAGAAAGGAATTCCAGAGTGATATGGCAAGAGTAATGGAGAAGTTGGAATGATGGCTGGAAAACTGGAAGGGTAGGAGCGTGAGAGAAAGGAAAAAAGGGTCGGCAATGATCTCATCTGAGACTACCGTCAATTCTGAAATCCCAGCCTAACTAGAGGAAATTGGAGTGAGTATCAATTGTCGAAGCCGCATGGATGAAGGGGGGAAAACAGAGGTGTGTGGATGCCGATTGGAAATGCCGGTTTTCAATAATGAGAACCCCGGTGGATAGATTTTTGGAGCTAAGAGGTACTTTACTATGAATTAGCTATCGAACTGGGAAAAACTCTAGGCAGTAGCGGTGTTTGTATGGGGAAAGCCCTATCATGGTACGATTGGAGCAGCCGTTTAAAAGTTGGTAGGAATTGAAGAAGTTGCTGGAATGCTTTCGACCGTCATTGGAAGTAACGGTCCTGGAGACATTTTTGGAGTTGCGATAGGAGAGTACAGTGGAAGAGTACTGACGAATGTTCGAGATCCTTGCTGCTTTGTTTCCGCCATTGCCAAAAGAGGTGCTGGAGGGGAATTTTGTGGATGCACTGAACCATGAAGAGGGCTGAGGTTAGAATGTTTTTTTAGAAGAAATTACATGACTCCGGGCATTTGAAGTTCACAGTGCAGAGGTTAGGTGCTAAAGTTTTTAAATCATAATTTAGGTATTGAGTTAATAAGTAAACATTAATTATTTTAATTACTGCTGTTAATTAAATAATACATATATTGCGCGTTCCCTTAAATATCGTAATTTAAATTACAATCATCTTAACTTCCATTATTATCGAAACCAACTTTCTGTAAAACTCCTCCCCCACGACTTGACCTATTATCTTCGGTCAATTGATTCCCACTTCGGCCATTTCGAATACAGTACGTCTTCTCATCTATATATTATAAACATAATCCATTATATTCATCATATATCCAATCAGTCAGGTTATAAAAGATATTTTGAAAATAAAGATTCAAGGCGACGTAAAATAGTGAAATCGAAAGGTGCAGAACGGGTAATCAACGTTGAAGACACGCCACAAAGAAGACGCAAGAGGAAGAATGAGGGGAGCCTAAAAAAAACTCATCTGGAAAAGCACGCATCGTTTGTGATCGTGCAAAAAAGGCCCTCGAATAAGTTTATTTCGATTCTTTTTCTTTTTCAATTTAAGTGATATGCAAGTATTCAAAAATCGTTAACATTTATGATCATCATATGCGATTGTGATCGATATGTTATTAATCTGTGACCTGACTGGAATGAGTTAAGGTTTTTGGTTTTGAATCCAATGTTGTATAGAAATTGATTTACCTTTGTGATCGATGTGTTATAAATTTTTGACCTGACTGGAACGGGTTATGGTTTGGTTTTGAATCCAATGTCTTATAGAAATTGAATTTTATTTTAAAATTTTATGACTAATTTGTTTTCTAAATGTGACCGAAGTTGTTCTGAATATGTGGCTTGAATGCAGTACATTTTGTGTGCCTGTGACCTGATTATTAACATACAGAGTCCATATGTGACCTGAGTGTACAAAAGCACATATATGTGACCCATTGAACTAAGTAATACGCGATCTGATTTCAATGCAAGCCTGAAAATTCGAAATACCAAAAGACGGTTGGTTTCTAGAAAAGATTACAACATTAGTGGTATTCTTACAATCATTCAAACAAATTTAAGCAAACGACAGAAATGTATACCGTGCACATGCTTTGCACACCTAGAATGCCATGAAATTGTGATACAATTGAAGTTGATTCACTACTTCATTCCGAGGAAGGTTTATCACCCTAATGACGAAGAAATGTGGTTTTATGTCTCTGGGTGATATGTCAGGTTCTCTATTTCTGGGTTCTTTTTAGTCACGGGCCTTAGATGTTTTGGAGATAATGATACACAAGTGTTTGAAAGTAGACCATCATAGTTGAAGACAAAATACTTTTCTCAAGTGGATAATGTAATGCATGAAGATGATGTCAAGTCCACATTCATATCTACATGCCAAATGCCGGACTTGGACCTTTTTAATGTCCTTCCAGATAACGACGTCGCTATGATTGGTGCTTTGTATATCATCACTGCCTATCTTTTTCCTAGATATTACAAGAAGGTTGTACTTAAGTGTTAACTGTTGACATTACATTTTTCTAATCTAAATTGTACTGCAGATTGAGATTTGTGACTTGGAACCATCGGGTGCTGAAATGGCCATGCCATACATGAATGGTGTCCAGTACAACAAGTCAATTCAACCGAAGTTTTCACGCAAAGGCCGCAGAAATAAGAGTAGCCTGGAAAAGTCAGCTGACCATGCGGGTACGAGTGGGAAGTCAGGTCCATCAGTGATCCTGTTAACGGACAGTAGAACTGGACAGGCTAATGTCCTCGACGATGATGATTTTTTTGATCCTCCACAAAGATGGCAGGAGACATTCCTGCCATCTTTCAATGGAAAATCCCCATTTGATGAAGGCCCATTAGTTGCTCATCATTCTCCAAAGGAACCACATTTTTTTGTCAGTCAGTTGTAAAATATTTCAATCATTGGTCACAGATCATTATTTTGTAAGTTAGATGTGGTATAAATCAGGTCACATATAATGCAATTGTGTTTTCAGTGTGCACTATCTTTTCTTATTTGGTCATATAGATCCTTACAAGTCACATATAATATTTTTTATTTTATTTTATAAGGTGTTTGAGGAGTTGAGTATGCAAATATCCGAATTCAAGTCGAATAATAAAGTGTTGACTGTGGATCTTGATGACATCAAGTCACAGATGTCATCCTTGAACGCTGAGCAGACAATAAAAATGAATTACATTGTCCAAATGCAATGAGAAATAAAAAGTGACTTGATGGAGATTAGGACGAACATGCAATTTCTGTCTGAATAATTTAGCCTACTAGTATCACTAGGAAAATAGGTAGACAACGAACTTCCAACAATCGTCATCCTTAAATATGCCCATACGTCATCGTCCCGGAATCACAATATTGTTTTCATGGAGAGTGCTTTTTGTACAAAGATGTGTTACAAAAGTAGGGTGACAAAGTGTGTTGGCAAAATTCATGCTATTGATTTCAAATGAGTTAAAAATATTTAAAAGTTTGTTTTTGAAATGATTGGTATAGATTTGATTTGTAATCCAACTTTGTACACTTTCTTTGTAAGTATAGCATAACTAACTAGACAATATAAAAAGAAATAAACACACAAACAATTCTGTATTTGAAAAGAAAAGGCTCAATTAGTTCAACATCATATCATGAAGCAATATTTTAATAAAATCTAAATCTAAATAAATGCTATGAATCACAAAATTAATGTCAGATAAATGCCTTATTTCTTCAGGAATGGATGTGGGACGTCATGACAAATAAAGAGATAAATGATATCCTTAGCAAAATCATAGACCTCCTCATTTGTCATGAGGTCCCACACAATTTCAACCGATCAAAATAAGACAATTATGTTGGTAGAGGATGCTATAGATAGAAAGATAAATAAATAGTCTAATAATTCTTGGTATCAATTATATCGATAGAAAACAAAGAATTAAAAGAAATTGTATAAAATGTCTAAGGATAATTTTCTAAATGAATTTGCGACTATTTAAAATATATAAATGATTTTTGAGAGTTGGTGCCTAGGACTTCATTAAATATTAAGAAAATTATTCGGAGCAATAACCTAAATGGAATTAATTTATATAAAAAATGATAATTAAATTACACAAAATACAACTATATATCTATTATAAAATATATACAATCTTAAATTGCATAAAAGAATGTAAAAACTGACCCTAATTATTGGTGAGGAGATTTTTACAGAAATTAACATCAATGGCATCTTAAAATCAGTAAAAATATAATTTAATATGGAACAAAGAAATTTTTACTTAACATTGAGAAAAGGCAAAAATTGTTTATTTCTTTTTAAAAAAACGGGTTTCTTGTAAATTTCTAATAAACTTATATCTCGAAAAATATGAAAGATCTATGATAAAATCGAGTTAGAGACTATAATTGTGACAATTTTACATATATTGATACAAAGAATTATAATAAATTACACAGATATACACGTATAATGTAAAACCATAATGGATAAAATTTAGACAAATTGAGTACTGTATGCATATAAATCATCACAAAAGTCTCACCTTCTTCATCTACTTTTCTTTACTTTCTTGAATTCTCCTCCGCCTTCTTGACGTTTTTACTCAAATCAAGAATTCTATGTTTACTTTCTTGAAAAATCTGATAGCAAGATAAACAAACAATGGTAGGTATGCGTAACAATTTGGTGAATTTAGTCGCACTTTTGCTCTTAATTCCCATCATAGGAGGGGGCATATGGCTCTCAGTAGGGTGCTTTAAGAATGTGATCAAGAACTAGTTGGAGAACAAAAGAAAAACGAAGAAGAAAATAAAAGAAAGTAAGAGAGAATATTGTTATTTTGTGGGCACTATATAAAGGGAGAGGAGAGGAAGTAGTAAGAAAAAGAAAGTAACGGAACGAATCAGTTAAAAAGAATCGATTAAAGAACAAAATGAGCAACAGAATTGTAGATAAGAACAGGCAAATCCAGTACTGGGAATTCAAATAAGGAAACAATGGTAAATTAGTTGATAGATAATAAACAAAATAAAGAAATAATATTAATTACAGTTTGAGTTTCCATATCATGTCAAGTTCATTGCTTGAATAATCTGCATATTAAATCATATCAAACAAAACAAATGATCAAAATTCTAAGAATTCCATGTCAAGAATTATATTGAATAGAAAACAAAGCATTAAAAGAAATCGCGTTCAAGCAGGAAGTAATTAATGAATTTGCACTATTTAAAATATACGAATGATTAGACTATAAACCCTAAAAATAAAACCCTTTTAAAAAATCATATGTGAAAACAAAGTATAAAATGCTGCATCTTTCCATTAGTTCTAAAACTAAATCCTAATGACAACAATGTACTGTTTCATTCAAGAACTTAAAACGACTTTACTAAAATTTTTTATAGTAGTTGTACTCGAAAGTGACATGATACTTTTGAACTGTTATAAACTAGAGATGAAAAAAATAAGAAAATAAAGAAGTAAATAGACTCGTGTGTATATTATTGAGAAATGATTTCTAAATTCTCTTATTCCTAAATAAATGAATTCAAGAAAAAAATGATTTTTAAATTCTCTTATTCCTTTTATTTTGTTGAAATGGTCAAGTTCACAAAAAGGATTATAAGAGAGAAGTATTTTAGAGTGAGTCGAATTACAAGAGATGTGAGTGACTTTGTTATGAAATTTTTGTTCAACTTGGTATGCAAAAGCACAAAATCTTTTATAAGTCATATTGTATCTAAATGTGGGTTTATTACAGGAGAATTAGGGGAGTTAAGGTTGGACTTTCCAAGATTTTATTTGGTGTGGTTACGGATTTTAAACCTTCAAAATGAGGATTATGTGTCCCAAATCTATTTAACTAGGTGAATCTAAGTTTTCATGTGATGGAAACTATTAATGTGAGCGTAGAGGTATTAAATTTGTCAACCTGAGCCACTTGACTCACATAACGCCCCCATGAGCTAGCCCCTTGGTGGGGCAAATAGAGGCAACTCGCGAGTCACTGAAGGCTCACCAGTATTTTTTTAATGATAATTGCAATTTTAGTATCAAACTTATAGTAAAGATAAAAATTTATAAAATAAGTATAAAAGTAAGAAATTATAAACTTGTAAAACCCTCCTCCTTTATTCGGGTTTGGGACCGACTATAATGCGTAGGCAGAGTTAAAATTGTGCACGAGTGAATATCTCGTGAACAAATTTTTTAAAAGAAAAATTCAAATATCAACGTAAAGTAACAAATATAAAGTTAATGTACCCAAAAAAAATTCTTGAATTTTATAAAATTTTAAAATCTCTTGCAATTCTATCCATTTGTATTTTATCTGGGCCCACATATATTTTAATCATATCCATTGAATTTGAATTTTTGTATAAAATTCCTATACCCATTCATGGACAAAATCACCTAAACTATTCACAGAAGTTATGTTCGCCCAGCAAAAGATAACTGCCTTACTTCTTCTGCGATGCGTATGGGATGTCATGACGAATGAAGAGATTAATGATATTCCGAGCAAAATCACAGACTTCCTCATTTGTCATGACATCCCATACAATATCAAACAATCAAAATTAGACAATTATACTTCATCAGGAGTAAACATAAATGAATGTCAAAATATATAAATGATTTCTGATGGTGCTTCGGACTTCCTTAAGTATTAAGAAAATTATTAGGAGCAATAACCTAAATCATGTTCAAATGCATGTATATGGAATTAATTTATGTAAAATAATAATAATAATAATAATAATTAAATTACTTGAGATCAATTGTTGTATTGATCCATTATTAGAGAGCAATTCTGCACCCGATGGATCACAATTTTTTCTGAATAATTCGCCATGATATATGTATCAGGGGGATTAATTTCGAATCTTAAATTACATAAATGAATGTAAAAACTGATCCTAATATTTAGTGATGAGAGTTTTACAGAAATATAAAGAAATTTTATTTAGCATTAAGAAAAGTCAAAAATTGTTTTTTTAAAAAAAGCGTTTGTTGTGAATTTCTAATAACCTTACATCTCGAAAAACTGTTGATGAAAAAATATATAACATTGAGAATGGAAGAGCAGTAATAAAAGAGCAATGATGCAATAATAACCCCAAGAACACAGACTAATAACTTCTCACTATTCAAATAGATGGAACAATATCTTTAAAAGTCTCACCTTCTTCGTCTACTTTTCTTTACTTTCTTGAATTCTCCTCCGCCTTCTTGATTATTTTAATCGAATCAAGAATTCTCTATTTACTTTCTTGAAAAATCTGATAGCAAGAAGATAAACAAACAATGGCTCTGAATTCCCATCATAGGAGGGGGCATATGGCTCTGAATAGGGTGCCTTAAGAATTTAAGAATGTGATCAAGAACTAGTTAGAGAACAAAAGAAAAACGAAGAAGAAAATAAAAGAAAGTAAGAGAGAGAGAGAATTTTGTTATTTTGTGGGCACTATATAAATGGAGAGGAGAGGAGAGGAGAGGAGATAGGAGAGGAAGTAATAAGAAAAAGGGAACAAATCAGTTTAAAAAGATCGATTAAAGAACAAAATTAGCAACAGAATTGTAGATAAGAACAGGCCAATCCAGTGGGAATTCAAATAGGGTACCGCTATTTCGATCAACACTTTTTATATATCCATCCCACTCTAAGTTCTTCTCCATTAAATTTTAATTTTTTTAAAAAAAAAATACTATTTACATCCACGCCATATTCCAATCTCGTCCTTACTAAATTCATTCATTTAATTACTATTTATCCAAATAAATTTTATATATTCATACTACTTTAAATATATTTCTAGCATTATAGATCTATATATTCCATAAAAAAAATAAACTCTTTTAAATCAGATGAACAAAATAAAAATAAAGTTGAACTAATTGAACATTATATAAACATATATTATTTGCTTTGTTTATTGAAGTTTTGAATATTAGAATGTTTCAAACATATTCATTTAATTTTCTCTGATCTATTAGAGTTTTAGTTAAATATAAATTCTAAAAAAAAAGTAAAAAGGTAATTTAATGAAAATAAAAATAAGAGTTATGTATTTTTAATTATGTCTATTTCAGTAAATTTACATAGGATTTAAAATGTAATAAAATTTTATTTTTAAAAGTAGATGTAAATATAAAAAGTGTGGATGAAAATAGCGGTACCCTTCAAATAAGGAAACAATGGAAAAATTAGTTGATAGACAATTCAAAATAAGGAAGGAATAAACAAAATAAAGATATAATATTAGTTACAGTTTGAGTTTCCATATCATGTCAAGATGATTGCCATTCTGCATATCAAATCATATCAAGCAAAAAAAAATGATCAAAATTCTAAAAATTCCATGTATAAATTATATATCAAAGGCCAGAGCCGATTTTGGGCCGAGGCGAGTAAGGCCCAACATTGAAGGAGGCCTCATTTTTTGCCCAATTTTTTTTTTTTAAATATCGAAGGGCGGGCTCATTTTCACCGTTTCAGTGTGAACAAAAATCCCAGAGCTCCATTCCTACCCATTTCCCAAATTCCCAAAACCAAATCCGATTTCTCTGTTCCCCAAACGACGAAGTAACTCCGGTGAGTTGTCCGGTCTCGCCTCTCTGCTCTCTTCTCATATTTTTAGTTCTTCTCGATTTCTATGCGTGCAAACACAGAGGCCTTCAGAGCAACTGGTTCTTGATAAATTTGGTTATAGATTAATATAGATTAAGATTAGGTCCACAACCTCCAGCCTCCAGCAACTGTTATCGATATAGCTCCAGTGCACCCTCACCTCCAACTTCGGCTGTTGAGGCACTTTTGGTGCGGGACAACCTATTAGCTACTGACTAATGGGTCTGAAATTATTGCTCTTTTCAAGGGGTCTGAGGATTCCAATTCTAAGGTAAATTTCTTAGTTTTTTTATTAATGTTTTTGTGGCATTTAAGTTAAAGAGCTTACGAAATTTTTGTGGCATTTAAGTTAAAGCACTTGTGGCTTGTGCAATAGTAGGTGAAATCGCAACTGGAGGAATGGATTCAGATTTCGGAATTCCAAGAGAACTTTCTGATCTTCAAAAACTTCGATCTCAATATCAACCTCAACTCCCGCCCTGTCTTCAGGTGAATATTCACACTCTCTTTTCAACATTTTTTTCTTTTCTTTTCTGGATACATATCTTTCTCGCTGTTATTGAATCTATTGTGATTTTTGCTATACATGCTAATGTCCAGGAGAATAGATCTAACGTCTACCCTGTTATTTTGTCTGTTGATGTAATGTGTGGTAGAATAAGAAACCATTTCATTGCCGATTCATAGGATATTCAGATTTTAGTCTTTGGAAATGCTTCATTTAAGCTTAAACTTTAAATTTTAAAAAACTGGAAGAATCAAAGATCCTTTAAAGTTCTTTGTTTACTTATTAGAATTGAAAATGTCATTTGTAGTGACGTACAGTTACAGTATGCAAAAAGTAAGGTACTTTATACATAAATGATTTGTTTTCCTAAAAATGTTGATAGATTCAGCCTAAAAGTAAGGATTCCAAAAATAAATGTAGCATTGCATGTATATTTCTTTAGTTTGGTGGATTTCTATCATTATCAGTTTATCACAAGTGTTATTGGAAAATATAAGTTAAATATTGCAAAAAGGGAGATGATGGGGATACTGTATATTACAAATTTCCTTTTTTTGTTATAGCTAACTTAGATAAAACTTGTGATAAGTTGATAACAATAGACACTACAACAAAACTATGATTTCACGACAAAAAAATATTGTCGCAAAAATTGAGATTTTGTTGCAAAAGTAATTTAGCGACAACGTGACGTTTGTTGCGGGCGTTGTCGCGCTATATGAGTCACGGAATGTATTTTACGACAATTTTCATTCGTTCATCGCATTAATAAATTCGCAACATTATTTGTTTGACGTGAAAAGTAAGATATAGCAACAACATATTTGTCTTCATAATGTCGTCGCAACTCATATTTGTCGCGAAAAATTAAAAAGGCGACAAATCATTTTGTCACGACGATTATTGCAATAATTTTTTGGCGAGAAAAATATTTGTTGCAAATATTGTTTTAAAGGTATAAATTTTGTTATCTATTCTATTTTGTAATAGCACATGCTCGTAGCGTTATATCTTTAATAACAAGTCATGTTTGTCGCGAAATATGATTTACAATGCGTTTGATATTTTGCATAATATATTTTAAGATATTCAACATTTGTAGTGCAATTTATTATGTAACAAGTAGAGTTTGTAATTAATTTATTCACAACATTGAAAGTTTGTCGAGCTATCATTTGTACAACAATGTAACATACTTTATTAAAAAAAAAAAAAACTCATGACTTTATAAAAAGAATGCTTCATTGTACAATTACTAAAGTCTACAAATGATTTTTAAAAAAAAAAAGATTCATATTATTGTCAACCAAATAGATATGGACCAAAGTATCATATGAAATCTCTCATCAACCTTCTATAGATGCATCATTTGTTTGAAATCTACATAGGAAAAGAAAAAATGTATATAGTCATTAAAAAATAAAATAAACAAATAAACAAACAAATACATATAAAATATGCTTTAGGTACCAATGTCGCTATCACCGTATCATCTTTATCTTTTAGATATTTGATGACATTTTGATTTTAATTGGTAATCATGCATGGATTGCACTTAAGGGATGTTAGTTGAAAATGAAATGAAATATGACCTGTACAGTTCACCAGTGTGGATAGGAACATGGAAAATGAAGCAAAAATGAACAATAAAACTAGAAAGATTGTATATAAACCAATGGGTACTGAAACTCAAATGTCGCTTATAGAGTAATAGTAACTAGCTGCTAAGAGTCTTTATATTGAGATTTTATACAAAATGGTTATGATGTTTTTGTCCAATTGTTGGAGGTTAGAACTGTATACAATAAATAAAGGGAACTCATGGTTGCATTGGTATTACACAATTTAATAAGTAGTTTTCAATTTATGTTTCAATGCTGCAGTTTTGTATTTGAATTGGGGGTTCTAATTTTACTTTTGTATAATAATAGGTAATATTTGTATTAGTGTTTGATGTTAAAATTTTATTTCAGGCTCATGAGTTGTGACGGTAAAATTTTCAAGGGTGTGATTCCATAGTTTTCGTTGAAATTCTACTTCTCAAGTAAGCAATGGCTTGCCTTAATTTGTTATTTAAGAGTTATATTTGAAATGTTTTAAGCCTTGTCGGCTTATATAATTGCAGCCTTGTCGGCTTATATGATTGATTATTGTAGGATCAACAATTGCACAGGTGTACGAAATAACTATATTGAAAACTCTAATTGTGAGATGATTGAGATATTTTGTAATTTTTTTTAGGTTAATCATTGGGTATTAGATACACGGCATGCCTCCTAAATATGAGTCCGGTGCTCAAAAGAGAGAAAGAAAATGAAATGAAATTGCATTAACTGAAAGTCAAGCAGGGAATATTGACAAGTACTTTAAAATCAACAATATAAATGTGTTGAATGAGGATGAAGTAGATATTCAACATGCCCGTGTTATTGAAGTAGATGAGGATGAAGAAGTAAGTCAACCTGCCTGCGTTAATAAAGACGATGATAAGGAAGAAGAAGTGACGAAACCTACATGTGTTCATGACGTAGATGATAAGGAAGAAGATGATTGTTTTTCTCTAAATTTGGATGATCCTGGTAATTGGAAAATCGTTGATCAAAGAACGAGGGATTTCTTAGTTGAAATGGGTCCAAAAAGAATTGATGACATCTCGTTCCCGACAGATTGTACAAATAGACATTTCGATTCTTCACAATATAAACGATTACTACCAAATGGGCAAATAATTGATAGAAGATGGCTAGTATATTCGGTGTCTATGGATAGAATCTTCTGCTTTTGTTGCAAGTTGTTTAAAACACCGAAAAATGTGACCAAAGTTGGCCAATTGGGTAATGACGGATTTAAAGATTGGCATAATTTGCATCGGTCCATTAAAAGTCATGAAAGAAATGAGGAGCATTTACGCTGCATGACTAATTGGATTGAATTGGAAAATAGGCTTCGAACAAAAATTACAATTGATAACAGTGTTCAATTGTTGATTGATGCAGAAAGAGAACATTTGAGACATGTATTAAAAAGGATAATCGCTATTGTAAAAAAATTGCCAAAAACACATTGTCATTTCGAGGAGGTGATGAGAGGCTACATGTTGAACATAATGGCATGTTTTTTACAAATGGTGGAAATGGTTAGTAAGTTTGATCCAATAATGCAAGAGCACCTTCGGCGAGCTAAAGCACGCAGGATTCAATATACGTATCTTGGCAAAGATATTCAAAATGAGTTGATACAATTGTTGGCTAATGAGGTAAGAAGTGCAATTGTCAATAAAGTGAAACATGCAAAATATTTCTCAGTTATACTTGATTGTACGCCAGATGCAAGTCACGAGGAGTAAATGTCTTTAATAGTACGGTTTGTAGATGATTCAGCAAACTTACCTACAATTGAAGAACATTGGCTTGAATTTCTGAAAGTAAATGACACAATAGGACTTGGACTTGCAACCAAGCTTCAAAAGGTTTTGACCAAACTTGATCTGGATATTGTGACATTAGAGGGTAAGGGTATGACAACGGATCTAACATGAGCGGGAAGCACAAGTAAGTGCAAAGAAGAGTACTTGAAATTAATCCCCAAGCTTTCTATACTCCATGTGGCGCTCATAGTTTGAATCTAGCATTATGTGATATGGTACATTGTTGTTCCAAAGCTGTATCCTTCTTCAGAGTGATACAACACATCTACACATTGTTCTCATCTTCTACCAAGCGATGGAAAATTTTCAAAGATAATGTACAAGGTTTGACAGTGAAGCCATTGTCACAAACACGTTAGGAAAGTCATGTTGAGAGTGTGAAGCCTATAATGTAGCAAACTGCACAAATAAGGGATGCTTTACTTGATTTGGTAGAATGTAATGAAGATGCTAAAGTGAGGAGCGAAGCCGAGTCGCTAGCAACATATGATATTCAGAATTTTGACTTCCTGTTTGGCATGATAATCTGGTACATGTTGTTGAGTGCAGTCAATGTTGTGAGTAAATTTCTTCAAAGCGAATCCATGAATATTGATATTGCTATCGACCTCTTGCAAGGGCTTGTTTCATTTCTTGAAGATTATAGAGAAAATGGATTTACTATTGCCATGGACGAAGCGACAAAAAAGGCAGGCGAAATGGGAATTGAAGCAGTATTTACAGAAAAACGCATAATTCGAAGAAAAAAGCAATTTGATGAAAGCAGTAGTGATGAGGTAAAGCAATCAGCAGAAGAATCTTTTAGACTTGAATGCTTTGTTTTTATAATTGATTAAGCTCTATCTTCTCTGAAAACTCGATTTCAACAATTCAAACAATATGATGACACGTTTGGATTTTGGTTTAATCTGAAGAGGCTAAGGGACACATATTTTTATAGTTTGTTGAACTATTGTATGAATCTTAAGAATTATTTGGAACATAATGGGCGTTCGGACATCAGTGAAGACGATTTATGTACGGAGTTACGAGATTTGGAGTGTTATATACCAAGTGAAACAACAAGAGCAATTGAAGTACTACGACGTTTGAAGCCATTGAATGTTTGCTTTCCAAATGCTTATATTGCTTACAAAATTTTGTTAACCATACCGGTTACAGTTGCATCTGCAGTAAGAAGCTTCTTGAAATTGAAATTGATCAAAACCTATCTCCGATCAACTATGTCGCAAGAAATATTGAATGGATTGACTATGCTATCAATAGAGAAAGAAATGGTTGAGCAGCTAAATTATTCAGATTTGATAAATGTTTTTCCGTCTAAAACAGCAAGCGAATAGTATTTCACTAATTGTTTGAAACATTGTTAGTTTTGTTATTTTATAATATAAATCTTTTATATAATATATTTGTTTATTATTGTAATATTAAGTTTTAAGTCAGTAATATGTTGCATAATACACCGTTAAAATTTGCATTTACGTTGATTTGGGGCCTAAGGACCTAATTTTTGGACTTCGCCTCAGGCCCCATAAAACACAGAACCGGCTCTGTCAAAGGCAGGCCTCGTTCCTTGAAAAAGAAAGAGAGAGTATTTTGAAATTTTCGTTCATTGAAAAGGAAGAGGTGGTATTTTGAAATCATTGTTCCTTGGAAAAGAAAGAGGCAGTTTTGCATGTGTATATATATCAGCAGGCAACACTTTTTTTTTTCCAGCCTCCGTTTTCTGTGCATGTGTATATATCAAGTCAGCCTTCAATTAATTGTAGTGCAATTGGGGTTTAAATCTTTCCAATGTAATGAAGTCCAAGCCCAATCTTTCCACATCTTTCCTGCCATATTAAATTGTAATTTGCACAATTGTCCAACAATATTTTAGAATGTGCATTCCAGCCCTCAAATCCAATTAATTGTGCAACCAACATCTTTTTTTAGTTCAATTCAAGTCCTTCAATTTTCAAAGTGTTGAATTTGATCTCCAATATTGCATCCAATAGCTAATTAATTCTTCTTTCTTTTCTAACCGTTTCAAAACGAATTTAACACTGAAACAAATGAAAATTAACCCAAATTAGGTAGAAATTAATAATTTGACGATATAAAAGTTTAGTAATACGACATAAATAAGTGCACAAAACGCACTTATCAAACACCACCAAACTAAAACATTTGTTTGTTCTCGAACAAAATAAAACAAAACTTAGGTATAAAACATATTACTATCCCAAACAATTCACAAATAAAAGACTCAACATTGAACTACTTACCATGTGCCTCGGGTTCGAATTTAAGTAACACTTTAGAGAGAGATTCAAACAACATCAAAAATAAATTTTTGCTTATCCGACGCTCAATTTAATGTGTGATTAGCCAGTGATCTCACACATATACTAGAACACAACTAATTTAAGTGTTGTTGATTTATTTACAATCTCCCAATGTCAAATGATTATACGGCACTAGATTTTAAAGACCCTTATAGGTTTAATACTCGAGTCATACAAACTACGAAAAGAAGTAAAAGATGTGAGATTTGAATTTTTTTAAATGGTTAGTACCCGTTTTAGACTCCATAATTCAAACTCCTTCAACTGAAGTTGTGATGTGAACCCGACCAAAAACATGTTTGGGAACCCATGAATAAGATGAAACAAACCCAAGAAAGCTAGAAATCACGCCGTGCAAAGCTTCAACCCGACCCGTTGTTCGACCCGTACCAAGAACCGAGATTACACGTAAGAAATCTGACCCGTTGATTACCCGGAACAAGAACCATGCAGTGGGAAAGCCACAAAAGGACTGCGATATCCTTTTGATAAGTTCAAGTTAAGAATTTAAACCACCAAGAACTGGAGGAATAAATCTCATAATTTTTATTAAAATCTCTCAAATAATCAAAGTCTACCTTTACAATGAAAAAGAAATCATATTTATATGGAAACATGGTAAAACCCTAAAAGCCACTAAATTGGGTCCAAAATATGCAAGAATATGGAAATAAAATAGAGTTTTAATCAAATAAGGAAACTCGCGAAAATTAACGATTCTGTCTCAATTTTCTTCTATGCGGCCACATAGAAGGATTCTATGCGGTCGCATAGATGACCTTCTTCAGTCCTGGGAACTCTTTGTCATAGGCATGCAGCCGCATGCCTTGGAACACCATGCGGTCACATGGTAGCCAGTTTTGACCTCCGTTTTCTTCCCTCAATTTGAATGTCCTCAAATGCCTTTCGACCCTCGACTCCAACATGAAAGTTGTTCGTTGGCTTGTCAACTTCAACCTTGTGTGCTCCATGGCTCGAACCATCAATTGTGTGACTTGTAGTGACTCTATGAAGGCTCGAACCTGGCTTTGGTTCCTTCCCCACATTCACCCAATGTTCATTGATATGTTGCACACTCCGGATCACATCAAGCTGGGATTCGAGAACTTCAAACCATCAAATTTCTATGAACACAATCTTTAACTTTCCCACCCCCAAACTGATTTTTAGCAGTTTGATTTCTATATAAAGGATTCGAGAAATTTTATTCAAACCTAAGTCAACAAAATCAACAATTAAGTCTACTTAATTAAGTCATGCTTCAACATAGGTGATAAGTCAATATGGTTATGTGCTCAAATAATCAAATCTAACATGGATAAGTTTTCAAGTAAAAGCACAAGTTATGGTGTTGTCCAGTTCTAACTAAATATGTACTCAATTCAAACAAATAAATATCATCATATGCGGCAAGTTGTTCAATGCTAACTAGACACTATTTTTTTAAAACTATACAGACTCGATCAGCAATTGAAAAAAAAAAAATGTATTACACGCATCCTAATATTTACCCACCTCCAAACAAAAATATTACATTGTCAGAATCAGAAACTCTCCAGGTGTAGATGCAGATAGGCAGAAAGATCAAGTTAACGCGAGTGGTCGACTTCATGACAACCTCCACTTTTCTTTGTTATTAAGCTTTAGTTTGTTGCTCCAAGAATTTAAAATAAATATTAGTGATAGCATATAAGATTTAAATATTTGCAATGAATTCATACCAAGAAAGATTGAAATCTAGATACAAGCTTAATAATGTATATCACATCAATGTAAACTCAATAAAATACTAGGATATTAACGATGAATTTAAGTAAAAATGAACTCAATAAGTAAGCATGCTACCTAAGTTACTAATGCAAGTTTTATAATACTACCTAAAATGTTTTAAAAATCATTAAATGCATGAGTTCCTGCTAATACAATTCCTAAAAATACGTGCAATGTAATAGCTAATAAAATAATTGAAAATAGATAGAAAATGGATTGCCTCCCATTAAGCGCTTAATTTAAATTTTAGAGCTTGACTTTTGTACAACCTTTTTATGTCACTTTGAATATTGTTTTGGATGTCATGTTTAACTTGCTCAATTTGACTTTGTTCCATGTTACAACTTTCTTCCCAATTTTAACATTGTCCTTCTTCAAGTAGTATGACTTTCTGCCATCACCCGTTTCGAACTCAACAATGTACGCCTCAATCTCTTCATAAGGTTTAATCACAAACTCAATTTTTGAACAAACGATAAAGTCGATGGATTGCATGCTAATTTTCTATTCTTTGAATGCTACTAATTATTTTTGTGTGTCATGATTAATTTCTCTATATCTTCATGCTCCTCTTCTTTAATTGAAGCTATCTCGAGTTCAACGTCTGTATCCAAATTTGTGGCAATGAAATAATGACATGTTCATGGAAAGTCTCCTCTTTTTGTATTTGTTGGAAGGCTGGTACACATAATTCTAGTAATTGATGTTCATTAATAGCCGATGGAAGAAATAATTTCACAGGTAAATCACCCATTTCAAATTTTGGTGAGGAAAATAATGCAACAGGCAAGTCAACCAGAATAGTTTCATCAAATTCACATTATGCCTTCATATCTCGTAGTTGCTTTCCTATAATGAAATCTCCCACAACCATATCCCCCATCAACAATTTCTTGAGTTGTCAATTGTTGTTGTCTCATGATGAAATCGTGTACGAGCATGTTATTAAAATCAACCACAGTCATATGTTATTCTGCTATTTTTTTTATTTTTTGTCTTTTTATATCTTGAAAAAAGAGGGAAAAAAAATGAAAACAAACTAAAATGGAACCCAAAAAAAATAAAAATACAAGAATACAGGTAGAAGTCCGAATTAGTGCTAAAATAAATCGAACCCAAACTGAAGTAACAATCCCTGACAACGACACCAAAAACTTGTGATGAAATTATTATTTGATCAAAAATATTGCAAGTGCATGGTACGTTAACAAGTAATAAAATGAATTTTTGAGTCTAAATATCGTTTTCACAGAGATTGTTCCAGTTCAAGTTCAAATTCAAATTAATTTAGCCTTAATCGAAACTATTGAAATTCGTGATTTTTCCTATAAATTAAATAACCTACTTATGAATGGAAAACCTAGTTTAACTAAAATAAATACAAGATTATAATTAAATGCGAGTTTTATAAAAATATGATGATAAAAAACATACTAAGATCCTGGATTCCCTTATATCAATCCCCTTTAATTTCAAAATTTATAAATTTGACAACACGATTCAATTATGAAGATCAATATTTCTAATTTATTTAACAATCTCTCTTGAGTAGAATTAAAGATATTTTTACATGTGACCCGATTATATTTCTATGACGGATGCAAACATATAAAAATGTAATTTGTGAATAATTAAAGATCACTACAACATAGCAGTAGCAGTATATTTCTATCACCTATCAGACTCTACGATAATTGACACTATGTCTAACTTATTTTCCGTCTTTCGAGGGTATAACAAGCTACAATATTCATACAATTAGTGATCAAGTAATTGTAGAGAAAAATAAATTCATATCAATCATTCAATAATTGAAAACGTATTTTAATCGTCGAAATAAATAAAATTAAGATTTAAAGATTCATAGCACAAAATTATTTAACCTAACATAATGTTAGAATTAAACAAATAAAGGATAAAAAATATCACCAAAAATTGACGGAACGTGATTAATTCTGCCTCCGTTTTTCGTGCATGTGTATATCAATTCAATTAATTGTAGTCCAATTGGGGTTTAAATCTTTCCAGTGTAATGAAGTCCAAGCCCAATCTTTCCACATCTTTCCTGCAATATTAAATTGTAATTTGCACAATCGTCCAACAATATTTTTAGAATGTGCACTCTAGACCTCAAATCCAATTAATTGTGCAACTAACATCTTTCTTTAGTTCAATTCAAGTCCTTCAATTTTCAAAGTATTAAATTTGATCTCCAATATTGCATCCAAAAGCCAATTAATTTTTCTTTATTTTCTAACTGCTTCAAAATGAATCTAACACTGAAACAAATGAATATTAACCCAAATTAGGTACAAATTAATAATTTGACGGCATAAAATTTTAGTTATATGGCATAAATAAGTGCACAAAACGCACTTATCAAGGATAATTCCATTTATTCCTCTTCTCCAAAAGAGGATGATTCCACTATTCCTCATCTTTACGAGAAGATTTATTCATTTGTTCCTCATCTCCACGAGAGGAATATTTAATTTATTCCTCGTCTCCACAAAAGGATTATTTCATTTACTCTTCATCTTCATGAGAGGACGTTTATTCCTTATCTCCATAAGAGAAATGGTTCGTTTGTTCCTCGTTTCCACGAGAGGATTAGTTCATTTTTTCCTCATATCCATAATAGAATTGTTCCATTTATTCCTCGTTTCACGAGATGATTGTTCCATTTATTCCTCACTATGAGAGGTCTCATCAAGCGAAATGGTTACACTTATGCCTCGCATTCTAGATGATTGTTATTCTTTAATTCATTATATTCTTGCGATATGATTTTTATTTGTCATATATTTATATGTCGGTAACTTGCATAAAAACCTCTAAAATCAGGTATTTTCTCAAAAATCATATGAAAAATATTTTAAAAGTAAAAAATATCGTGTAAAGTCAAGTGACATTTTAATTTTGAAAAGATGTCCCTATAATATCAGTGGACACAAAAATTTGTCATTTTTTAAAAATGTGCTTAAAGATTTCTTTTTTTTGTGCAAATTGTCCTAATTACTCTTCTAGATACCTTTTTGCACGTATTTATTGCTCAAGTAATGCTTGAATTTGATGTTTCTTGTTGAAAATGTGTTTACCTATTATACAATGGATAATAGAATTTTTAACCAAAAAAAAATTATTTCATATCTCACCATACACCTTAAATGCTCGCTCGCTAGTTGCTAACTGTCAAGACTGATAGTTCAAATATCAATCTCAACATTTCTTAATTGTCGAGGTAGACATTGTAACTTTTTGTATAACCAATATGCAATTGTTCTATAGAATTTATTTGTAGGTGCCTCGTGTCTTCATGTAAAGTTCGACATATTAAATTTGTGCAGAATGCTTACCATTTCTTTTTGTTTAATTTCAGGTATGAGTGATTCTTTGAGGTTCATTGTGTCGTATGAGGGACAGTTTGTGCACATATTCATCTTGTCGTGAGAAAACTCAACCACTTCAATCGCAGTTTCAAATAATCATAGACGGATTGAGGTGAGGGTAGTACTGAGTTGTAGTCCAATGATGTCCAAGCCCATGTCCAAAAAAAGGCCCAAGAAAATATTGAAAAAGTTCATAAGTAAGATGATAAGTATGACCAATTTCAATAATAAGAGAATAAGTTTCAACTTTCAAAAATCAGATTTTTATTAAAATTTATTTATAATTTAATTAATTAAATATATAAAGGTCACAAATATATACAATTTGGTTACAAATTCATTTATTGGTCACATATTGTCAAATTCATTAGTCACAAATTATTTCGAGGTCACAAATCAAAGATTATATAGGTCACAGTTTATTTTCGAGGTCACAAATCATAATTTTAATGTCACAAATTATCTTACGATCACGATTCAAAAATTTCATAGGTCACAATTTGTTCATCGATCACAAATCACAATTATTATAAATCACAACTTATTATACAGTCACAAATTATCAGATTATTGATCACGAATTAATAATTTCTTAGATCACATATTCTTTCTTAGTCACAAATTATCCGAATCATTGGTCACATGATCACATATTAATCAATTTAATGGTCACAGTCAACCAAATAATCTGTGACCACCACCTGACAACCGTCTCCACCATACCACACCACCATGACCAACCGAAAAATTCTCGAAGCTACCATCACCACCACCAATCACCTCACCATCGTCGCCACACCCCAACCCTGTCGTGCCCCAACACAAACAAAAACAAAAAATTCGGCACCACAGAAAAGCATCACCACCATCACAGCTGTCGTCGCCGTCGCCTCCACCACCACCCCCCATTTTCTTCTGCAGCTCCAAACTGCAACAACAACAATTGTCGTTACCAGATCCACCACCGTCACGATGACAACGACCACTGCTAGCATCACCATAGTCACGGCTACATCGATCACCAACATAGCCTGCACCATCACCACCCCCATAATCACTGCCAACACGCCCTAACAGGGCCGTCACCATCTGCAATCACCGTCGTCGCCACCATACCCCGCAACCACCACCTCCACTATAAATCCCCAAACCATCGTTGCCACCACGACCTCCACCACAAAAAATTATCACAACCACCACTCCACCGCAACACAATCCACAGATCCACCGCCATCACCCCCATCACGCAAATCCGCCTCCACCACCACGCAAATCTGCCACCAATAAAAAATCCCCAATTTATTTACTGCAGCGAAGAACACAATGTTAAGGCGAGTGACGAGGACTTCTGGTGCCATTGCTACCACCACAATAACAGCGTGATTGCGGGGTGGTGGATCTGTGGATCTTGAGTTCATGTTCTAAGAAGACACACAATTCAAAGAAGCCGCATTTTTTGTTTAAGAAGTTAAGCGTGAATTAATTAAATGAATTTGCGACTATTTAAAATACATAATAATTTTTGAGAGCTTGGGACTTCCTTATGAATTAAGAAGGAAAATAATATATTCAATTAAATTGTTCGAAGGAGCAATAACCATAAATTGAAATAATTAATATAACAAAAAGACAACTATGAAGTGTATATATATAAACTTGATTTTACAGAAAAAAACATCAATGGCATCTTAAAATCAATAAAAATATAATTTGATAACGAACAACATTGAGAAAAGTCGAAGGTTGTTTATCTCTCTTTCCAAGAAAGGTGCTTGCAAATACAATTTTCAAAAAAACTGATTGTACATCATGCTACACAGCATGGTGCATAGCCCCTCTCACAAGAAGGGGCCCCACAATGAATAAAAAATTTGTGGGCCCCCCTTCTTGTGAGGGGGTTGTGTACCATGCTGTGTAGCATAATGTACACATAGCCTCTCTCTAAAGTTTTAATAACTTGAAAACATTGATAATGGGACAGCGGTAAATAATCCCAAGAATACACAAAAATAGTTTTGACGGTCATCACCGACTACGAGGAAACTCCAAGAATTCTCTAGAAAATCGGTGACAATTCCTTGCTAATCAAATTCCTTAATCCTTAAGCATTCCTAGAAAAATCTAGAAGAAACCAATTGCTTGACAATTGGCCACCTCCATACTAGAAGAATCAAGAAGGAGCAACAAGTGACTTTCATCATTAATGCAATGAAAAATCTAGAATGCATCCATGCCTAGAAGATGCTAGAAGAATCCAATTACTATCACCACCATCATTTATGGATGTATCTAGAATTAGGATTGTAACTTCTCCACCGTCATACTAGAACCATCCATTAACACGTATAAATTCAACGTGGCTATGTGCATTATGGATGTATGAGCGATGAGAGAGAGTGTGCAAAGATAAGTGACAGTAATTAGTACTCCCTTGAGTCTTATTATTAGTGTGTTCGTCCTAAATTGTGTAAGTACTTTTATATCAATAAAATAAATTTTTTTGGGGTTTAAAGTTTAAACTCAACAAGTTTACTATTATTCAAATAGACCGATCGATATCTTTAAAAGAATCGAGTATAAATTGAAAACTGTGACAAATTTTTATATGATTGATACAAATAATGCATTTAAAAATATTTCTTGACCTATAATTTTAAACCATAAGGAACAAAATTTAACGGTAAATTGTGTTTTATATGTACAACCGCATGTATGCATATATATCCTCACGAAAGTCTCACCTTCTTCATCTGCTTTTCTCGAATTCTCTGCGTTCTTCATACTTCTTGAATCAAGAATTCTCTATTTTCTTTCTCGAAAAAGCTGATATCAAGATAAACAAACAATTTGGTGACACTTTTGCTCTCAATTCCGATCATAGGTGGGGGTATATGCCTCTCAAAACAAGCCTTCAATAGGGTGCGTAAAAAGTTTAAGAATTTGATGGAGAATTAGTTTAAGATAAAGAAGAATGTGATCAAGAATTAGATAAAGAACGTAGAAGAAAGCAAGAGAGAATATAGTTAGTTTGTGGTAGCAAAAGCTTGGGCTCGGCTCGAGTAAAAATGATTCGAGCTTTTTTCGGCTCGAGTTGAGTCAAGCTTTTGCTCAGCCAAAAAATTTAGGTTCGACCCAACCTTTTGGCTCAAACCTCATCGAGTTGAGTGGCTATTAAAAAAAAAAGTCAAAGGCCTGCATGGCTGCCTTTTGAAAAAGGCAGAATGCTGCCGCATACTGCTTTAAAAAATTGAAGGTAGCAGCTTGCTGCCTGGCTGTCTTTTGAACAAGGCAGCAACATGCTGCCTTGGTTGCAAGGCAGCAGCACTCTGCCTTTTATGTTGCTGCCTTCAAAATGCTGCCTTCTTTTGAAGGCAGCTGTAGCTTCATTTTGTTCTTTTTAAGGGTTGGTTCGTAACGGGCCAAAAATGGCCCGAGCCGACGAGCCACACAAGTTGGCTCGGACTCGAGCCTCTAACCGGGTCGGCTCAGGCTTTTTTCAGGACCGAGCCACGGGCAGTCTAAGTGGTCGAGTCAAATTGACACCCCTAGTTTGTGACCATATTAGTATATAAAGGGAGAGGAGGCGAAATAATAAGATAAAGGGAATAAACAAGTTAAGGGAACAAATCGGTAAGAAAGGATCTAATTAAGGTACAAAATTAGCAACAGGAAATGTAGATAAGAACATGCAAATCCAATGGGAATTCAAATAAGGAAACAAATGCTAAAATTAGTTGGAAAAATAATCCAAACATCAATGACATCTTAAAAGCAGTAAAATTATAAATAAGGAACAAAGAACCAATGTCTTATATTTATAGGATTTAAAATAAGTGTTATAATTGGAACGAAATAGATTTGATAGACTACATAAAACTTATCTATGTATCATGATAATACTAAATAATCATCAATTACAATCTCATTATTTTAAAACACTCTCCATTTGATGATTATTTGCACAATAACTATACCATTGGAACATTGTTTGGAAAAATATCCGACGGGACAAAAATACCAACAAATGAAAAAAATAATAAAAATGATTTTGAATAATAAAATGCTATCTCGTTAAAATCCTATCAAAAACTCAGTGGGACAAAACCTAATCAAACGAAAAAGAGTACAACTACTCTCCCTAATTTCAATTCTTGTATCAAACGATCTATATCTTGTATATCATCTTCAATATTGAAATCTTGTACATCAATGTCTTTAAGAAAACCAGTCTTCATATGAAATATTTATCAATTTTTGATGACATGGTAACATGATGATTCCAAAAACAACTCTGATTGATATCTTCAGGAGTCTCACACATATAAAAGCATTATTTTGAAAGTAAATGTCATATATGTTATGGACATTCATTACACAAAAAATATGTTTCATTAGAATCTTATTAGGAAAAACCTTGTGGAAAAAATCATAATGAAGGAAAAATTGTACATTATTCTTTTAAATACGCTACAAAATTATCTCGTTAAAAATCTTGCCATGAAAACCAACAAAACGTTGGTCAAGGAAAAAAGAGTGCAACGCCTATTTACTCGTCCTCATGATAATATCACTTCAATTATATGCTTCAAACATATTAAATCTTTCAAGGTAACATTAATAGACATGTCAGATAAGTTGACTATAATGGATTTCAAATTTCATGCATTTTCAAGATAACGTGATATGAACTCGTGATTTTATCCACCACGGTCTTTTTGAAATTCACTATGTTGAGAATCGTGCATTACAAATTTCGACTTCCTTTTTCTCATTTTCTTTTTGAATGAATATACTTTTTTTCAAAACTTCAAACTACAAGTCGAAAAATTTCAAGTTTCTCTAGTAAATTTAATTTAGGATTGCGTCTCTTTTATTTGGTCAATCATTATTTCGATCTATATATTTCGACAAATTTATTTCGATTTCTCGCTATTCATAATATGATGTAGTACATCGTGGGTAAAATTGTTGTCGACAACTTTTCTTTTTCGATTCTATTTCTTATTCTATAATAACATAACTTATTGAGATATCTCAATTTTCAACATATCAGGTACCTAAACATCTTCTTATGTTTTATAATTTTTTTTTTATATCTAAATACTCATCAAGAGTATATACCTACTTAATGAAACCATCTTTGTTAATTGCCCCGTTTTCATTTGAAGATTTTTTATATTAAAAGCGAACACCATCGCGCTTCATGCTTGCCATGAGTTGATCAAATATAATGATAACAAATTGTCATCTTAAGACATCAATTTGTGCTGGAGCATTTAAAACTTGTGCGTGAGATATTGTTGATCTTTTTGGTTAGTAAATGTATCTAAATAAATTATTTTTCAAACTTCTTATTCGAATTATCTTTTATGGGGATTTATATAATGACACATTTGTATATTATTTTCAATTTCTTAATTCCTCTTTCTAATGATGAGAAAATTGTCCAATTAAAATTGACAATTAGTAAATTGCATTATGAAATATCAACCATTTAAGATAATGGTTAAAACTACATATTTTTTTCTCAACATTCTTTACTTTTCATCTTAGTGCAATGTAGTTGATTAATTGCATTATCTAATAATCTGATAAAGAAATTATGCTATGATCATAAGCCAATTGTAACCTGAAGAACTATGATATTAGCATGTTGATTAATAGCTTTCCCTAAATAGAAATGAGAATAACTTTGTTCTCAATTAATTGAAGACGTTTAACAATTGATAATGTTAAATCATTTATCAACATCTCGACTAACACTTATTAAAAGATTGAAATTCAGGATCATTAACATTAACAATACACATCATCTTGATTGTATAGTCTGCAAATTATGCTCATAATTTAAAATTTTGAGCAGTAATTTTGTAAACGTCGGGTTGCGAAAACTATACAATCTTCTAGTATATGTATCAAATTTATTAGATAAATAATATTTACATAGTCAACAGGGTAGGTGATAAAATCCAATTTATCACCCTAATTAATTTTTAAAGATATAGGAAATTTAGCCTATATTTTGGCTACTGATATTTAATGATCAATTGTAAATAAAGAAAATAAATAATATATAAGAATTCATTGGATTGAAGAATCATCAGATTTTTTTTTTTAAATATCCATTTGAATTTTTAATTTCACATCATTATTGATCCAATGATGATCTAACTGGTCATGTCAAAAAATAAAGTCAAATTGAGCTTTTTGTTCAATATAAGATATAATTCAATTATTTAATTTCGAAAAATATGATTAAACATTATATAATCATATATCATTCAAATATTCAAACTAATCAATGTCCTCATTACATTAATTATATATTTTTTTAAGGGATAAACATGAATTCAAAATAATACATTTTTCAAATTTTGTGCTACTTTGAAAGCACGTTGTATTTTACTATTGCTTTTTCAAAAGCAATATGCCAATATTATTTTGGAATATTAAAAATTATAATTCATACTCTTCATAAGTAAACAATATTTTTTCTGGAATATTAATATAATTATGTGTACTTTAATATCAACAAAATATTTGTAATACACAAATCGAAGAGAAATATTCTTCTGAAATATTGGAATCAAAATATCGTGCTCTTCAGGAGCAATAACATATTATTATTTGAAATAATAAATTGTATAAAAATTTGCTCTTCAAGAGTAAAAACATATTTTATGATAGCTTTATTTAATTAGGTTCGGGAACAAATAAAATCTAACTATTTAATTATGCTCTTCAGGAATAAGTAAAATCTAACTAAAATATGAGTGCTAAATTCATAAATTATACTCGTATTAAAATGATAATTAGTCTAACGGTAAACAAAAAATAAACAAAAAATATGCACAATTATATACGAGCCCACGCCTTTGTGTGTGCCTTCAAAATTTCGTGTAGTGTTCCACAGCTTTATTGCCTCGTGCTGGGCAATCTTTCTCAATCTGAAAGCAAGATCCAATTCCACTTATAAATGACACTTATTATTTCACCCAAGTAAATTTTTAAGAGGCATATACTATTAGCCAAAACTTCCATGCAGTCAAAACATAAGTGTGAGTGCTGAGAAGGCTGCATAGAGAAGGGATGCTCCAAAATTACTAATTGTAATTGGGTGCAAATTTGGGAGCAGATGAACAGGCCACTAATTTTTTTTTTCTAAGAAAAATTGGATAAAAGCGTTCTTTCTGATAACATGTTATAAAATAGAGAGAAAAGAGAATAACATAAAAAGAAGTCAATAAACTTGTATATATTATTAAGAATCAATGCCCTATATTTATAATTGGAATGAAATAAATTTGGTAGACTAGCATGTATCATGATAATACTAAATAATCATCAATAATTATCTTATTATTTTACAACAGTTACAAATTTCTAATAATATAATATCTCAAAAAACAGGTGAAGAAAAAACAAGTAAACAAAATACAGTTTTTGAAATATAGAAGGGGTAGAAGAAGAGTAGCTACAAGTTAGATTATTTATTCATAATCTTCACCAAGGACCACAACCATCTACGAAAATAAATTCCTTAAGAGAAAAGAGCAAGCATAAAAATATGCATTAATAGAAGAAAAAAATACAAGCATGACATTCTTATCATATGTGTTGTTAAGGAGCAAGAACAAGGTCATTCATTCATAATCTCCACTTAGGCCATGTTGGACACAATTCTCAATCTCAATGGAAAACCAGAAGTGCCGTTTTCTTAATGGTCGTAAATAAATACATTCAATGTAGAAAAGAAACAAGTTTCTCGTTACAAGTACCAAAAGTCACTACCAATGGTTTCGTAAGACTACTTGACAACATTGGTTCCACTGTTGAGGGAACGGTACCTTACCATTAAGAGGAAAGTACTTTCTAATGTCCTCTTTTTCTTTTTTCTCAGATCAAGAATTTGGTAATTGCAAGAAAGAAAGTAACAATCGAGCAGCATAACAGAAATAGTATAGCACCTTCCATCTCAGTTTAATCATATTAATAATGTTTGCGGCGATCCTTCTCCCTTGAAGAATAGGACGAGCTGTAGTGTTCTCGATCTGATAAACAGGACATTTTTCTTATTAAATAACTGAATTTGAATAAAAACTTACCAAATAAATAACGAAAAATTTATATACTTACCTCGAGAATAGTGATGTTTTGATTTCTCGAAACGCCCTGCATAACAAGGTAAGAAAAGCAATTATCAATACTGTATGAACAAAGAAGAATAATTGAAAGGAACAACATATGAGTGATAGTAGGAAAGAGTACATGACTGACCAGAGTCTTTTCCTTTGTCCCTCGAACGGTGGCCCCTTTCCTTGACTCTATCTCTGTCCCTTTCAGTATCCTCCCGTCCCCATTCCCTGTCAGATTCCCGCCCTCTATCGTGGTCTCTGCTCTTTGTTATCTCTTTCTCCCTCATTCTCTCCCTATCCCTGTCCCTATCCCTGTCCCTATCTTTGTCCCTTCCCTCGTTGCTTTCATCGCCAGTCTCTGTTCTATGATCAGACATCAATTTGTACTCTGGATCTTCTCTTGATTCTCCACCAGCAGGCATGCTTTTAGAGTCATTGTCACTCTTCTTCAACTCCTTTAGCTTGTCAAGGGCAGCTTTTACTACTACATCCTTACCCAGTCCCTGATTTGCAGCTGAAGAGGACCCTTTTGCTGTAGTGCTATCTTCATTTGCAGCAGGTCCAGTCAAGGAACCATTCTGGAGGAAAAAAAACAAAACAAAACAAACACAGGGCAAAAATGATTTAGAACTTTACCCAGATATTCCCGTCAGAAGCAAGTCCATTATTCCAGATTTCTTTTTAATACACTATTTAAGTAAAATGATGAATTCTTCCCCATCATCTACTCAATGTGATGTCCTGGCAATTCGATTGGCAGTTGGCTATTAGAATAGAGGCATAAAGCAAACAGGAATAAAAAATTGGGGTCACACATCAAACCGAACCAACTTGATTAAACAAAGGTACTTACTTTTGGAACAGACCGATGTGGTGAATCCCATGATCGATTAGATGTTGCAAATGAACCCCCTTCCTTGCATACATGTATATATTGTGCCTTCGGAAGGGTGTATAGGTGAGCCAGAACTCTACAAACCTCATCTATCCCAGACTTATCAGCATCAAATGCTTTCCACCATGAAGGATTCTCTGGCAGGGGCACTTGAAATCTTCGAGCGGAAGCATATACAACACCACAGGCCACAACTTCACTCTTAAATCTAACACACAAAGTTGTGCGCAAGCTGTTCATAAGCAATAAATAAAAGGATCACTAGAACTGATGACTCTGGGAACATGAACAGTGTTCACAAGTTCGTGAGAAAGAAATACAAAATCAAATATACCAGATCTCAAATTGATAAAAGAAAACACAATACCCATGTTAAAACTATAATGTATGTTCAATTAGATGCAACTAATCTGCATCAGCTTCTTAAACTAAACAGATGTTAAAGACCCTAGAGCATTGTAAAGAAAAAATTGCAGATGCAAGTCCCCCAAATTTTCAGTTCATCTGGTGAAACGTTAATTGGAAGTGTTTCAAATAGAGAAAAATGAGAACTACATCCACCAAAAACATTAGGACTTGTCTACATGTACATAACACCTTCCATAATCCCTTACACCCCCTCACATGGAGAAGGGGGGAGGGTCCACACATAATAAAATATTCGTGCGCCCCTCTCCATGTGAGAGAGGTGTAAGCTATTTGGTATATCATAAGGTATACAAATAGCTTTATCCTAAACATTATATATATAATCCTGCTTTTTGTAGAGTTAGTATAGAAGTAGAAACTAAAAAGAAAATGCTGAATGGAAATAAAGAATATTCACTCTGCATAGAAATATGTGAACCTAATGCTCAACAGCTCTACAACTACAAACAATGCCTTAGTAGCATTAAATTTGGACTCCACTACACAATCCTATTTGCCATTTTTTAGTTCATTGCTTCAAAAATAAAAAATTCTAAAAGAATAGAGTTTTAACCACCACCAGCCATGTTCACAATTTCATGTACCTTTCAATATTAATTATATAATGCATGCTAAAAGCCAGGAAACGAAACGATTATTCACAATCACAGAGATCTAGGCACTATAATCATGTGACAAACATAGCTGTACATGCATTAGTATATACATAAATAGATGTCTTAAAAGTTAAATGTGCTTGGGTGTATTCTCTTTCCATGGCTCAGAAAATTTACCTATCATTTGCAAGATTCCATGCTTCTTGTCTCAGTTCTGTAGGAGTTCCAAGAGTAGCAAGATAATTTGATATAAATTTATGAGGATGCTCAACATGGCAGATGAAACCCATTTCTTTCAAAAGATGCCTCTCAGTTCTGATTAAATCTGCCTTCAGATCCGCATATTTCTGTAGACACACGAGAACAAATTAATCCAGTTCCTGCACCCGCTTCTGGTTAGAGGTTACGAAGACTTCTACAGCCTAATAGTAACGAACGTAAGACAACCGATAATTTCACCAGAAAATAAAAATTAGTTATATGATAAACTACAAAACTAATAGCACTAATCCAGAATGCTAGATTAAAGTCGAAACCCAACCTCAGACAACCATCAGATAATGGAAAATATTTATACAATAAATTAAAAATTAATAGCACCGATCCAGAATGCAAGTTTAAAATTCATATCCAACCTTAGAAGACGTGTCCAAATGCTCGATGGGTAAGTTTTCCCTTCTACATTCCATCCTGTGAAAAACAAGAAGGACCTGCCTTGCCCTCCTAGGACTTTCTTCTAGTCTTGAAGCAAGCCATACACAACTTGCAGCAACCCTCTGTGTGCAAACCAAGTCTGGTACCATGTCAGAAGAGAGTAAAGCTAATGAAATTGTGAAATGAAACTAAATTATTGTAAAATGGGAGAGTTATAATAGGGAAAAAAGGAACCTTCACATTAAATCTAGCAAATGACTTCTTGCAAAAGAAACGATGGAATAAGACCTGACCAGTGGCCATCGCAGCTTGAGGTCTGTGAAAAGTTTAATTAAGGAGATACAAAGCAATATAATGTAGAAAAATTAAACAGACATTTTATTACTCATTTTACTCAAGAAAAATAAATTATAAAACTTTCCTGATATATTAGAACCAAATGGAGTATAGCGTTTACTGGAACAAATAAGAAGACCAGATTGAAACAAAAATAGAAAAGGATACAATTTGAGCAAAATACCGCTCTCTTGTATGAGATCACAACCATAGATTCTAAGTGTAGTTTCTGTAGCTTCATCTATCCCATCTCTCCTAGAGGGTGAGTTTTGGAGCTGTTCATCTGTCAGATAAAACGTATCAATTGCCGTGTAAATCATAATTGTATCTTTCTCCAAGTGCGAGAAGCCTGAATAACTGCCACAAACCAAAAACCAAGAAATTTGTTAATTGAAGATAGGAAACTTCTATCACAACAAAAAAAAAGGAACATAAAAAGAAAAGAACTGATTTTCAGTTTTTTCATATTTAGAGCTTTGCATTACACTATAACAATTGGGGAAATATACAAATTACACCCAGCATGGGTCTAATTACGGTTTGCAGACTGTCATTTTCGAAATTACAATTTCCCTACCATGATTACCATCTGTTAGTCCACTATTACGGAAATTGTTAAAGTACCCTTACTATTTAATAATATATTTTCAATAATTATTCTTTCTCATTTTAATATTTCATTCTCTATCTTAGCTGTCAATTTGGAAAAATGTATAGTAATAAACATCATCCGCTCCATCATAAATCATATCTGCAAACTACCATCAGTGCAAAGAAATATTGTATCTATCAACAGACAATTGGATGCAGCACACATATAGCATTAGTTTTTTCTTCCCCCCCCCCCCCCCCCCCCCCCCCCCCAAAAGGCTGTTTCTTACGTTTTCCCCTTTGCCAATAATTTCCCCATATTTTCTCCATTTCAACAGTAATCTTCCAGTTTTTCTCTTTCCCTGGACGTCTATTATCACAATTTATTGCAGGTCCATACGGCCTGCAATTGGAAAAATGCAGCAAAAAAGATTAATTTAGGAATGGCATAAAAATCCATCAAACCAGATATTCGTGGGGCCCCGCATGGAACGGGGCGGGGATTATCTGCTTAATAGGGTATTCAAGTCGGGTACGGGATGGGGTATCGCCCTGGGGAGGGTACAGGTAGCAGGGGCCCACCCTACCCCATTTAACCTTTTTTTTTTAAGAAATCAATACTTTAAATAAAAAACTCCACGAAATTTCATTAAATCTAATAGAATATATTAACTAAGATTATCTAAAGAATATGATTAATAGTAAAAATCTTAGGCCCTGTTTGATTCCCATTCTCATTCTCATTCTTCTACTCATTTTCAACCACACATTTTTCAATAAAATAATATTTTCCATCACATCAATAACTTTTCAACCACATGAAGAATTAAAAGAGAAATGATGGACCTCACTATTTCTCATATTCTTTTCTAATTTTACCCTCTATAAAATAATTATTTCCAACCAACACAACTTATGTTTGGCCCCCATTCTCTTACGAGGTCATATTGTGTTCAAAATTAACTTTTTAATAAAAATACATTAAGTAAAAAAATTATTTATAATAAAACAAAGTTACTTCATAAGTTACTTATAAAATTATATATATATATATATATATATATATATATTTTTTTTTTTTTTTTTTTTTTTTTTGTGTGAAAATTTGTTTATAAAGTAAAAATGCTACTAATAAAACAAAAATTCACTTATAAAATATAAAAAGTTACTTAAAAGAAATAAATTCACTTATGATTAAAAATTATTTAAAAAATACAAAATTTACTTATAATTGTAAAATTTACTTATAAATAAAAAATACTAACTTAAAATTTTAAGTTAATATTTAATTTTTTAAGTTAAATGTTAACTTATATGCAAAAAATAAAATAAAATAAATTACTTCTAGGTAAAATATTACTTATGAGTAAAAAAAAATTATACAAGAAATAATAAGCTTAAAATGTCACTAAGGGACATATATATTTATTTTTATTCTTTTTAGAAAACAGCCATAACCAGTAACCCAAAACTCCCAAGCAGACCCTTAGTCATTTCTACAATATAGATGGTAGAGTGTGACAATAGTAAATTTCACTTATGTGGCGTAATAAGGTAATGTGGTCCATTCAAATTATTTATAATGATAGATTTGTTATTTATTCTAGTTCTGTTATCAGAATTTAACGGAATAGGAATCCTGTTATTGTTTATAAAAATGCAGTATGTAATTTGTAATTTGTAATTTCTAAGGACAGCATGCAAACTCGTAAATATACTTAAAAAGAATGAAGAACAATACATTACAAACCAAAAAGATAACCTTGCAAGAAGAACTGGCAATGAATGTCACAAAATATTGAACATTCAATATCCAATTATTTAATCACATGAAACAGTACCAGTGTGACCCGGAAAAGTTCATGAGATTAGGGTTGCACGTTTGGGATGGTGGAGTAGTGGGGAATAATTCCATAAATAATCAGGCGGCACACAAACAACAGAAAACCCAAAATTTATCTTTTTCATTACTTTTTCCCCTCAATGTAGACAGCATAACAGTTCACACGTGCAATAACTAAAAACCCAAAATATATCTTTTTCAATGCTTTTTCCCCCTCAATGTTGACAGCAAAATAGAGTTATTTCCCAATGGATTTTGGTCCTTAATATTCCCCCTATTACACTTGACGGGCGGCCGGTTTTAAAGGCAAGGAGAGAACCATAAACAACCACATCAAAAATTCGAGAGATGTTGCGGAGAAAATAGGAAGATTGCCGTCAAGGAACAACAATCTTGGAGAAAAAAAATAATTCTAATGAGGTAGAAGATGCTAATGGCAATAAGGCTAAATCGAAATCAAATCATTCGCAACAATCAAATCGGATGAAAATCAACGTATATTTACAAAAAATCAATCTGATACGAACCTTTCAAGTTTAGTGATGAAGAAGTTGAGGAGAAATCACTGCAACACAAGATCAACAGGTTCCAAATGAAACCCTCAGCCGCTTGTTCCCTCCGGTCACGCTAGAACTGCCCTAGGTTATCCAGTAGAAATTATGAATTGCACAAGGAAGATGGGGTTTTAATTGGTTTTGGGGATTAGGGTTTTCAGAGAGCATACAATGAAAAGCAGAATTTGGGAATTCTGAATCCGGATCGACAGAGTTCATTTTAATCAACTGCCATGGTCCTTGCTCACTAAACTTTACGTTACTACTTAGTCTTCAAAATTTAAAATTTTACTTATTTTACCCAAATTTAAACAAAATTATCCATCATTCACCTATATTATTTCCACGAGCGTCTCTTATTACAAATTTTAGTGAGCAACGAATAATTTTATTCAAATTTATGCGAACAATAAGTAACATTTTATATTTCGATGAATAAGTAGTAATCTATAATAAAATTGAGTGAGTAATGAGCAACTTTTTAAAAATTAGTGAGCAAGTAGTAAAGGTAAAATTAAGTGATCATTCATTAAATCAGGTAATCGGGTCTAAGTCGGGACGAGAGCTTTCGCCCCGAGGTGGGTACGGATAATGGGATACCCGTCCACCCCATTTAACTTTATATATATATATATATACACATATATATATATATATATATATATATATATATATATCATTCATTAAATCAGGTAATCGGGTCTAAGTCGGGACGAGAGCTTTCGCCCCGAGGTGGGTACGGATAATGGGGTACCCGTCCACCCCATTTAACTTTTTAAATATATATATATATATATATATATATATATATATATATATCAATACTAAAGTAACTTCATGAAATTTTATTAATTTTAATAGAAGATGACAATTAAGATTATCTAAAGAACATAATAATCAATAAAAAAAATAGTTTAACAAATATATTCGAATAATTTAACTTTTAAAAATAAATTAATTAATTAAAAAATTTAATAGCTATATTATTGTATCACTTTAGTGAATTAGGGCAAATATATATATATATATATATACTAATGTAACTTCATGAAATTTTATTAATTTTAATAGATGATGACAATTAAGATTATCTAAAGAACATAATAATCAATAAAAAAAATAGTTTAACAAATATATTCGAATAATTTAACTTTTAAAAATAAATAAATTAATTAAAAAATTTAATAGCTATATTATTGTATCACTTTAGTGAATTAGGGCAATAAAATTATCAAAAACTTAATATAAAAAAATGGAATGTAAACAGGGCAAGGTACCCGCCCCACCCCTGACCCACCTCGTCCTGCCTTAAACAGGTAACGGTGCGGGAAAATGCTCGATGGGACGAGGCGGATTTCGTTGTCATCCCTAGGAATATGGAATATAAGTAGGGTATTAGTAATTATTTGAAAATTGATTATTTTAAAAATAATATTTTCAAAAATTATGTGCTTAGAAGTAAGAAAAAGTAATTAAATATCTGAAAATTGATTTACTTTTTTTGGAGAAAGTATGGATGAAAATGAGTGTAAAAAAAAAAACAGTGATTTTCAAATAATTACTTTTAAACGATGGCTTGATCAAATATCATTATTTGATCAACATAAGAGACAAGGTTTTTCTAAAAATTATTTTTATGTAAACTTATTTTCAAAAACACATTTTATTGGACTAATAATTTTCATTACTTTTCAACAACACATTTTTCAAAAATTATTTTTCACTTGAAAAAATGGACTTTAAACAAATAAGTAGATAGAGGGAAAATTATGTATACCTAGAATGTGACATAATGATAATTTAAGCATGTTATTAAATTTTGAAAAAATTGGGTGTTTTGAATAAAACCTATTATTTTTATTAATTTTTTTGTGCAACTAAATTAGATAGGTAACGATCAAACGTGTGTATTTAAATGTGCAACACATGAGAAGTGTTTTTAAACATTTAACTTTTGAATATATGAATTGACCGATAGATAGATGATTAGATAGATATGGATAAAAATAATCTGACCGTTCATAAATAGTATATAAGCATGAGCCAAATATAAGCAAATCTAATGTGCAACCCTACAATTTCGCACCAAATTGATTTTCAACATATGACTGGATTTTAAAAAACTTATTCCTTTTCAACCAGAATGCGACCTATAATATGTAATTTAGCCTTTATTTGACAACCATTATTTGAATACTCTTTTTTTGTATACTCATTTTCAATCACATATTCACACAATAAAATATTTTACACAAAAACCTAAATTTTTTTCCTACTTTTTAACAACACATTTTTCTAAAAATAACTATTTTAAAACATTATTTTTCCTAAATAATGGTTGTCAACACATTGGCTTAATTGTTTGCATTTTGTAGATGAAGAGCACCACCTTTACTTTGCAACCCTTATTCTACAACCTTTAGGGCATGCTTGGGAGTTTTGGGTACCGATTATGGGCTTTTTTAAAGTATCCCTTTTAAACGTTTATGAGTAAATCGATTTTGAATGATTTTAATAGCGATTTTTAAAATAGTACAACTCATGTTTGGGAGATTATTATTAATCGGTTTTGAAAGTTTTTTAAAAGAATAAAATTTCATATATATCCCTTATTGGAATTTTCAATGTATAATTTTTGTATGAATTTTTTACTCATAAGTAATCTTTCACTTATAAGTAATTTTTTAAAATATTTACTTAAAATTTGAAGTTAGTATTTTTTTTTTTTTTACTTATAAGTAAATTTTACAATTATAAGTTATTTTTTTTACCTTTAAATTATTTTTACACAAGCAATTTTTTTACTTAAGTAACTTTTTATATTTTATAAGTGAATTTTTGTCTTATTACTTATTAGTAGTATTTTACGTTAATAAACAATTTTTTTACACAAATTTGATTTTTTATCTTATAAGAATATTTTTTTTTACTTACAAATATTTTTTATAATTATAATGTAACTTTTTCCTTATAAATGATTTTTTTTTTTAAGTTTTATTTACAAATATGTTGGTTGAAAATAATTATCTTATAAATGGTAAAAGTAGAAGAGAATATGAAAAACGATCAAAACTCACAGATTTGGTGGATTGAGAGAAATGGTAACCACCCGAAATCGATGTCCAAAAAAACTAGAAAGCTTCAATTTTCTAACTCCTCATAAATGATACCATCAAAAATCGATCAAAATCAGTAAAAAAAAAAAAAAAAAAAAAACTCACAAGCAGGCCCTTAATGTCACATTTGCATTTGGTAGACGAAATTTGAAAATAAATATTCTGATGATCATGAAAGTTACCTTCATTTCCCTTAAAGTGACTTATGGTGAAACATTACTGTGACATTTATGTCTTGTGACCTTTAACTCAAGAGTTTTTAACGAGATATTTGGGTTTCTGATTGATGATGAATTCTCAAAAGTGAAAATTGATGTTTGGGTCTCTCTCCCTCCCCCCTTTTTTATAGTCCTACAAAAATAAAAGAGGCTAACAAAGGAGGAGCACATGTGTCGCAAATGTGTATTGTCCTGTACTTTTTTTTTTTTTTTTTTTTTTTTTTTGCATTTACTGTCTTTCTCCATTTCCTCACACAATGTCCATTTTTTTTACTATCTTTCTCCTACTTTTCGCTCTTGGTCGAGCTTGGGATGTTGAGGGGTGCTGTATAGGTACTCAAGACCTGAAGAGCTAATCAAGAAGTCTCGAGTAAATTCAAGAATCCCCCAATAAAACAGGAAAGTCTTCGTCTTCTTCTTCGACTCTTTTTTGCAGTTTACTTTTTTTTTCTTTTGACTGTCTTTCTCCATTTCTTTGTGCAACGTCCATCTCTTTTACTATCTTTCTCCTACTTTTCGTTCTTAGTCGAGCTTCGAAAGCCTTGCTCTCCGTGTCAGAGGAAGGATTCTTGAAGTTCTAAAGAATTGACCTTTTGTTTTATGAATGTTGGAGATGATAGTGTTCATCGAACTTGTGAGGTGCGTGAGGGCTTTTCTTCTGGATCCAAAGAAAGTCGGAATTCAAGGCGTCGAGAATTGTATACTCAAGCGAGAGAATTGCGAAAACATCGTAGGGAAAAATTGCATATTCAAATACAAGCAGGAGCAAGAGAAAGAGCTAGAGCTAGAGAAGTTGGTGGTATTTTCTTGAACTTAGATTTTTTAAGTTTATGGTATGAAATGGTTTTATATTTTACTTTTGTAGGTGAATCTGGTGCAGGTATTCCTTGTGTTGGTGATGTTCTGCATACAGTTATTTCTGTTTGTGTTCTTTATTGATTATTTTTTGTTGTGCTCATTGGCTCATTGTTGTTATTTATTTATATATAGGTGTGTTGCCCGCATTAGAAATCGGTGTAGTGTGTGACACTTTACTCGAAATTCCAATGCAGTGTTATTTGTTACCTTTGCCAACAATCTGTGACTCCTGTGGAGCAAAGAAATTTAAAAGAGAAAGTAAAGATTTTTGTTGTTCAGATGGAAGTATTAAAATAATAACTAATAACATGCCTCAAGAATTGCAAGATTTATTTACATCTCCCTGTGATGAATCAACTGAATTTAGAACTTACATCCGAAGTTACAATTGTAATTTTTCGTGTACTTCATTTGGTGTTAAATATGATTGATGACGTCAAAAAATTTAAACACTTGATTTGAGACAACTTTAAGAAAAAGGGTCCATCCGTCATGTGTTTTCCCTCCAAGTTTTTAAAGTAAAGTGACCTTTTTTATGGTGTAGAGCTCACCCCCCTTCAAGTGAAAAGGGTTCGTCCTTTATAGATAGATTTTTATACAAATGGCAAGATAGACGTCAAATCAATCACTTCATACATCATGCCGAGCTAAGAATTGTGTGCCGCCATCCTTAGTTGTGATTAGCTTAGGAGGTCGGTTCCCATCAAATCCTCATAATTCTGTTTTACCAGGTAATCATGACCTTTGCATGGAAATTAACAACAAAAGTAGCTGATTGGTCGAGGAAGGCAGTGTTGCCTCCCTACCCCTCCAAGTGTACCTGATTTGATTGGATAAGTTGTGAAAGTCACGTAATCATTATGTTCCCTGGAATGACGGCGGCGTTCTGACAAGACTACAAGAGGTAGCCAAGCTGGGGTTGATAACCGAACTGCCACCTGGAAGAGATTAATACTAAGAGCATAATATTTGACCTCGGACTTCAGTGGTCAACAATTACCCCCCAGGTCAGTCCGTCCATTGTATACGGACTGATCTAAGTAATGCAAGCACGCCTTTTTAGAACATTAATTGTTTTAATATTGAAGACGAAGGATCAAATGACAGGTGGCGCTGAGCTGTCAAGCACTGACTAAATGCTGAGAATCACCTCAAAACAACGTAGTTTTGAGGCAATGAATCTGGGCCCTTCTTTTCGTAGATCTAACGGCTGAGATGGAAACCTTTTGTATTCCATCCCTTTTAAATACCATTTTCTGTCATTTTCACCACTTTTCTTCGTAAATTTCTTCTTCGAGCAAGGTAGCAATTCCTCCCTTAGTTCTTCCAGCCCTAGCCGAGTAAGGTCGTCCATTCAGGTATTCCGTTTCTCAAAAACGCATGCATTTTTGTTCCTTTCTTTCATTCTTTTAGTCTTTTTATGAGTTTGAACGAGTCCAGGATCTTATCCTGGGGCAACTAGCAAGAAGAGTCAGTTCTTCCCTCCCCTTCTTTGTCTTCTTCTGACTGTAGGGGGGTTTTTTCCTCGATTCCTTTGTCGGTTATTAAACCAGTAGGAGTAGGTCGGTCTAGGGAGATGAACTCTGATAACGAGGGTTCTAGGGCTGAGGATTTGGGTTCCCATGATAGTAGTGGGGCAGATGAGTTCGACGAGTAGGGAGCGAGCTCGTATAGGTCAGTGGTTACGGGGAATATGCTGGCGAACTGGAGGGGTAAATATAGCATACCTCGGACAATAGAATTAATGATCCCAGAACCTTCTGATCGAGCTAACGCTCCCCCCTAGGGATGTATTGCTCTTAATTCGGCTATCCTCAATGTCGAACTTAGGTTACCCTTTCCTAGGATAATCCGTAGGTTTTTATCTTACTGGGGTATAGCTCCCACCCAGCTATGCCGTAATGGGTGGCGAACATTGATCGCCACTTTGGTATTGTGGAATAGGATGGGCTATCCCGAGCTAGGAGTGGAGCAGTTTAACTCCCTCTTTACTTTCAAAGAAGATGGGAAGAACTCAGGCTGGTGATATACTAGCGTTAGGCCGAGGACGGGGGGATCCTTAGTTCAAGATACCCCTTCTTCAATAAAGAGGTGGAATGATGAGTTCTTCTTCGTTCTGGAAAAATGGCAGTTCCACCCTGCTGAAGAAGATAAGGAAGATGTCGTCCCAGCCTTGTATCACCCCTTACATAAGTTTAGTAACTTATTTCTTTTAGCTGAACTAAAATTATGATAACTCTAATAGCTTCTGTTCTTTTTTTCAGATCAGAAGGTCGGTAACTTGAGCACTACCGACAAGAGACGTGCTGACGCAATCAGGGGTTTGAAAAGAGACAAAGGTCGTGCAAGTTCCTGATCTCAGAGGAGAACCTCTTCCAGGCTGGCTTGCTTCGCATTCCACCTGGAGGACCGGCGGTTGGGGCTTCATCTTCTTATCCCACTGCACCCAATAAGTATTTTTCTCGAGCTCAGCTACTCGATAAATTATTGTATGCAAAGCCTTTACTCTCGTGTTTTGTTTTTTGTTTTTTGTTTTTTTTTATAGATCCTCGCCAAGAAATGTTAAGCTTGAAAGCCGCGAAGGAAGCTGCAGTTAAGAAAGGGAAAAGGAAAGACCCCCCCAGCTATGACAGTAGCCAGACCTCCGGTGGACGAGGTCGAGGTGGAGGAAGAGCTTCCACTTTTGAAGAAAATGGATACTGGAACACCCAGGAACGCGGATCCCACCCCAGTTACGACCGTCAAGCTGATCTCTACGGGAGTCACCCCACTGAGGTCTTCCCCAGCTTGGACGCCACTACATCCTATGGAGGCCGGCTCTTCAAGGACGCAAGAGATGTGCCTAGACCTCCAAAGGCCGAACTTAGGGGTTCTGATAGGGCATCGTCTAGAGATTTTCTTGGACTATCTCCGAGCTTCGTCTCCAGCCAGGGAGGCCACTGCAGCTTTTTCACCTCCTCTTAGAGACTCTGCCAACTTACTTACTCGGAGTTGGAGTGAAAAAGAGCAGAACTTTGCTGTCGAGATGCCAATGGGGGAGTAGATAGTAGCTGCTCAACTACATAGTCACAGATCGGTGCTATACATGATGTCTGTAACGGAGAAGGTATACTATTTCGACCTTAAACTTTAAGTTCTCTATAGTATTTAATAGATCACGGCATAACATAATTTCTTTGTGGATGTAGGTAAAGGCCGAGTTGGACAAGCTGTTGAAGACAAGGGATCAGGCCATAGGCCTTTTTGAGAAGATAGAGCAGAAGAGGGCTACCTTTGCTGTGGAGAAACTCAGCTACGAGGATAAGTTGAATAGGATGGGGATGAAGTTGGAAGCGAAGTCCGGTTCAGAGCTGCGGCTTTTAGATGATAACGCCGCCCTGCGGGGCTGGGGAGAAAGAACAAATAAGAAGGCTGCAGAAAAGAAGAAGCGGGCTGATGAGCTCCAAGCTCAGCTCGACATGGAGCGAGCTAAGGCTACAGAGGAGCAGTCTCTTGCTAAGAAGAAAGTGGAGGAGGCTGAGGCTAGGGTTGTGAATGTTGTGGACCTGTGGAGGGCATCGAGTGAATTTGACATCGTTTCCCAGGATGCATATGTGGTGGCCTTAGAGGAGATTGTGAAGTACATCGGCAAGGAGCGGCTGGATTTTGATGTGGCATTCCTCGAAGAAGCCCATGAGGAGCAGAGGAAAGAGCTGGAGCGCCTATCTACTGAGGTCGGAGTTCGTCTTTCTCCAGGAGATGATGAGGCCAAGAAAGAAGCTTCTCCTCAAGCTCCTTAGCTAAGCTGGATTTGTATTTATTTTTGCTTTTACTACATCGTATGAACCATAACAATTTTTGTAATGAATTCCAAGTTTTTAGTTGAATATGGTTTTCGTTAGTATTTTTTACAAAATTTAGTTAATCAAACGTTCATTCGTTTCGTTCAAGTGATTTTGGTCACAAAAATGTTCACAAAAAACCTTAGTTGGGCTCACTTGTGGAAGTGAGGTCAAGACATTTCCTTGATAGGAATTTATCCAAGTGTTGCAGCACATGCAACCTTAGTTCGGCTCACTTGTGGAAGTGGGGCTAAGATATTTCCTTGATAGGAAATTTATCTAAGTGTTGCAGCACATGCAACCTTAGTTCCGCTCACTTGTGGAAGTGGGGCTAAGACATTTCCTTGATAGAAAATTTATCTAAGTGTTGCAGCACATGCAACCTTAGTTCAACTCACTTGTGGAAGTGGGGCTAAGACATTTCCTTGATAAGAAATTTATCTAAGTGTTGCAGTACATGTAACCTTAGTTCGATTCGGTTCACTTGTGGAAGTGGGGCTAAGACATTTCCTTGATAGGAAATTTATCTAAGTGTTGCAGCACATGCAACCTTAGTTCCGCTCACTTGTGGAAGTGGGGCTAAGACATTTCCTTGATACGAAAATTTTTCTAAGTGTTGCCGCACATGCAACCTTAGTTCAACTCACTTGTAGAAGTGGGGCAAAGATATTTCCTTGATAGGAAATTTATCTAAGTGTTGCAGCCATGCAACCTTAGTTCGGCTCACTTGTGGAAGTGGGGCTAAGATATTTCCTTGATAGGAAATTTATCTAAGTGTTGCAGCCATGCAACCTTAGTTCGGCTCACTTGTGGAAGTGGGGCTAAGATATTTCCTTGATAGGAAATTTATTTAAGTGTTGCAGCACATGCAACCTTAGTTCGGCTCACTTGTGGAAGTGAGGCTAAGATATTTTCTTGAATGAATCATGTAGGAACAAAGAAACACACATTTCTTTTTTATTAACGAAGAAACCTTGTTACAACCGTTTCTAGTCCTCTTACATCATTGGTAGTATTAACGGAGATGTTCGGTGTTCCAGGGGTGTGGCAAAAGGTTTCCTTCCATGTCCTTAAGTTTGTAAGCTCCTTTCGGTAATATCTTTGCTATGGTGTAAGGTCCTTCCCAATTAGGACCGAGACTTCCTGAAGCAACTTCCCTGGTGGCAGTGAAAATCTTTCACAGGACCTGAGATCCTAGCTCAAATTCTCTTTTCAGCATCTTTTGATTGTAATAGCGTGCGTTCATTTGCTTATAGGCTGCGTTTCTAAGCGCTACATTATCCTTTCTTTCTTCTAACAGATCCAATTCTCCTCTTAGAGCCTCCTCATTTCCAGCTGAATCATAAGTAGCAGTACGGAACGAAGCTATTCCCATCTCCAACGGGATTACTGCTTCAACGCCAAAAGCTAGAGAAAATGGTGTTTCTCCTGTGCTCGTTCTCGCAGTAGTTCGATAAGACCATATGACACTGGGGAGTTCATCCACCCATCTGCCTTTGAGAACGTCCAGCTTAGCTTTCAGTGTATGCTTTATGATTTTGTTGATGGCTTCAACCTGACCATTGGCCTGGGGATGATTAGGTGTAGAGAAGTGTTTCCTGATACCGAGCTCTTCACAAAAATTGATAAGGCGGGTGTTGTCAAACTGTTTTCCATTGTCAGTGACAATGGAATAAGGTATTCCAAATGTGCATATGATAAACTTCCATAGGAAGTCAGTCGTCTTCTGTTCAGTAATCTTCACAGGCGGTTCAGCTTCAGCCCATTTAGTGAAGTAATCGACGGTCACTATGGCGTACTTAGCCCCACCTCGTCCCGTGGGCATTGGCCCAATCAGGTCGACCCCCCATTTCGCAAAGGGCCAGGGTGCAATTATGAAGTTGAGCTCTTGCGGAGAAGCTTTGGTGAAAGGAGTAAGGCGTTGGCATTTGTCACATTTTTTCACAAATTTGAGAGCGTCTTTCCTCATGGTGGGCCAAAAATATCCTTGACGTGTGATTTTGTGAGCCAAGGATTGCCAGCCAGAATGCTTTCCACACATCCCTTCATGAATTTCTTGGAGGGCATAAAGAGTTTCCTCTTCGTTTAAACACCTTAGCAGGGGAGTTGAGTATCCTCTCTTGTAAAGAATGTCATTCACTAGAGTGTATCTGACTGACCTAATTCGTAGCCTCCTCGCCTCAACAGGATCGCCAGGGCAGACCCCGGTTTTTAGGTAGAGATTGATTTCATCAAGCTAGGTGGGCTAAGGATCTATCATCATGAATTCTACTTCTTTCTTTTCTATCGCAGGCCGCGAGATCCTTCTAACAGGGATGCTGTCAAATTTCTCGATTCCTTCGCTGGTGGCCAACCAAACTAGAGCATCTGCATGTCCGTTCTGCGATCTTGGTATTTGATTTATCCGAATGGTATGAAAACTTTCAAATTCCTTCCTTGCCACCTTGAGATAACTGTTCATCCTCTCATCCTTAGCTCGGTAGACATCGTTGATTTGATTGAGCACCAATTGTGAATCGCTGTAAATCATCAGGTTCTTAATCCTCATTTCTTGGGCCATTCTCACTCCGGCTATCAAGACTTCGTATTCGGCCTCATTGTTGGAAGTGTTGAAATCGAAAGGCAAGGCTTCACAATACAACTGGTGGTCGGGACTGATTGATACCACACCAGCTCCAGACCTTGTTTTCGTAGATGACCTATCGACGTAAAGCTCCCAAGGAAGACCTGACTCAATTCTTTCCACTGGTTCCACACTGAACTCAGCTACGAAATCAGCAAGTGTCTGTCCTTTGATGGATATGCAAGGTTTGTACTTGATGTCAAATTGTCCTAGTTCGACCACCCACTTAACCATTCGTCCTGAAGTGTCAGGTTTCTGTAAGGTCTGCCTTAATGCGGAATTGGTCAGGATTTCGATGGTATGCTCCAGGAAGTAAGGTCTTAATTTTCTGGCAGCTGTGACAACTGCATACGCCAATTTTTCCAACGGCGAGTATCTTAACTCCGCCTCATGAAGGGTCTTGCTGGTGTAGTAGATCGGATGCTGTATTCCATCTTCTTCGGTTGCCAGTACCGAGTTTATTGCATGTTCCGATACAGCGAGGTAAGTTGCAAGATTTCTCCGGTCCTAGGTTTGGACAGCACCGGTGGCTGGGCCAATTGCTTTTTCAGCTCGTTGAAGGCGTTTTGGCATTCAAGTGTCCAGTCAAATTTTTTCTCACCTCGCAGTACATCAAAGAAGGGTTTACACCGATCTGTCGACTTTGATACAAAGCGGCTGAGGGCAGCTATCCTCCCAGTTAGACTCTGAATCTCCTTAGGTTTTCTGGGTGCTTTTATGTTAATGATAGCTCTTATTTTTTTGGGGTTGGCCTCAATTCTTCGTTGACTGACGACGTAACCTAGGAATTTTCCTGAGCTTACGCCAAAAGCACACTTCTTAGGATTAAGCTTCATCTTATACTTCCTTAAAATTCCAAACATCTCAGCAAGGTGTTGCTGGTGGTCCTCCATCCTTATGCTCTTCACAAGCATGTCATCCACGTATACCTCCATAGTTTTCCCAATTTTTTGGGCAAACATGGAGTTCACCAAGCGTTGATACGTTGTTCCAGCATTTTTTAGACCAAAGGGCATCATTTGATAACAATATAGACCTCGATCTGTGATGAAAGAAGTATGTTCTTAGTCCGGCTCATGCATGGGTATTTGGTTATATCCAGAGTACGCATCTATGAAGCTAAGCAACTTATGTTCAGCAGTAGCATCCACCATTTGATCTATCCGTGGCAATGGAAAGCTGTCTTTTGGACATGCTTTGTTGAGGTCGGTGAAATCAATGCATACTCCCCAATTTTCATTGCTTTTCTTCACAAGAACGGGGTTGGCAATCCATTCAGGATAATGAGCTTCCCGAATACACTTGTTGCAGAGCAACTTCCGTATTTCCAGGTTTACAGCCTCGTATCTATCCGGGTTTAGAGGTCGATGCTTTTGTTGTTTTGGCCTAGCTCCCGGATAAATATTTGGCTTATGACAACCGATTTTTGGATCAATCCCTTCCAAATCCTTGTGGCTCCATGCGAAAATGTCCAGATTCTGCCGAAGGAAGGACATCATCTGAGTTCGTATCGAAGGTCGCAGCTCTTTCCCTATTCTGAGTTCCTTGGTGGGATCGTTTTCGCAAACGGATATTATTTCCAGTTCTTCCACTGGCTTTCCCCCTTTCGTCTTTGTACGGGGATCCAAGGGACCGAGGTCGAGCATTATACATGTTGTCGGAGGGGGTTGATTGTTTCGATCTGTTTGATATCGACCAGTCATTCGACACATCTCAGCAAGTTCCCTATTTCCTTTGATTTCTCCTACTCCATGAGGTGTTGGGAACTTGACTGAGTAATAAAATAAAGACACCACAGCTCGGAGGTTGAACAGCAAAGGTTGCCTCATCACAGCGTCGTAGGGTGAAATGGAATCTAGGACCGCAAATTTAGCGTTAGTTCTCTAATGCCGTGGGGATTCCCCAGCTTCGATGGAAAGCTTGATTGATCCTCTTGCCTTTACTAGCACTCCACTCAACCCTTGCACCATATTGGGATACGGTTGAAGAAAATTGAGGGGAATTCTCATCCACCTTAGAGTATTGGTGAACAGTATATTGAGCGCGCTTCCGGTGTCAACCAATACTTTTGGTATATTAATTCCGGCCACCGATAAGGAGATTATTAAGATGCCAGGATATGGATTTGGATCTACCTCTGTGTCGTTGAAAGATAGGAGCTCATCCCGTGGTTGTTTGCGGTGTCTCGCTGTGATGCCGATCTCAGATAGGTCGGCAACAATAGGTCTTTTCAGCTTTGATTCTATTCTTTATGTTCCCTGTTTTTCTCCCATCATGCTGATCTAGGATAGGGTAAGTCAATTTTGCAAGCTTTGGACTCAGCTTGGTTTCCATATATTTTCCCAACTCCGTAAGGCATGGGAAATTTCATATTGTAATGATATATCGAGGTGGCAGCTTTGAGTTCATGCAATATGGGTCTCCCTAATATCGCGTTGTAGTTGGATGGCAAGTCAACGACCACGAAGTCAGCTAAGATTCTCCTTCGACAAGGAACCTCACCTAACTCCACAATAAGGACGATCTGGCCCTTGGCTTCGATGGGATCTTCAGAAAATCCTTGCAGCCTTTTATGATATGGCTGGAGGTAGCGCTCTGAAATTTCAAGCTGTCTCAAAGTTTGGGTATACAGGATATTCACCGAACTCCCATTATCCACTAGAGTTCGATGTACCTGGACCCTGGCAATGGGCATGGTGATGACCAAAGCATCACTTTGATCCTGCAGGATTCCTTGAGAATCTCCTTCAGAGAATCCGAACCACTTAGAATTAGTTGCTAAACTTCTGATATCTTAGTTTGGCCATATCCGCGCATCTCTAGTTTGCCTACGTCTTTCTCTTCTCGATCCTTCCAAATATTGATTTCCACCAACCATCATTCTAATCTCTGCCCTGAGAGGAGGATTGCGTTCAGGGATTGCAGGTTGAGCTCGGTTTCCTTGTATCTGTGGCTGAGGTGGTTGAGGAGGCGTTGGGTTTGCCTCTGCAGGTTTAGCTACAAATTCTTTGAGGCGACCTCTTCGAATTAGAGACTCAGTTTCTTCTTTTAGGTCCCGACAGTCATCGGTGTTGTGTCCGACTGACCTGTGATACCGGCAGTACTTTTCTCGACCAAACTGCTCTTTCTTTAGGAACGCCGGCTTACGGAATACTTCCCTATCTCCAGATTGTATGAAGCTTCTTCCAAGGTGGTCGTTAGTGGATGATAGTCATGAAATCGGCGCGGCTGAGTTTTAGTTCGGTCATTTGTACTCCGATCTCTTTTTAGTTCATGTGGAATTCTCTTGTCTAATTTTCTTTCTTTATTATGGTCTTTAGGGTGTGGATTGGTCCTAGCATTCTCCTAATCCGAAGTGGCATCCTCTGCGCTGATATGTTTTTCAGCTTGGTTCAAAAACTCATGATATGTGCGGGGTCCGTCCTCAACCCGGAAAGGACTGCCATGAGGGTGGCATCATCAGAGATTTTCTCAACCTCCATTGATTGCTTGTTGAATCTCCCGAGGTAACTTTTTAGTGACTCGCTTTTTCCTTGCTTAATGCTGACCAATCTTTCCTTGGGCGTTGTTCTAGCTTTGGAGCCCATGAATTGAGCAAGGAAAGTTGTGGCCAGGTCGCTCTAGTTTTTTATGGATCTTTGATGCAGCCTTCTGAACCATCTTTGGGCCTTATCTCCCAAAGTTAGTGGGAAAGGTTGGCACATGATGGCATCACCGGTGCCTTGCAACTCCATCCATGAGGTATACTTGTCTAGGTGGCTAAGGAGATCTCCTTCCCCTTCGTACTCTGTTAGCCGTGGCATTTTGAGCTTTTCATGCAGAGGTTCAGCGAGGATGTCCTCCGAAAAGGGGGAATGGTGTTTGGTGAAATAATCCTCGGACACCTCCTTGCCTTTTGCTTCTAGGTCGGAAATGCGTTTTTTTGAGGCACTTATTTCAGGTTCTTCTTGTTCCAACGGACGCTTTAGGTCAGACCTGGTATGTTTCACCCGAGGAGTTAATGACTATTGGGAACCCAATCTACAAAACACACTACCAGTTCTTTTGGTGGTGCCCTCTTTCCTGGGTGGCGGACTTATTACTTCGTCGGTGTGACTTCTGGAAGACTTCCCTTTGGAAAAATGAAAGGACCTTCTGGCGGGAGGTCTTCTTGTTTTTCTTCTTGATGGGGATCCCACCTCGGTATGCTGTGGGGAGAGGGGAGCTTGATTTCTTTCCAGCCTGCTGACTGTGTTGTCAGCCTTTCGATAGCTTCCCTCATAGCAACTATTTGAGGCTTTCCATGTCAGATTGGTCCTGCCATCTTTGGAAAGTACGAGGAGTGGTGGTTTCGTTGGGACGAGTGTGGGATTCACTCTCCGAGGTGGGATTGTGACTCATTTGTATATACTTTCTATTTTTGTATGGGAAAAAAGACTATTTTCACAAGTCGCGGCCCTCCTTCTAGCGCCAAACTGTTGACGTCAAAAAATGTAAACACTTGATTTGAGACAAATTTAAGAAAAAAGGTCCATCCCTCTTGTGTTTTCCCTCCAAGTTTTTAAAGTAAAGTGACCTTTTTATGGTATAGAGCTCACCCCCTTCAAGTAAAAAGGGTCCATCCTTTAATAGATAGATTTTTATACAAATGATAAGATAGGCATCAAATCAATCACTTCATACATCATGCCGAGCTCAGAATTGTGTGCCGCCATCCTTAGTTGTGATTGACTTAGGAGGTCGGTTCCCATCAAATCCACATAATTCTGTTTTACCAGGCAATCATGACCTTTGCATGGAAATTAGCAACAAAAGTAGCTGATTGGTCGAGGAGGGCAGTGCTGTCGCCCTCCCCCTCCAAGTGTACCTGATTTGATTGGACAAGTTGTAAAAGTCACGTAATCATTATGTTCCCTGGAATGATGGCGGTGTTCTGACAAAACTACAAGTGGTAGTCGAGCTGGGGTTGATAACCGAACTGCCACCTGGAAGAGATTAATACTAAGAGCATAATATTTGACCTCGGACTTCGGTGGTCAACAATGATAAAGACTTATGTCGAAGGAACAAATGAATATATACGTTTAGAATTCAAGGTCAGATATATCATTATCTTAATGAACTTCTACCAATGGATTGTAGGCCTTCATATTTACAACTCTATTTTTACGACACTGAGAATGAGATAAACAATCGATTGCAAATATCAAATCAATTATCTCAATCAATTATTGAGAAATTAATTCGTATCTTAGAGATATTACCCTATGCAAAATTCTTTAGAAGTTTGACTAATACTCCTGCTTTAGAAAATAAGTGTATAAAAATTATATCTACCTTAGGTATGGATCAAAGGGTTTATAATGCTCCAACGACGTCACAAGTTGCGGCTATTTGGGTGGATAGTGGATTATCAGGAAATTAAGATGGTAGTAGAACTCGTGATATATGTATTTATGCACATTCTGGTAGTAAACATAGAGTGCATTATTATTTTGGATGTTATGATGATCTTCAATACCCTTTGTTATTTCCCAATTGTGAGCATGGTTGGCATCAAGATATTCAAAGAGTTAATAAATTGTCTAGACACGATGATATTTTTTCTATACAAGTGTTGCTTAATCCGCATAATTCTCATTCTCCGCAAGAATTATTAGACAATGAAATGACAGGTTTGAATATATAAGTTATTAGTTCGATTGAAGGTTTTGATTTAGTTCCTTTTTTCCAATGTTTTACTTTTTTTATACATTTCAGTTCTGCAAAAGAAGCGTAGATGATGTCAAGTCTCCTGTCGTGAGTATTATTGCTATAGAATACAGGTAAGGTCCTTTAATAACTCTATTTTGTTACAAGCTGGTAGGCTTTTCCAACATTATGTAGTTGACATGCATGTTAAGATTGAATATTCAAGATTAGATTACTTTCGTAATAATTAGAAAGGAATATGCAGTAGGCTTTATCAAGGAATTGTTGATAGTGTGCAAAATGGTGAAACTAGAGGGTCAAATGTAGGTAAAAGGGTTATTTTACCGTCAAATTTTGTTGGTGGTCCTAGAGATCTTAGTAAAATGATGTGATCCCAGTTGGGGGAATCTCATGGAACTCGCAGAATTGATTGAAAACGTCTGAAAAGCCCAAATTCAGGTGGTAGACGATAGGATCTCGACCCAGAGATTATTGAACCAAGCAACCAAGTAAGAACGCAACTTGAAAGACCTCTTGATCACAAAACCAACGAACATCTATTTGCGAATGCCACAAAGGTTGTCTAATCCTTTGATAAGTTCTAAGTTTTGGATTTGAACCCAATGGAGTGAACCAAAAATCCAACGATAACAAAGATGTGTTGAGCCCTTTGATTACACAATGAAGAACCCACGATCCGATATTTGAACGCTACAAATATAATTAAATATTTGATAAGTTCGATTTAATGTTCATTCAAGAATATTGGAGAGAAAAGTCTCAATTTAATTCATATCAAAGTTGTTAATGTTTACAATGAAATAAAAACATATTTATACTAAAACAATAAACCCTAAGAATTATGGAAAATACGAACTTCAAAAGTCCTAAAATAACAAACTTGCCAAAATAAGAATTCTAGTCAAAAAGGAATTAAAATCGCGCAAAAAATAGGTCGTACTGGATGACCCTTTCGGACGTTCGGTAAGTGCGTCTGAATGCACAAAGATTTCTACTAGACGTCCGATAGGACGCGTCCAGTAGGCTATCGTAGTGTCCAGTTGGGCAGGGAAATCTTCGATCAACTTTATCACGTGGATCCAAGTCTTTTCAGTCATCGACCTCAACATAAAACTTGTTCATTGACATGTTATCTTCAACCCCATGTGCCCCTTTTCCCGAACATGCATTTGTATGGCTTTATGCGACGTCATTAAGCACGTTACCGGCCTTAAATACCTTCGAACGACCCATCAACTTCTTCTCAATGAACATTGCACTTTTGATCGCCTGGGGCCTATCCTGGATCATATCATAAAAGGTATATGGATACTATGGCATTAGTTCAAAATTTTGGGAAGCCTGATAATTTTTTGAACAATTACGTGTAATTCCAGTTGGCCAGAAATAAAGCGAGAACTTAAATATTGCGATGAAGTTCAGAATCGACCTGATTTGGTGTCGCACATATTTAGAGCAAAGTTAGAAGAGTTAAAAATAGATCTATTTAAGAAAACATGTATTAGGAAAAGTGACTGCATATATATATGTCATAGAATTTCAAAAAAGAGGATTGCCACATGCTCACTTTCTAATTATACTCAAATCTGGCTGCACTATTATTTCTCCAAAAGGTGTTGATAGAATTGTATCTGCTGAAATCCCTGATAATATAGAACATCCTTATTTGCACTCTGTTGTTGTCAAACACATGATGCATGGTCCATGTGGTTCTCTAAATCCAGATAACGTGTGCATGCAAAATGGTGGAACATGTATAAGTCATTATCCGCATAATTACAATGCATGTACTTCTTTGGATGAAAGTTCTTATCCAAAGTAAAAGAGGCGAAATGATGGGAAGAAAGTTAAAGTTAGAAAGCATTTTCTCGATAATAGGTGGGTTGTACCTTACAATTCTTATCTGTTCGCTAAATATGACTGCCATATTAATGTAGAAATATGTTCCACAATAAAGGCTGTTAAATATTTGTACAAGTACGTTTACAAATGACATGACAAAGTAAATTTCTCCGTAAAAAGTGATCATTGTATAGATGAAATAGAAAATTTCCAGTCTGGTAGATGGATTTCTCCTCCTGAAGCGATCTAGAGGATCTAAGGATTTATTATGTATGAAATGAATCCAGCTATTATATCTTTGTAGTTACATCTAGAAAATCAATAGATGGTTACTTATAAAAATAGTGATGATCTTCCTAGAGTTATTACACAACCTTTTTTTTTTAAAAAACGATGTTAACTGAATTTTTTACAATGAATGGAATGAACAACCAAGGAAATTGTTGTACAAAGAAATTCCTGAACATTTTGTATGGGATGGATAGTCTAAATGTTGGAATGTTAGGAAAAAAAAAGGGAGGGGCTGTGGTTGGGAGGGTTGTATCTGCAACGCTGAGTGATGGCAAGAGATATTACTTGTGAGTATTGTTAAATCATGTTAGAGGACTTCTATCTTTTGAAAGTTTTAAAATCGTTAATGGTGTTACTGTGAAAACTTTTCGAGAAGCTGTAGTATAACAGGGTCTAATTACGGGGAATAATAATGCGAGCTATGTTTACAAGAAGCTTGTGCTTATCAAATGCCAACTTCTTTACGTCGCTTATTTGCAACTATTTTAGCCCTATGCTCTCCTGATGATCCAAAACACTTATGATTTTACAACGCGCAGAAGTAAAAACCTTGCAATGTATAAATTCATTTTTGGAACCGTTTGGCAAGTCTTTACGTGATTATGGATTAGCTCTTTATGATATTGATCTTCAACAAGACGAGATATTAGAAAGAATGGCTAGTGTAGAGCTAGGAATATCAATATTTGAAGCTGATCTTTTGTGTGTGAATACGCTTAACCAAGAGCAAAGAGTTGCTTATGATGCAATATTAATTAGAGTTTTAAATGATGTTGGTGATATGTTTTTTATTGACGGTCCTGGTGGAACAGGGAAAATATTTTTATATTGTGCATTGCTTACAACTGTTAGATCAAGAAACTTGGTTGCTTTGGCAACTGCATCTTCAAGCGTGGCTGCTGGTTTATTGCCAGGAGGCCGAATAGTACATTCAAGATTTAAAATTCCACTTCATATTCATAATGATAATATTTGTTCAGTGAGTAAACAATCTGCTCTAACTGATTTGTTTAGATTGACACGTTTAATTATTTGGGATGAAGCTCCAATGATAAAATCTCAAGCCGTTGAGGCTTTGGATAAAATGTTGAGAGATATAACTGATAGTGAATTTCCCTTCGGTGGAAAAGTAATTGTTTTGGGTGGGGATTTTAGGCAAATTTTACCTATTGTTCAACGAGGAAGTAAAGAATACATAATAGCCTTAAGCTTTGTTAACTCTTACCTATGGCCTTTTTTTACAAAAATTAGATTAATTCAGAACATGCGAGCTCTCTTAGATCCTCATTTTCAGAATATTTACTTAGGATTGGCAATGGAACAGAACAACAACATTCTTGCAGTAGGATTAAGCTTTGGTCTGATATGACTTTGGATTATGAAGAAGACAATGTTTCTTTAAATAAACTAATTAATATTGTATTCCCTCACGTGAGTGATTATTCAAAAAACCTTAATTCTATGATTAATCGTGTTATTTTAGCTCCAAAAAATGAACAAGTTGATGAGATCAATAATATTATGATGGAACGTTTCCCAGGTGATCCAGTTGTTTATTATAGCTTTGATGAACCGTTAGATAAAACAGAACAGTGCATGCAAGAAGATTTTTTTAATTCTCTAACTCCGAATGGTATACCGTCACATGAATTAATATTGAAGATTTATTGTCCTGTAATATTACTAAGAAATATTAATCCTGCAGAAGGACTATGTAATGGAACTAGATTGATATGCAGGAACTTAGAATGTAATTTGATTCATGCTGAAATTCCCATTGGAGAGTATAGTAGTAACAAAGTATTTTTACCCCGTATTTCTTTTATACTACTAGAATCAGATAAAACTGTATTTCCATTTAAAAGGATGCAGTTTCCTGTACAACCATGTTTTGCGATGACTATAAACAAATTGCAGGGTCAGACGTTGCAATATGTTGGAATATATCTTCCTCAACCAGTATTTTTACATGGATAGTTATATGTTGCATTATCAAGAGCAAAGACAAGCAGATGTATCAAACTTCTTGCCAAACCAGTAATTGACAGTAAGATACACGATAAATGTACCAAAAATGTTGTTTATCATGAAGTTTTATCGTTAGTTATGTAGTTGTTTCGTTATGATTCTTCACAATAGTACACATTTATTTCTATCAATTCGCACTCATCACATTGGAGATCTCCAAGATTTTCTTTCTTATACATACGAGTTGATATAACATAATCTTTACTTTCATCTTCATGTTATTTTACAACTTCTTCAATTTTATCCTCTTATTCCTTCTTAGATTTGTTATTGCTTGTTGATGAGACTAGCCAGGTTAATATCAATTTACTATTTTTTTTAATCTTTTTTGGTACATGGTTACTCTTTCTTCTCTTCTCTTATAATTCTTTTATACTTAACTCTCTTTCACTTCTTTTATGCTTCTGCATATTTTATCTTGTATTCTTAAACATAATACGTTTTGCTGATTATTTTGTTGTAGGCACATTTTTTCGTAGATCGGCCATTTGCTAAGGTGATGGAAGCAATATTGTTTTGAATTGGTTGCTCATGTTTCTATTTATAATAATGTATATGGAATTGTACATGTATTTAGTTCTGGTGTATGTATTTTGAGAAATTGTATTGTAAAAGTATAATATGTAGTATGATTATGGAAACTATATTGCTTTGAATCAGTCGTCATTTGTGTTTGTAATTGCAAACAAATCGAAATTGTACATGTTATATTCAATCTGGTATATGTATTTTGGGAAATAGTATTCTAAAAATATAATATTTGTATGATTGGGTGAACTTTTCTCTTCTTAGGTGTGTCTTTCACTATTACATAATGTTGTAGCAACAACCAATTGGTTTAGAGACACTATATTCTATATCTGCCTAAATTTCTGAGAATAGGCAAATGGAAAAAGCTCTATAGCTATTCCTGTCTTTTTGCGAGAGGCTTTTGCTCTGTAGGGACGGAGGGCGGATGCTCCGTGCGCACAGACCTTGGCAAATGTTTCAAAAAGGATGAAAAAAGAAACAAGAAATGAACTTGTAAGGAAAAATTGATTCTTGAAGAAGAATTGGACAACCTTAGCAAATCAGAAAATTAGTTGCAACAAGAGCTTTTGTCTACTGTTTTTGCAACTGATTTTTGGTGGAATCTTCAACCAACTGGAGCCTTAGTTTGTTAGGTAGTTAATAACTGTTCCCCTCCCCCTTTTGTGTCTATAAATAGCATGGTTAGGTGATGATAAAGTAAGTCTCTCAAGAGTGAAAAAAGAAGAGAAAGTGAGAAGTGATAGAGTGGTAAAACTCTTGTAAATCTGGTGTAAAATCTTTCTAATGATTTCAAATTTGTAAATCATGTTAGTCTTGGTTAATAAAGACTGAGGAAGAGGTTTTCTTCCTGTTTAAAATCCATTCTTAACGTTAATTCTTGCTGATTTTCGATTTTGGTGAATTTTCTGGTTCACACCGTATTTCGTGATAATTTGTCAATATATGGTAAGTGGAAAGTCAATTTACGGTAAGTTCAGGTTCTTACCGGATTTCATTGTATTACAGGCATATACAGTAAGTGTCGTATATGGTGAGTTCAGGTTCTTACCGTATTTCAGTGTATGTGTCCCATATACGGTAAGTGACATCAATCAAGAAGGTAAGATAGCCATCTAAAACCCCAACGGAACTTAACGGATATGAGAATACCGGATTTACCGTATTACTGTATTTACTCTCAAAACGTTGTATATGCACTGACTTACCAGTTTTTGGTGTTTACTTACAAGGAAATAGTCTTAAGCTTACAGGTTTCGCTCCATGCACAGAAACACAAGCTCCGTGCTCACAGAGCGTACGTTCGAGGCAATTGATCCGTGCACACAGTTCGTATGCTTCGTGCTCACGGATCATACGTTCTGTGTGCACGAACATTTTGTACCGTGCACACAGATGGCAAATGATCAATGCGCACGGGACATAGGTTCTGTGTGCACGGAACGAGCATTATTTATTTATTTTTTCTCTTATATTTTATATATATATATATATATATATATATATATATATATATATATATATAGTAATTGTGAGGAGAAAAAATCAATGGAAGCACGCAATTCACCAGCAAGAGAAAGCAAACTGTCTGATTTTCTCTAACTTACAGTATTTCATTGACACTTACCAGTATTTGAGTTTTAATACAATGAAATCCGGTAAGAACCTGAACTTACCATATATGGCTGTCCACTTACCGTATACGCACACCAATACCACGAAATACGGTATGAACACAATAAACACCAGAAAACAACCCAGATCGAACTAGCAAGAATAAATGTAAGAAGAACATATTTAAACATGAAGAAAACCTCTTCCTCAACCTTTATTAACCAAGACTAAAACATGATTTACATGACCAGCAATCATCAGAAAGACTTTATAGATTTACAAGAGCTACACCACTCTAATCTTATCTCACTTTCTATCTTCAAGAATCATCTTCTTACAAAACTACTTTTTTAGTAAAAGAAAAAAAAAATCTTAAAACCATGCCTGAATCTATGAATTCTAATTTTTATCTTAAATATAAAATTTATGTACTGCATGTCATCACAACCATACTTCTCTATGTTAACTATAGTACTTTGTGGTCAGTTTTACAGGCTACTTTTTCACTGAAAAATCTTAAAACCCATACCTGAATCTATTAAGTCTAATTTTAATTTACTTTTTACATCTCATCATGATGTTACTTCTCTTTGCTAACCATACTTCTTTGTACAAAATTTGTTGCTTATATATATATATATATATATATATATATAATAAAATATAAAATTGTACAACAGAACTCTATATACTTCTTCTATTTATTCTATATATATGTATATATATAAGTGTATCTTTGTGTTTGTGTTCAATAACATTCTTCTTATTTCTTCTATTCTTCTTTTTCTCTTTGATTGATTTGAAAAGAGCTTCAGCTACTCCTTCACATATAACTTGGGTATGAATTCTTTTTGTAAAAACTTGATCTTTGTGTTTCAAAAAATTTGAATCTGTATAATAATCATTGTAATTATTTCTTCAATTTCAAGAATATGAATTAAAAATACAAAGCGATCCCGACTATTTATCCAGGGCAAACTAATTGGACTGCCAAAGTCATCGTGGCTGAAAAGAGTGCTCCAAAAATATCTCAGAATGGTGCTTCCAAGTACTTGAAACTAACTTTGATCGACACAAAGGTGTTATGTTTTTCAACCATCTTTTAACATTCGAATCGCACGTTCTTTACATTTTCAAAAATCGCACATTGCTTACATTCTATCTAAAATTAATTTAGGGAAACAAGATACAGGCTACAATATTTGATTCAAATATAGTAGCTTTGGAAGATCGGTTGTTGCTATCCAAAACATATCTAATATCTAATGCAATGGTGAAGTATACACCTCCTCAATTTAGAGACTTCGTCGGTAAATTCCAATGGACTATCTCTGGAACAACGAGAATAGTAGAAGTTCATGAAGACCACAGTGAACTTCTCTCTTCTACTTATGTGTTTACGCCCTTCCATGACCTACAAGAATATATGGATTCAAACACAGACATTTGTAATCTCCAATAACTCAAACCATTATTTTATGTGTTTGATTTTTTTTTAATTCTTTCAGCTATCCTTGGAGCAGCTATAGATATTCGACCAAAAAGGCTCATTCAAACTCGATTCAGCTCACAGTCTTATGTTCAGGACGTGGTTCTTGTAGACAAGAAGTTTGTACAACTGCTCGAATTATATAGATGCTATTTATATTATTTATGATTATGATATAAACACTAATTCTTTAATTTCCACATTTTTTACAGACGAATATTTTTTTTATTGTTTTGAAGTAGTTCTGTTAACCATGTGGAATGGTTTTGTAGAGAAAGAGTGTACTCTTATCTCAGAAAAGTTAGCGAAGAAACCCATTATTGTTGGAAAGCAATTGAAGGTGTTGTCTTTCAACAGTAATTTGATTCGCTTATTTGCTTGTGCTTGCTCATCAGTCAAATTATACAAATATTCATCCTTTATAGCAAAACAGGTTTTTCGCTATCAACAAAACCAAACAGTTCTTTCATTATTGATGCTCCTTTCAAACAAGCTGTTGAATTCAAGACTTGGTAATTACTACTGAAACTTTCCATTAATTTCGTTTACTTATTTCTTAATTCACTTACGCTTTAAATAGGGTGGATGCAAATCTTCAAGTTTTGAATCAGATTGTAACAAACAAATGTTACTATGCGTTAACATCCTTACGGGTGTCCATTCCAAAGGAAGAAAAACTAACTCTTATAAAAAACATCGAAGGTCTTTTACTTGTTGTAAGTTACCTTACCTTTATTCTCATATTGTGTTGTGTTTTATGTTATGTTGTATCTTTGTTGTTAGCTTCCTTCTTGCTGTTCAATAATCCCTGTTTTTTTTTTTCAAATGTAGCAAAACTACTTTTGTTTAAAAGCAATACCAAGTATTCTACATCATGACCAGTCTTTGTGGTACATGTCATGTAGCAACTGCAATAAGTCTACATGTGCCGATTTCAATGAAATCCACTGTTGCACATTCTGCAGATACTCTCAAGCTCGTGCAGTTCCAAGGTAATCACTTATCTGGTTCAAAATATGTCTTTCGAACTCTTATCTCTTATATTGTGTTATTGTAGGGCAAGAGCTTCAATCCAACTACAAGATACATCAGGATGTATTGAAGCTACAATTATAGGAGAACCAGGAGAAAAGTTCTTACATTGCTCTGCACTCGAGCTGATGGAACATACAGAGTTGATGGAATAGACAGATTTACAGACAGATTTGGTACCCAATTTGGACATAGTTTCAAATTATATATGATTGTTATGTTATTAATATATTTATTTATAATGTTAAAATTCAATTCTTTTTACAGCTTGACAACACAAGCCTTCTCCCAACAAAATTTCTCCCAGCAAGTGATGATTTGTTTTTCTATATAAAAGCTGTGAAACAAAACAATCAAGAAGAGTACAAGTATGATATCATCTTCATGATTGATACAGCTACATCTTCAGCGACCCCCAAAAAAACACACATCGATGGGAGCTCGTCTCTCACTCCAATTGCTGAATCGCTACACTTAGTACAACATGAACCTGATGTAGTATCAGCGAAAGAGGTTTTATTCCCGATTTTCAGTCCTTCAAGTTCTCTACATGACAATGGAAAAGGAATTGCAATGGATGAACTCACCGATGAAAAATTGGACATTTGAGTTTTTGGAACCTCCAATCCACACAGCATGGAGCAAAAAACTCTGGGAAGTATATTTTGTCTTTCATCTACATGTGTATTTTGTCTATCAAATCACTTCCCTTTTTAAACTGCTGATAAAATAGTTATTTAGTTAAACATCGAAAGTGGTTTAGCTTTGTAACTATTTTCCATCTTATTTTGATGTCCCTATTTTGATTGAATATATGAAATGGAATGATAACTTTTGTCTATCATAATTTTTTTTTTTTTTTCTCTTTAGTATTTAACTTTTGTCTCTCATTTTTTTTAATGGATGTAAATTAAGATATAAACCTTGTGACGATTGGAGTTTACCAATGATGATCTATTGTTTTCGTCCACTAACATATTTAATTTACGAGCATTTATTCTATTAGAATCAAATACTAAACTATGATAAGACTGAGATGAAAATACAGTTGAAAATAGCAATAATAAATCATCGTAGACTTTTAAACACACTACATTCATTCTAAAGGTACTTACAATCATAACTAAGGGGAATGCAAAAAATATTCATTGTAACAAATATCCACTAAGATCTTCCGTCTATATCTACTCATCCTGTCTGCTGAAACTATTTCTGTAGGATGTCCAAAAATAAAGCATTCTATATATTTCAAGACAAATATTCCACAGTTTGGCCTGCAGGCAAAAATAGATATATATTAGAATAAGTTCATACCAAAATTGTGAAATCAAGGTAAACAGAAAATTAAGTACCGTGGTGCAGCTTATATAAATACTCACCCATTATTTGCACAAAGGTAGGTAGGTATAATATCCAACTTCATTTTCCTGTTTGTATGTTTAGCTAAATCCGGTCTGTTGGAGCAAAACTTTGATTGTAACATCATCGATTGAATTAAATCAAATGTCAGTGTTGCATGTGTTCTAATTTCTTCTTCCGTGTGAACATTATGGCTGCAATCATATATTTGAAATTGCCATTCATGGAAGTCGACCAAAAAAAGATACCAATTATTGTCTTGATATGAACATGGAATCAATAGATAGTCGCACATCATCCATGGCTGACCAAACGTTGGCAAGTTCCCGTTCAACTATTCTTCTAGACAAATTACATTTCTTAGTTGCCTGCTGAACTGACGAGAACATTGGCTTTCAAATTGAAAGTCTAAAATTGCATATTTCTTAGAAGCACGTATGGAACGCATCAAAAAGCTTAAATTTATCTTCAAATCTTCGCATGTATGGAACGCATCAAAAAAAATTAACATGCTAATCCTTTTTGTACCATCAAAGTTCTGATTTCTAAGCCTATGATTATTAACATCTAAATCCATGGTTACATCATGACAGGGTAATACAGTAATCAGGCAAAAATCTTGCATACCAAATCGAGCAAGGTGATTATCATACTGCACCCAAACTTCATTCTTTTTTCCACATTTAACAAACCTCAAAATAAATTCATGTACTAATTTACTACTAAATTGTTCGTGTTCTGCTCTGTAAATACTTCCATAGATAAATCTATAGAAATTACTGCACATTAAAGATGCTTGTTGATCCGAGTGTATAAATTCTAAGAAATCATTAAGATAGCGATGATTTGGAAATTGAGTGATGGAAGCAGAGAACCATTGACCTGGAGACAATTTATATTCTAAAGACATCTGCAAAAATTATTGAATTACAATACATTAGCATTTTTGATAAATTTCTGTAATTCATAACAGATGCTAAAACCAACAAACTGGACATGGAGCTAACCTCCATAAGCATGAAGTATTGCCTCCTTAAACATGAAGCAAGAGATCAAACGGAGCGAAGGTTCCATGTGAACGGAACTGAAGATCCTTGAGCATGGAGCCAGCTTGCCGTGCGCACGGGACTTTAGTTCTGTCCACACCTCCGTGCGCACGGAACACGAAACTTTAGCTCCGTGCACGCGGAACCAAAGATCAGTGCACATTGAACTTCGGCTCTATGCACACGAAACTTTGGTTCCGTGCGCACGCTGCCGAAGCACCATCCGCACGGAGACTTTGGCTCTTCTGCACGGCGCCAAAAAACTCTATTTGCACGGATGTACATTACACTCAACATATACACACTAACCTGATTCACAATTACTTAGCAGTAGTGTTCTAAAAAGCATAAAGTATTGCTAAGCGTCAAGCCGAAGCTTCAAGCTTTACATGTTTAGGCGAACTTGCGTGAGGCTTAGGTGTAAAAAAGTGTTTTCTTATTTATAATATTATTTAAAAATTAATCGTTTAAAAAATTATTTAATAATTAAATAATACTTATTAAACTTATAGGAATTCCATGCATGCTTTTAAAGTTTGTATTAACATGAATCTCAATATTATAATTACATAATGTATGTAACGTCAAAACTTAAATCTTATTTAACTATTTAGATAAAGTCATTCACACATTTTTATATTTATGTCTAATCCGTAAATTCCAACAATGCATACAACATGTTTTTTCTCTTTGTAAAATCTCCTTAGGCTAACTTATATTTATTTATTGTAAACTATATTATTTGTTTAATGCACTTTAGTATCGTTGTTTTTTGCATAGTAGTTTTTTCCATTATTCTGTTGCTATTATTTTTTTTCGCTAATTAGTTAAAAATAAATGATAGATATGGATTTAGAATCACATGAACAAAGAACCAGTAATCCAAAGCACAGACGAACAATTTTTAAAAAATAAAGAAAAGAAAATTAAAATAATCGCCAGAAAACATATAAATTATGCAAAAACACGAAATGTAATTACCAAAAGTCTAAAAGTATGCACTTGTCCATGGCTTGCCCCATGCACAGAACTTGCTCTGTGCACGGAAGCTCCATGTTTTTGCACAGCACAGAGGTTTCATTCCGTGCAGAAACTCACAGAGGTTTTGCTTCGATCGAAAACTCACGAAGAAGAACCTTCATGCTTCTGCACGGGATTACCTTTATCACAGATGAACTATGCGTACCTTCTTGAAATCAATGGCAGGTGAGATCGATTACCAGGTGATTTAGGCGGCGGCTAGGGATAGAGTGTGGTAGAGGGAAAACTGAATTGAAAAATTAATTACTATATGCATTCCAAATTTTTTTTTATATAAAATATTATCACAATATTTTCTTGTGCATTTAAATTAAATTTAAGTAAATCTTAATCAACTTCATTCATCTAATATTTATTGAGGCTAGAACAAATCCATCTAAAAAATCGTAGTTAAATCAACAATAATACTTAATAAACATAAAAAATGAATAAATTAACAACCATAATAAATTTTTAATACACGGTCCATAACTAAATACAAATAAGAAATTTTCACAGATAAGTTAAACTGCCATTCTGCTCTTTTTTGTAAACCTTAAACATTAGAGGCTCGTTGTTTAATAATTCAAACACACATGTATTACCCATCTCTAAATTTTTCGCTCTAACATAATCTGTCCAACCAACTGAAAGACGTCTTATTACACCATTTGGTCTTAAGTTTGTAGTAACGTTCCAATTTTGATGTGAAGAGTCGTGAATTCGAACATTACGTACAAATTTGGGCAAATTCTGTCTCGCGAAAATTCCGGGTACATTCTGCAAAGTAAAATATCATATCAGTGAATGAACAAATTTTAAATTATAAAATGAATGATAAAAAGATGAAATTAAAAGAAAATTTACAATTTTTCGATGGCCGTGATCACTAGCCGTTAGTGTCACTTCAAAAATAGGATTATTTGTATCTAAATTGTCTTCTTCTTCTTCAGACATAGGATCATATGTCATCTCTAACCCCGAGTGGTCAAATATTTTAACATCAAATGTATAATTCCCATCATATTCAAACACTAAAACATGATAATCTCTTAAGTTATGATGATCATAAAATTGTAGCCATCCACCAGATAAATATATATTCCCATCCACCCTTCCCAATTGTATATGAACATTTATGTCATCGTATCCTATCAACCGAACTTTATTACTAAGTTGATGTCCCCAATCATTCATAAAAGATGGAGGAATCCCCTACAACAAAAATATAAGTGTCACATTTAATCACTTCTTTCATATACATAATATTTCAGAAATTTAAAAAAGTGAATAATCGCATAACTAACCAAACGAATGTTATGGTTCAAAGAAGAACTGATAATTTTGAAGAATCGCTTTGGCGCATCCATTTCGTCTGATATTTATACTGCACCATAATAATTAGATATACAACACCTTCTTATTAAAATTTTGTGAAAATTAAAGCTTTTTGTAAAGGGTAATTGGCGTAAAATGTCCCTACCTTTGAAGGTTTTTGTGGAAAACATCCCTACTTTTCGTTTTTTGGCGCATAACACCCCCACCTTTCACTTTGTTTGCCCTGAACATCATTTTCACCAATTTTTACCCTAAAATGGCCAATTTACCCTCCTATTTAAATAAAACAAAACGAAAAATAAAGAACAAATTGCAAGCATATTCCTAAACTTTTTAAAAAGTGCAAACCAGTCCAAAAGCTTTATTAAAATTGTAAATGAGTCCCTAACTTTGCAAAGTCAGAAACATTCACCAAACAAAAATTAACCCATTTTTTAAGAGCAACAGCACATCAGATTACGTCAAAAAGTTCCACAATTTCAAAACAAAATCCACTGGGTAGATTCATCATACAATTAATTAAACCTGCGCCCGCCACTTTAAGCGGTTCAATGTCGACGAGGACTGTCCCTTTTTTATAGGCTTTTCCCCTTTTGCCAGGCCTCAGTCAGTGGCTTAATCGATGTCGCCGTCAAGTTGAATCGTCGGGACGCTGATATCCCTATCAATTGGGCTGGTGGGCTTCACCATGCAAAGAAGAGCGAGGCTTCTGGTTTTTGCTATGTCAATGATATACTGATGGGGATTCTCAAGCTTCTCAGGGTTCACAGGGTAATGTATAGACTATGGGCCATTCAATTGCCCCATACTTTTCTATTTTTGCGGTGTTCATCTCAATTTAGATTACTTTTTCCCTTTGAATTTTAATGTTGTTGTTATTGGTGTTAAAGTGTTTTTCCTCTAATTTTTTGTCTGCTAAAGTTTATAGAAAGGTAGAATTTCTAGTTTTTTTCTTTTTTTTTCTTGGAGTTTAGTTTTGACAGTTAGGGGAGGACTTTTTTTCTTGTGAATAAAATGGGCTATCTCTCTATTCTTTATATGCATGCTTGTTTGTCTATTTCATGAAGCAAGCTTTTCAAAATTCAACAAATTAGGAAGTGGCTCAAGAAATCAATGGAGGTTGCACGTAATTTGGGTTTAATGCTTCAACATATTTATAATGCTTTCATGTAATTACGTACTAATGAAGAGCGAGGCTTCTGGGTTTAATTAATTGTATGATGAATCTACTTGGTGAATTTTGTTTTGAAATTGTGGAACTTTTTGACGTAATCTGATGTGATGTTGCTCTTAAAAAAATGGTTCGTTTTTTTTTGGTGAATGTTTCTGACTTTGCAAAGTTTGGGACTCATTTACAATTTTAATAAAGCTTTTGGACCGGTTTGCACTTTTTAAAAAATTTAGGAATATGCCTGCAATTTGTTCTTTATTTTTCGTTTTGTTTTTATTTAAATAGGATGGTAAATTAGTCATTTAGGATAAAAATTTGTGAAAATGATGTTCAGTGCAAAGAAAGTGGAAGGTGAGAATGTTATGTGCCAAAAAACGAAAGGTAGAGATGTTTTTCACGAAAACCTTCAAAGGTAGGGACGTTTTGTATCAATTATCCGTTTGTAAATGATGTACACTTTCAAGGCAACTTCCCAGAAAAAATAAAAAGTTATAGAAAAATTAACAATCTACAACAATAAATATATAATGAACAAATTTAATCATGCACAAACAAAATAATCTCAACAGAATTAACGAACAAAATTTACGTAAACAATTTATTTATTAAAAAATAAATAGATTGTTGTGGAGAAAACTTGATGTGTTGCAAATTTAAAACTGTGACTTTTTCACTTCAAAAATGAATGAAAAAACGCAGAAAACAAGATTTAAATAGGTCCACCTCTTGATTTGACAGAACATTCACAAGGAAAGAGAAGTTAAACAAGTCAATAATTTTTCCTTTCCCAAATTTGACAACAACTTCACAAGATAAAGTTTGAGAAAAACATAACGCTCTCTTCCCCATAAGAAAATGATAATAAATGTGATTATTTCACGGTCAACAAAATTTATTAAGGCTCTGTTTCACAACCAATTTGCCCAAAATGAAATAAAAAACGTAACCGTTTGCAAAGTGCTTTTCGTTCTAATTTTGGGCAAAATAGTTGTTCGCCAAAGGCTTATAATGTATATTTATATAAAATTCATTTACTCACTTATGATTCAATTTATATATAAATATTCATCTTTCACTTCATATAAAAGTATTCATAATGTTTCAATATCAATAATACCGATAAACTCCCATTATTTGAGACACTTATTCTTAACATTAATGAACTAACTAACCTGCAACGCACGTTATCACCACTAGTTATAGGAAAATTTTGTTTAGGGCTTATGTCTCAAAAGTGAAAATTGGGTATCCACAAAGCTATGCCATATTCAATAAACTAAAAAAAAACCGCAAAATTCATCTTTCTTTCTTAGTTTTTCCCCCCTCAATTTCCTAGACATAAAAATTTATAACAGATTTGTCACTAAGGATCCATAATCTTTAAAATAAAAAAAAAGGCGGATACAATTATAGAAGAGAACATTTTCAGACGTGAACCTTTATTTATGATTTCACATTAAACGATTTTTTGTCACTGAGCTTGGCCAAATGCACATCTTAACATTATTGTTTTTGCATCAAGCCTCTATATTTAGTCACACAAACAAATGTCCCAACGCTTAAATCTAACTCTTCCCAAACTTTTTCGGCTTATACCAACATTCTCCACTTGTTCAACTATTGTTGAGCAGTTTTTGGATATAAAACGAACATCTCTAGAAGGTAAGTACACCAATGTATATGTTGATCCGCACAGCTGCCTAGTATCATTGTTCACTATTCGGACTAGTTGAGTATCCAAACTCATCCGCTCCCTTAGCTAAAATTGAACTAGATGTAATCATAAGTAACTAGGGATCAAATAATTCCAGGAAGGATTGTTCATCTTGCTAGTCTTCGAGAAAAGAAAAGGGGGGAAATATAAGGAAAGTTGCAATCCCCACTGCGAAATAGTGCACCTATACGCATTCATCATAATTTTCCTCGAATGTGTTTTCAGTACACTAGAATAGACTATACAAGATTAAGAAAGAGTTTGTTGCTGTGTTTTATCCAATCCAACATACTAAACACGCTTTAGAGCCATGAGAATTACAGTCCCAATCAAGAATAAGAAGCAAGTTTTTAATAACACAAAAAATCATGTAAAATTACACTCTGGGCACCTCCACAACAAAAAATCAGGCAAGCCTTCAGCAGTAGCAGAATCAAGAATTGCAAATGTATGTACGAGCATTACAAGTTTACACAACTATGAATTTACATCCTCGGAAAACCAGAGTCCCACATTGCCCCCAAGGAGAAAGGTGCAGCTGAGATCAAAGTTCCTTCAACTGAAAGTATACCAACTATCCGCTCCATCCGAGCAATTGGAGGGACCATTTGTATTGGAATACTCTTGCTATGAACTGGATTATGTTCAAGATAATTACTCAGCTTTCTATTTGATTTTCCTCCTTGAAGCCATGACCGCTGGGCATAAATTAAGTCAAGGATCATGAGGAAAAACTTAACCCGACTTTGATTTATTTGCCCAAAACGACTGCCTTGTAGAGAGAGGAAAGATAACCTCGTGGATATTGTTTAGAAATCCTCGATCATAAACATTATTCTTAACAACTTCCAATTCTTCCAGACGAGATCTTCTGAAGAAGGACTTCCATTTGCTTTCTTGAGGCTTCATTTCTTGACCTAGTTCATCTAAACTTGCTTTTAGAGCTTCTGCACTTGCCTTTGCCTCGCTCACCTTCCTCTGCCAGCTCAAGTGCTCTTGCCACTTAAAAGACTGCATTTTAGTTGAGAACAAACTCAGTTAAAACACTGCTGGCTCAAGTGCTCTATTACAGATGCTAAAAAGTGTATATGATATGGCACACATAATAGACAGATACAGATAACTGCTATATGCATCATCAAACCGATAACAATAATGAGAAAGAACCAGATATCTAATTATTTCTATTGATTGTTCTATATAAATTGATTTCAATTTTCATAGTTCTCATTTTTGTTCTGCACAGGGATTTCTGATACTAACAAAAGTTCATTCTTTCTCCCCGGTATCTAGATGGAATATAAACTAGCAAAAGTACTGCACATATTCTTGAAATTGATTAGAATAATTGTGCGGTAGGTTGCTAGAATTTCCAATTTGCATAGTAAAGCGTCAAGGAATTGAATACAGTAAAGCCTTCAGGTATCCAAGTAAAATACGCCTCAATTTTTCCTACACTTTACACAAGTTATATGTTGAAACATCCTTTTCCTTAGTTATAAAATAGCATTTTTAAAAAATCATTCTACTTTTCCAGAAGTTTGCATTTTAATATGGGAAATAATCTATGGAACTAACGGTCGTCAAGTCAAGTAGAACTAAGATGTAAGACAAGGAATGTCTTTTTTGTACTGTTGTAGGAATAATGATGATGAGTTAAAAATGGAGCCTCTTATTTCACAAATAGTGTTTCTTTTAGGTAGTTATGATTAATTGAGGAACATAAGACTTGAGATAATATAATGCATAAATTTAGCATTGGTCAGACGAAATAGAGAAGGTTATAAGAGTTCTATGTGATCACAAGATACCTTCCGAGTTAAAATGAGATTCTAAGGAATTACCATTGGAAAAACTATGCTTTGGTAATGAGTATTGGATCATAACAGTACAAAAATGTTTGTTACAGTAGAAGTGAACATGTTAAGATGGATTCTAACATATAGAAAGTATAAAATAAAAAATGATGATATATACCAAGAAATGAAGGTGGAACCAATCAAGGGCAAATTATGGGCTTAACATATTTGAAACATGTGTAGAACTAAACAAAACTCCCATTTACAATAGCGATTTAATCCAAGTAGAATGGGCTAAAGGAAGGAGAGGTAGACTAATATTAAAATGATGTAAGGTGAGAGCAAAATATTTGATTTCATTAGATCTTTTAGTATACGTAGCTTTGATAGAGTGGAATGGGGAAAAAGAATTTATGTAAACCATAAGATTATCGAGGATATGTCTTATCGTGTTGGTAGTGTTGTATTAGTCCTATACTTTATTAAGCATTCGTACAGTTTGATGGACAAAAGAAATTCTTCACAGTAATATCATCTTAACTACCTTATATGACATCCAATTTTTCTTTACTGTTCCAGTTTTCCATTTTTGCGAGAGAAAATAAACTATGGTAGCCATTACTGAAGAGAAAATATAAGTCATCAACCTAAAAGTAGGTTATTTACTAATCAAATGAAGCCAACCAACACTGCAAAAGTGAAAATTAAGAGTGATGACGACTTACTATTTTCTCAATGAATTTTAGTCAAATAGAGAGATTAGATTTTTAGAATTGATGGAGCCAATTAATTGGACTAAAATGAAGCTCATAGCATAGTTCTTTAGTCCTACTACTAGTCTGATGATAAATCTTCCCAACTTCTTTTAGTTACCACATACGTAGTTAGCAATAAAGCATGTGTTACTTACATTATGCAGTTGCCCTTTAATTATTGTTTCCGAATCTTACAGTTGTTTACACTATGGACCATGTGTTAACCCCCAACTATTTGGACAAAACATCAGAACGTTTTGAATCAAATCTCAATAAAAAATAAAAAGACTGATAGGTGATAGCAACTGGTTACTTTACACGATAAGTGATGTGAGTTCCACTACTCACTGATTTATATACAAGATTTCTAGTTATATTGTTCATTTTTGCCTCCTTTTCCATGTGCTCATCCACACAACTGTAAACGGGACAGGTAATATTTCATTTGATTATTTGACCAATATCCCTTAAATGTTAGTCCATGCATGATTACCAATTATAATCAAAATGTCATGAAACACTATTTTTCTTTAGTTTGGTGGATTTCTATTGCTACCAATTTATCACAACTTTTATCTATACTTCAATACAAATCTATAAATGGCTTATAAATTCAATTAAAATCAAACATTAATTTAATAACCGATTCATGACTACTAATCATTATTATCCAAACAATACGTGGAACCCAATACTTTTCCTTATACTATTTCTCTTTATACAACACTATAAGAAAAAAAAATGGATATTTGTAATATACAGTATCCCTGTTATCCCTTTTTGCAGCACTAATATTTTCCAATAAAACTCGTGATAAATTGATAATGATAGAAATCTACAATACTAAAGAAATATACAAGCAATGTTTGCATATATTTTCATTATCCACATTTTTAGGAAGAATTTATCCTCATTTTTTTTAAAAAATAAAAAATTCTTTTATGTATAAAGAACTTTACTTTTTCCATACAGTAATTATAAGTCACTTCAAATGACGTTATCAATTCTTATAACAAAATTTTTTAAAGGTTTTTTCTCAAAGTTAATGATACTTAGTCAAATTATTAATTCCGCATTTGGAAACAAACTTTAGAAAATTTTATTTATGATAAATTCAAGGGAATTTTATTGATTCTTACGGAATTTAGTCATTTAACATTAAACTTCAGAACATGGATTGCACTTTAATTGGGTGAGTTCATTTAATTAACTGATATGAATGTAATAAATTTAAAAAGACCAAGCATTACCTTATATTTATTGTTGATGATACACCACCAAGATCATTTTAGTTTTCCTATTCAAATATATTTATTCAAGTTGCGCCAAAGGGGCACAACAATGAGGAATACATACTACAGGTGGTGTGTGCAAGTGCATAGTTCTCATCACAGGGCGATGGATAAAACTAAGCCCCTATTTGATGGCCATTATAAAGAGAAATTGGGAGAAAATGATGTTTTGAATAGTGATTTTTTGGAGAATGTGTGATTAAAGAGTAGGGAAAAAATTTGGGTTTATGTGTAGAATATTTTATTGTGTGAATGTGTGGTTGAAAATGAGTATGAGAGATAAAGAGTTTTAATTTAAAGAGAGTCAAACACGGGCTAAACTGCATATCACGGAAATCTGAAAGAAATATACCTCATTTGTGGTAGTGTTTGTGAGACACAGTTTGGCATGGTATGTGAAGAATCCAGCTAAAAGCAGAGAAACTAAGGCTAAAAACATCATAATAAGTATTTGTGTGTTGTACGCGCCCAACAACCACTGTAATAAAACAGAGAACTATCAATAGAGAAATATAAAGGTGAGAACATAACAAAATTACCACTTATTAATAAGGTACATATCCACCTATTATTTAAAAGGAACTAAATAATTTCAATTATGAACAATTTGCAGATCACTCAAGTAAAAATAGAAGAAAAATGATCTAGTTGATTCCCACTAACTATAACAGAGGCTATCGGTTCTATAGGTTCTCCGCATTCAACCGTAATGTTAGAGAAGACAATTTTTCACCACTGAATGTCCATTACTAACTCGTTTTACCTAACGACATAGAACATTGAAATTTATCTCATTAACTTTACAATTTGAGAACAGAAATCAGAAGATCTTTGGACCTTCCTACGATTTTACTCGAATTAGGTTAGAACAAGTTGGCAACAATGGGAAAATGTATCCCATTATCAAGATATGCACATGGATTGCTGGCATTACATTTTCTTCTAAGAGAACCATCTATAGGGATGCAAAAAGCAAAGAGCCACTTAAGCCCCAGCCTGGAAAAGCTCATTGGTAGATCGTTCAAGTTTGGCATGGATATTGGATTGTTTATGTACCATATTTTTGGCAAGATGTAAAATAAAATTCACTTACCTGTACAACATGCGGAGCCAAAGCCCTAAAAGAACTTTCGATGCCATAATACTCTACAACAAAATAGAATTAGAGATGTTTGCTCCAATTTTTAGACAAAACTCAAGAACCAACAACAAAATGTCAGGATACACGTATTGTACCTGTTAGAATGAAGATTACTTTTAATTCTTTCAGCCTACCAGCAAGAACCAATGCAAGGGCTACTATTCCATAAATGCAGATAAGGAAATGCCTGCATGAGTTTTAAGAAACATTTGAAGAAGAATCCAGATCTGGAAAGAGAAGTCTTATAATCATAGAACATCAAACTTGCATTTCCCTACATTTTCATCTATAGAGATTCACTTTTGACAAAATAGCAGATGTGGAAGAAGTATTGATGGTTATCACTGCAACTGCAAATCTAAGTAGACAAATTACACTACAGAATTGTGTAGTGCACACTGATGAAACATTCATATACCTTCATTCATTGACATAAAAATGTTCATAAAAATTATTAAACATGACATAGAAAATTCTAGAAGACTAGCAAGATCTGAAACTACACTTTTCCTGGTTCTAACCAAAATGTTATTCAGTTCATCACTCACCAAAGAATAAAAGCCATGAAGTATCTGGTGTTTCTCTCCCCAATGCAATTGTTCTGCAACGGAGATCAAGAGAAAAAATCTTAAAACAATTGACAATCTCTGATAACAGAGCCCAAGGTATCCAAACTTTCATCAAGGAGGGTAAGTAAAAAGATTATTAAACAAACCATCCATCCACAATGATGGTCAAACCGAGCAACACAGCGATTACATATGCTGCAGTGCTTTGACCTGGCAGGCCTGAATGAGGGAAGGAGGAATATTAAATCTAATCAGCACTTTCTCGGACAAGTTTCAAAAGTCTGAACAAGAACGATGAACTTACTTTGGGATCCTGCAAGTAGAACATTCTTTCTCTGAGAAGATAATGTTGTCATAAGGATAAGCAGAAAGATATTGAGGGACATTTGCAGAGGTCACGGTTCCTGGGTCTGAAAAGCTAGTCAATAGGAAGAGTAGAATACCAACGCCAACTGCCAAGAAGCTCGTGAACCTGCAATTACATAATGATCGAGAAAATTTGTACATATACAATATATCAGTACGCAAACATCAGCCCTATGAATACTATTAACACCTGTGCAGTCCACTTAAGTAGTATCCAGGAATGTAGCTGAAGGATGATGTTGCAATTAAGTAATAGGTAGCTCCAATTATACCCAAATACATTATCTGCATTCAGAAGGAAAAGAGGATAACGAAATATTTATCTATAGAAAAGTTTTAAAAAAATGAAGAAACAAGAAAAGAATAAGAATGTTCATTTTTCCCCAGCATCATCTTCCTACTTGGAATCCAGATTAATGCCAAAAAACCTAATCCTATCTGGGAATCTTTGGCACAGTTGATTTTTGAAAAATGTGATTATACTTGTCCTCTCTTGTTTAGCTACATTTTCTAACTTGCTTTTCAGCTTAAAGCTTTGAGAGTTGTCACAGCAGTTGAAAAGCAATGGTTAAGTAGGATATGGCACATTGCACCGCATTCTAGTAACCACGCACAAAAGCTATTTAGGATACTGAGCTCCTGTTTGGCCCCCATTAAATTAAAAATCATTTTTCTCTCTCTTCATATCAATCACACATTATTCAATAAAATAATATTACACGTAAATCTAAAAAAAAAAATCATTCTTTTTCAACTACGCATTCTCCAAAAAATTACTATACTCATTAAAATGTTGAATAACGGAGCCCAAACAGGGGCTGAAACATTTTTTATACACAAAATCACTTGGTTTAATAAACACTTTCTCCTCTCTTATCGCGTGGGTGCTCAGAGGATCCAGTCCAGACCAGACCTTACAACACGAAAAGGAATTGAAATACATCCCTACAATTCTTTTCCTCTTGAAGCACAGAGAGCATTTGAGGTGAGAAAGATGATTAACTATTAAGCATTCGACCAAATACTAAAGTCATTTGAACTACGGATACAACTAGGTCTGGCAAAAAAATCGAAAAACCGATCAAACCAAACCGATTCATGTCGGTTTGGATTGGTTTGACATAGGTAATTGGTTTGGTTTGATTTTCTTTTAAACAAAACCATGGTAGGTTGGTTCGGTTATGGTTTGAAGCCTCAAACCGCTGGTTAACCGAACCAACCCAATCTATTTACATGTTTACCTTTTTTTTCAAGAAAAATAAAAATCAAAAGATAAATCATAATCTCATAACTATATTTCGATTCACTCCAATCTATAATGTTGTCAGTAAGTAATAGCATTGATAATATCATTTCACAAACTCATTATATTCTACTTAGCCTTTTTTTCCCCTATTTAAACAAGCATGCTACATAATGCATAAAAAAAAATATTCCTAAGATTTTTGTTGATCTGTCTCTATTAACCTGATTTTATTTGTTGGTCAATAATTCTTGTAATATAAAGTTATTTAATTATTTTAGTTCTTGTAATTTAAGTGGGTCCAAAATTTGGACAATTTTTGAATTTTTTAAAAATTTGGACTAAAAGTCCAAACCGACTAACCAAACCAAACCAAACCGATTTGGTTTGGTTTGGTTTGGTTTGGTTTAAAAGTTAGAATGAATTGGTTTGGGTTGAAATTTATCAAAACCAACTAAATTGGTTTTGGTTTCCAATTGGAGTCGAAACCGACCCAAATCAAACTGCGTCCAAGCCTAGATACAACTCTTTAGAGCAAAATGGAAGAAGAGGATTTATGTAGCTACTTCAAAATTAGCCTTTGATTGATGCACATTAAAATGGAAAGAATACTTTTTTTTTTTGTGATGTAATGGTGAATATGTGGTTGAAAAAGAAGGAAAAGTTATTGATGTGATGGAAAATATTATTTTATTGAAAAATGTGTTGCTGAAAATGAGTAGAAGAATAAGAACGAAAATTAGAATGTGGATCAAACTGGGGCTTAGTATGTATAAGGTTCTCTTACGTTGTGTTTGTCAAATAACTAAAATTTTCGATTTACAAATCAAATATAGGCCCTCGTCCAAATGTCTACATTGTTCCTTGCGAGTGTACAGAAAGCAGTACAATACCGAGGTTTCACCAACTATATTTTTGAAACCTCCTAATATTTCAATTTATTCAAGAGCTAATGTTCTGTACATCTGCTAATGATACATTGTTATCATTAATATTTCTTATAACTCTTAACTTATGCTCTCATCTAGTCGACATTTTAGAATCTTCGTCCTCAACTCTTGCTCTCCCTTCACACTTGGTATCAAAAGGTACAAGTTGTGATTCTATAAGAGTTGATTAAATGAATGGTCATTAAATTTATCTATTGGTTACTACTTATTCACTGAAGAACAAAATATTACCCATTTCTCACTCGTCTTATTCAAACAGATATCCATCCATCACTCAAGTGAAATCTGTTATTCCCACTTGACGGAAATCACCATTTGTCTAACGGAAATTAGACGTGGCACCTTTAAGTTAATTAAATGAATGCTCATTAATCTTATCCATAGGTTACTACTTAACCACTGAACAAAAAAAAAATTTACTAATTGCTCATTCATGTGTTACAAATTAGCTTTCCATTGTTTAAGTTACAAAAACTCAAATTCTCAAAGATTCCAAGAGACGAACTCAAGCTGCTCAAAATAATTCATGCTTTTCTACAAAAGTATTAATACCCTGCTTTATACACATATTAAAGTATTTGTCCCAATGGCGCAAAACATTTATCTCCGTTGTTTCATTATATTTTCACGACCAAATTTATTTAAATATAGACTATTGTAAGATGGAAAGATAATAACACAGGTAGAAAAAATCTTTTTTTTGTTTTTTGTTTCAAAGTAACGTCAAGAAAGTCATTACAATAGAAATAGTGTGACGTGACCCTAAGCAGTAATGGTATGGTATCTATACCCATAATATTAATACGTATGCCTATAACTAAGGATATGCATACCAATATATGACCACCTATACGTGAGAACATTTGTATCCATAGTCTAAGGTATATATTCCATATTTAAAAAAAAAAAAAAAAAGCTACTCATGGGGTGCGCCACATAATTTAACTCCAGTTACGGATGGGTGATAATTTGAATAGATGAGTGAACAAATACAATTGGTAACCTTATTTGTTAACTGAGTAAGTAATAACCTAAAGATAAGTTTAACGAATATTCATTTAATAAACTTAACAATTTAATGTCTATGTCTGAATTCCGTTGGACACGTGGCAAATTCCGTCAAGTGAGAATGATGATGAGTAACTGTTAGAATAGATGAGTAAGTAATAGGTAAACTTTTTTTACTTTTTTTTTTTTTTTTTTGGTTGAATCAGTTAGTAATATAGGGATCAATTTAATGAATTGATTCTCTATATGTTGATGAAAGGATTTTGGCAGCAAAGTCATCTGGATTCAACACCAATTTCCAACTATTCACAAACAAAAGAGCCTGAACTAGGACACATAAACATTACCCATTTAAATAAAGAGTGATTAGAAGAATCAAGAATTACACTCACGCAATCCCATGTACAACCTTTCCATACTAAACACACAGAAAAAGGCATAACCATAAGACAATTAAAAAAAAGAAATAGCAATAAGGTAATACTATTACATTAAAGAGGGATGGTAAACGAAAGGCTGTACCTGTAAAATGGGATTAGGCCGGTCGCAAAAATAGTATTCAACTGAATTTAGGGCATTACTGCCTCTAGACCCACACATAAAATGAATAAATCGCCTATAACATCAATTAATACAGATCAATTAACACATTGAAATCAACAATACTAACTAATTGGCAGAAACATCAAATAACCCCCCAAAAAGGGGGCAAAAAAGGGTTTTTACCGGAAATAATCATAGGCCCCGAATGTGAGAAAAAAGTTGATACGCTGAATGAATGTACCCTGGAAAATGGGCCAATGCCCGCAGAGGAACGATACCACCACCAAAAGCGTCACCAGGCCGTGGCACACCAGAAGCCACTGCACTTCCATGGATAAAAAGAATTTTTTTTGGGTAATTTTTAAGTGAACTTTATTGTGATTGTAGTCAATTTCATATATTGCAAATCCGCCAATACGTGATTTGCAGAAGACGCTGTCTGTACATTCACTCGCATGTATGTATGATGCATATGTATGGTGTGGATCTGCCGATCTGGAGACTAAAAAAAGTTTTTGAAGACCGGATGAAAATCTCATTTTCACCCTATTAACTTATTTTATTTTTTAATAATAATTCTTTTTCTTTTTTCCAAATATGATTCAATTTAAAAACATAATATAAATTTAAAATTCATAGTCATGGAGAAAAGTCAGAAGACCATGTCTTTCGTTACTAACCTAGAGTGTGTTTGGTGAAAATTTAAATTAAATTTTAATTGAAAAATCAATCGTTAGTGGATTTCATACGTGAAATAAAAGTCAAGCATAACGATTATATTTTCAATTAAAATTGAATTTTAATCTCTAACGAACAAGTCGCTATTATCTTATACGAAAAATAAACTCAATGGTTAGTGAACTTTGAACGTTATTTTCTAATTATCACTAAGTTTTAAAATATTTACAAACACTCACTAAATTTTTCAATATTATTTATAAAGAGTCCTTGAACTTTAATTTTTTTTCCCTAAATAATAATTGTACTTTCATGATTGTTATTCATCAATCCCAACTTCATTTTGCATTTGTTGTCACTCCAAAATAGGTCGTTAGAAAATTTAAAGATTTTATTTGACACATTATTCTAATCGTCTATTTTTAAGAGGAGTGAGATGAAATGACGAATGAAATATAAAGTTGAAAATAGAAAATATTAAGGTTATCATTGCAAATATTGAAGAAAAGGAGGAGAAGTCATTTTTAATTATTAAACATTAAGGCATGATAAATTTTCAACTGCCGTCGAATTAGAAATGTAACCATTCTAGAAATTGGTTTGAAATGTCTCCCCATCTACCAATATGTAATAATGTGATAAATTTTGTTTTTAATGTTATCTTCTTCTTTTTTTTGGCATTAACATGATAGATATAACACGAGTGATATAGATATAAAGATAGAGATAGAGAGAGATAAAGACAAATATGTGAACTTTAATTGTGGCTTTTGATTTTGAAAATAATTCTCATTTTTGGTCTCCATCTCTACTTTTGTAGAGGACTCAAATCTCCAAATGATACGTTAAAGAAGTGGTGATGGCAAAAAATTAGTTAAATTAGATATTCATGGCTCTCGTCTCAAATGGGACGAGGATTCCACACCTAATCAAGTACACGGGACGAGAGATGGTACAGGAGAACATGATCCCTCCCCGTTGCACATTCCGTTTAAATTCTATTTTAAATTTGAAATTTTTATCATACAAAAGTGTCAGGTTCAATATTGTAATCGACATGTTTGTAAATAAAAATGACTAAAATAAACTCTTGTAAAAGTTAAGGACCTTGGATGCATTATTGTATAGATGAGGTAGGTTATGGTTAGAGGTTGAAAACAAGGAAAACGCGGTGTCAGAATTTTGCTAGCTACTCGAGCAGCTGAAACAAAAACATCTTCGCTCGCTTTTCGCTTCGCTATTGCTCCAGTAACAGTTATATTCGGCCAATCGTAAGTCACGATTTTGACGAGTTATACACGGCTCATGACACCAATTTTGACCTACATATAAATAGAGATGTCATACACGATTTTGAGATAGGTTGCTTCCATATACTTCAAGAGAAACAATTTCATATAATTTGAGAGATCCAAGAACATAATTCCTTGGCGAATTCATTCATTTATTCTTGAGATCCAGTAACCTAGTTTTGAAAAAATATCAAGGTTCCATAATCCAAAACACTCGACTTCCTTAACATCTTAAGGAATTGATTCAAATGCAGTAAGAAGAACATGAATAGGAGATTCTTGTTTTCCACTTGGTAAAGACGTGTGCAGAAGATTGTAGGATTGAACAGCAGATCTTGACAGAAGATTGTGAGTCAGTAGTACAGCAAAACTTGGAAACTACAGAAGATAGAGCGGGAGATCAGTAGGTTGGTTAGACAATGTATACGGTAGCAAATCGCATGGTTGGAATGAACAGCAGATCTTGGAGTTGAAGAGTTTACAACAGTTAGTGAAACTAAGTTGGCATCATTGTAATCCACATTGTCTATAATGGAGGTAAATGACTTGGTCCCGGAGTTTTTACCCATGTTGGGTTTCTCCATCATCATAACTTGTGTTCTTTACCGCTTTCCAATTTATTAACTGCTATATTCAAACTTAGGGAATTTGATTTGTTTGGTTAACCATCTAGAAATTAATAAAAAATGACTTGTTACTTTGATTATATTTATTCTACATGTAAGGTCAAATTAAAAAATGGTGATCTAGTAACGGTCTAGTCCTATTCCATAACTTTCAAGAAAAAAAAAATATCATTCTTTTTAAAGGGAATATACATTGTTGTACATATTGAGAAAGAATAATGATTTTCAATTAAGGACATGAAACTTCAAAATACAAAATAATACAAATAAAAAATAAATAAACGGGCCAAAAGCCTATCCGCCCGCCATGACCCCACCCCGTTGTCTTCCCTAAGTAGAGGTACTCTCGATGCGATTTGGGACTGCATCTTAGGCATTTGGAATTGAGCCAGATGATTTCAATTTGCATGTGATCTATATATATATATATATATATATATATTTTTTTTTTTTTCATTCTCATTCTTCTACTCATTTTCAACCACACATTTTTTAATAAAATAATATTTTTCATCACATCAATAACTTTTCCTTATTTCCCCATCACATCAACAATAAAAATGCATTTTTTTCTCAAATAATGTGGTTCAAACAAGGACTAAGGGGTTGTTTTCTTTACTATTTTTATGCCATTTTTCTGTTTTCGATTTTTCAAATAGTGAGAAAATGCGTTCTCTTTCTCATTTTCGAAAATAAAATTTTGGGAAAAAAATTGTACTAAAAACTCAAAATGTCAAAACTGACGTTTTGAACATTTTCAAGCCAAAACACGCAAAAAATGTGAGAACGCGGAAAACACACCCAAATTAAAAAAAAACAACATTCCTCTTACATATCATCTCTCTCTCGTAAGATTCATTACTTCTCATTCCTTTATTGTGGCAAATTGAAGAGTCAAACACTCAATTGAAGGCCCGTGTCCTATTTTCCGGTGTTATTTTCTCTAGATTTTTTGAGATTATTTTGCTAAATCTGTAATTCTATTGATTGGAGAAGTCGATATATGCTATAAATAATATTGTTTCTTTGTATTTTCTCCTTTATTGCCATCCATAGATGCCCAAACAAAAAAAAAAGACATTGTCACTATTGCTGTCCGTCAAAAATTCATTCATCGCCCACGCACGCAGATCTCCGCTCGCGCAGAGATAGTTTTTTAATTAAAATATCTCAAATTTAAAGTAAACGCGTTTTCCTAATTTATGTTTTGAGAAACAATTTTTGATAATGATAAACAGAACGTATTTTTAACAATTTCAGGCACTCAAAACACGAAACTCAAAATGAATTCAAAATTAAAAACGAATAACTAAAACACGAAGAGAACAACCCTTAAGTCTTTTGTTGGACCCCATTCTCCAAAAAATATATTTTCTCTCATTTTCAACTTCATATTTTTCAATAAAATAATATTATATGTAAATCTAAATATTTTTTTTTTTAACCACGCATTTTCCAAAATATTATTATTCGAAAATATTTTTTTTTTCTCAAAATGCATTTTTGGAGCCTAAAGAAGGGCTAAATGAAATTGTTAGTAAATTAATTTTAAAAAATAACGGATCCGTATGGATGATATATTAAGCCCTATTTGGTGGAAAGTAAAATTAAAATTTTAGTAGATTTTGATAAAAATTAATGAAATATGTGGTTAAAAAATTATGAAACTCATGAAATATACTATTAAAATTAATTGTTGAATTTTTATTTAAATTAAAATATAGACTCTTATCCCTATCTAACATGGACTATATATACATAGGAAGGCATATAAAGAAGGGGAAAATTGCAACGTTGGTCCCAAACCTTTCATTTTACTGCAGATTATACCCAAACATTTAATTTTTGCGGTCACAGTCCCAAACCTTTATATGTAATTGCACCGGTGGTCTATATCACGCATTCCGTCCAAATTTCTGTCAATCAACATGAAAATCTGAATTTTGACTCAAATGGGAAACTTACTTCATGGGCAAAATTGTCAAAACCAACTATTCCACTACCAAATAAATCTCGTCCATTCAGTTCCATTTGAAAGAGAACCAAAAGAACCACTTGAAAGAGAACCAGAAGAACATGACATTCCCTCTCACTCAACAATGGATCCCCACGAATCTAAAAATTGTGATGCAGAAATTGCTTGCCATTGTAGAGGCTCCCTTGTCGACTCCGTCGACGGTTAGTTTTCAAAATGTTTATTGTCCTATACTTTCAAAAATGGCATTATGTTCACTGATAGAGAAATATTAGTGATTTGACGTGAACCATGTGCTTTAAAGACACCATTATGTTCTTGAAATGGTGCATGTACTTGAACGCATTTGTGTCTTGCATCGCTACAACATGCAACTAGGGTTTGGGTTTTATTCCTACGTTGCATATGGCAATCAAATGATGTGCTTTTGTTAACATAAAAAGTGTCAATTTGATTGTACAAGTTCTGATTTTGTATTTGAAGACCTGATTTTCATTTTTTTTCCAGGAGAGAATTCTACATATTTCACAAACCCTGAAATTTGCGTTAATGTTATTGAAAATTGTGAGCATTTGGATGTGAATATGGTGTATCAGGGAAGTGTGGGTAATGTCAAGGGGATGTTCAAATGAGGTCACATGAGCAGCAATGTGAAGATCAACATGTGGATAATGTTAAGGAGAGTGTGCAAATGATGGATGAGTTATCAGTTGAGGATCAGGCTATTCATGGATCCCATGCAGATGTGCAGACTAAGGAGGTAACACATGCAGCTCAGAAATTTGTAGTACAGGGTGGAGAGGATATAGGGGTGGATGGGGATGGTATGGAAGAACCTGAGTGTGATAATGGTGGAGAGGATATAAGAATGGATGAGGATGGTATGGAAGAACCTGATGGTGGCAAGGGTGGAGAGGATGTAGGGGTTGAGGAGAGTGTTCAATCTGATGATGTGGATGTGGTGGACCAGGGAAGTATAGATATTGTTGATGCTGGTGTTCAAATGAGGTCAGATGAGCAGGCTAACATTGTTGTTGAAGATGTTGCTGAGAATGATAAAGAACAGGATGCTAACATTGTTCTCAAACATGCTGGTGACAAGAGCCTGCTAATAATGTTGAAGGGTAAATGCTGATGATGGTTTATTAGATCACTTCACTGATCCAAAGTATGATCATAATGAAGAAGAACATGGGGATAATGATGATGCTGACACAATTTTCAGGCTATCATAATAAAGAAGAACATGGGGATAATGATAATGATGACACATTTTTCAGGCTAAGTGAGGGATTTGACTAACACAGGCAATGTACAAGATAATGAGGAAAGGGATGGAAGATGCTGGAATGGATTATCTCGACGCATGATCTTAGAAGTCTGCCCAGTGATGAGGAAGATGGAGGATCATCCACAACGAACAAGAATGAAAGCTCGTTCAATCCTACTGCAAATATGGAGGATTCCAAATTAAGATTGGTAATCATCTTAAAGCTTTTCAATTAGGTGCATCACAGGTCCCTAACCTTTGCAATTAGTTGCATCGCACTTCTCATACCTTTTGAAATAGTTGTGTACAGACCCTTTACTTTACTTACATTTCCATTTATGTCCCATTCCTCTTTCCAAACTTGCATAACAGATCCCTAACCTTTTGAATTAGGCGTATCATTCTAATGCACTTGGTGTTAACAATAATGCTAAGATTTTGTTTTCATTCCTGTCACAGGTCTGAAGTTTGGTAATGTTAAGATTTTGAAATCAGCTATTCTACAATACTCAAATCAAGAATGCCAGGGACATACATTATGTGAAAAATGAGGGAAGAAAAGTTAGGGTACGGTGCCAGAATGGATGTCCATGGGAGTTATATGCTTATCAACAGGCAAATAAAAGTTTAAGGATAAACACATTTAGGGATGAGCATACATGTACTATGGTATGGCAGAACAGAAAAGTACATACTGGGTACCTGGCCAAGAAATATGTACGAAAGTTTAGGTTCGACCCAAAGATATCAATGGGCAAAGTGGGTTGCATGTATGAGATATCAAAGTACCAGTTCTATAGGACCAGGGCAAAGTTTGCTGAAGTGGTTAATGGTATTGTTGCTAAGCAATATAAAATATTATGGGACTACGGTGAGGAGTTGAAGCGGACAAACCCTGGGAGTACAGTACAAGTAGAGGGAGAAGGGAATACTTTCAAAAGAATTTATATCTGCATAGGGGCATGCAAAGAGGGGTTTAAAGCATGTAATTGGATTGGATGGGTGTTTTCTGAAAACTGGACATGGGGAGCAACTTTTGGTAGCTGTAGGTATTGATGCAGATAATTGTATGTTTCCCTTAGCATGGGCTGTGATTGATGCTGAAAATAGGACCAACTGGATTTGGTTTCTTGAGATGTTTGTGTTTGATGTAGGGATGCACAATCCAAGAGCATGGACATTTATTTCAGACAAACAAAATGTGGTGGTTGAATCTATAAACACGGTGTGTGAAGGAGCAGAACACAAATGCTGTGCCAGACATCTGTACAATAATTTCACTCTTAGCCACAAGGGTTTGACTCTAAAAACGTTGTCTTGGGTTGCAACCAAGGCAACCACAGTGCCTGAATGGAGGAATGTGATGAATGACATAAAAGATGCCAGTGAAGAAGCATTTAAATGAATAATTTTACACCAAAGTCTATGTAACACTAATCATTACATCAAATTTTACACTATTTGGTCCCTCATTGAAGATGATCTAAGTAATCCATCCAATTGCCAAGCAAATAAGTAAGACTTAGCAATTTACTTTACATGGTAGATAAATGGTTAATAGGAGTCAGGAGGTAGAATAAGTGGCAAATGTATTGCTAGTCTCTGACCGTTTTGATTGAGTTGTAAGTTGGTTTTCAACCTATGAAAAAGGAACAAATTGGTCCCTCACCTTTCAAAATAGGTGCACAACCAATCCCACAGATGGTTTTGGTCCAATTTTTTTAATGGGATTCCATCTTCAAAAGTCAAACTTATTAAAAAGAACAATTCAGACCCTTATATGTTGGTTTATTTATCCTTTAGCATATCTTTGAAAGATGGTGGCTCGTTTAAGAACATAATTTTTGAAATTCATTAGTTCGTTTGATTCTTAATTGGATCAAATTGCTTGTTGGAACTTAATAGTCTTTTGCACAATATTAAAATCTGCAATTCCATGTTAAAAGGTTACACATGAAAAAAGTTGTAGTGTCAAAGAAGAGATTTCAACTCCTCACATGTTACCTAGAGATTTAAATTTACAACACAGTTGTTCTCTATTTATTATATGATGATTTGTTGATTCTATGGAGATTATCATGTCCATAAAATTTGATAACATGCATGCAATGAAATTTAGTTCGAACTTTCTTATTACAAGTTGAATCCTCAAGATGTCTTGAATGCTTTTTAGAAGTTGTTTGTGCTTCCTCTTTGTCGACCTCTTTTTTATGGAATTTTGTCCTTTAGTCACATCACATGAGTGTAGCATGGATATTTAACGTCTAAATAGTTTTAGACATTTTCTGTTTTTCCTCAGGTAAGTATATTGTTTGTACAGTATCAAAAGATTGGGGACATGATTACTGGTGTGCCACCAATAAGTGTCTTTACGTGATATGTGTTCAACTTTAACAAGTGTAGTAGTCACATCCCAAATATTTTATTTGTAAGACATGAGAAAAGAGCGAACATACCCAAGATTAGAGGAGAAATCTCAAGAACTATGTTTAAAGTTCTGAATTCAAATGTAAACAACTATTCGAAATATCCACAGTAAACAATTAAAAAAAAAGGCTATCGAACAAAAGGAAGAGAAGTTCAGTGCTTATCATTGTGAGAATGTTGCGCAGGTACCATAAAGCCTCAAACAAACAGGAAGAGAAGAAAGTAAAATAAATCTCTCTTATGTTCAAATTGCAGAATTACGATATCTAAGGAGACAAATCTTCCCAAAAATTTTCAACAATTTGTTTGTGTATTTCATATATAACGATATTGTTTAGAGTCATGAAAAAGAATTGAGTGTCTGTTATCCAGACATATGGACTAAGCTATTAAAGTTCGAGTTTTGAGTTACCAAATTGGCTAAGTAAAATGGCCATGTCCATACCTTGTACCATTGTAGGCACAGCTGTGTCATATGGGCAGGTATTGGAGAATCCAATCTTCCCAGATTTCTGTACTTTTTTTATGCATCTCTTGAACTTCTCATGGCATTTAATATTGGATAAACCTGAAAATTAAAATATAAATAAATCCGTGATTAAGGAATGCTAGGAATTGAAGTGCACAACTAAAACACAGACATTTTTCAGGTGAAGATTTACAAGAAAATGTCAAAGAAGAACCAACACGAGCAGAAAACAATGATGCAACATAACTCGATTTTAACCAAACAAAGAATTATGCCATATTTTTAGATTCAGTTCTGGTCATGATTGCTCTGTAAAACCCAAATGTTTTCAGACAAAAGATGTATTTCCTTATTTAGAATGAAAATATGAACAGATGAAGAAAAGGTAGAAGATTTCTAACAACGAAATATCTGTCAAAAGGGTTGAGGTTCATCAGGAAAGACATTCAATAAAGAGAAACAAATAGAATGCATATAACAAGATTTCTACGATTTGTGTTTCTCTTAAACTACTAACTCCCTTTTCATAAAATATTGTTTAAAGAACAATTAGAATATAATTATGTAGAAGATTTACTTCTAAAATTAAATCCAATATCAAACTGAAAAATAAAAATAAAAACTGAAGGGTAATTGACGCAAAACATCCCTATCTTTCACGTTTATTGTGTAAAACGTTCATACCTTTCATTTTTTGGCACAAAACGTCCCTACCTTTCACTTTCTTTGCGATGAACGTCATTTTCACAAATTTTTAACGTAAAATAACCAATATACCCTCATATTTAAATAGAAGGAAAAAATAGAAAAGAAAAATAAAGAACAAATTGGAAGTATAGGCCAAACTTTTTTAAAAGTACATAACCCGCCAAACTTTAAATTAAACCTAAGATATTGACGTTTAAATGAAATTATTATTTAATAGTAGTATATTTAATTGGTTATTTTGTAAATGAGCCATTCCACGTGCTTTTGGTTGCTTTTCTTTGGTTAATAGTTATTCTATTTTTTTGATAAAAGTTAAAAGTCAAATGATAATCCTATTTGTAGACTATTCAAGTAGTAGCTATCCATGTATTATATCAAGATTCGTTTTACCAAAATTTCCTATCCATTTGATGTTGCTACAACACATTCAACATGTATTAATTGTAATTTTATTTTATTTGGGATAGTTGTTAACTGATAAATATGATTTTGATAAAGTGAGGATAACTACAGCAATATTGGACTCATTTGATAGATCATAATTAATTATGTATATTAGGATTTAGATAAAGTTATTTTGGATAAGATTGAATTAAATTTTGGGGGTAAGGTTGTAACGATCGAGAATTTTAAATTATTTTTCTTGAAAAACGTGTCACTAAGTCCTAACCCCGAGTTTTAAAAATAAAAGCGTGTTCGTCTAGCCGTTGTTAAACTAATTTAAATTTATTAGAATCGAGCCCAATTTCAAATATTTTTATTTATTAAATTTCTTATCGTTTTAAATCCGAAACTAGATACGATATATTATTTTTCAGGTCCAACATTCCATTAGTCCAATTAGGGTTATTTTAGACCAATTCTTTAAGTCCAATCAGAAAATTCTTCCGGCCCCAATTTCAGGCCCATGTACTGCCCTAGGGATTCGTGCCCTAGACTTCTACTGTATATATACCCCCATCTCTCTCCCCCCCCCCCCCTCAACCTCACTCACGCAGCCAGCAGCCCAAAGGGTAAGGAACTCCAGAAAAATTCCTTCTTCAATGCTATGAATTCTCAGTCCATTCACGTGTGATGCTAGAAAACTAATTTCTAGCATCAACACCACCACCTCCAAACCCAGGCCACAGCCATCCAACCCAAAGTCACCTCCAACCCGTAATTTCCACCACTGCAGCCACCACACACTCCACAGTCAGACCCCCCTCCCAAGCTGCAGCCATCCATCCCACAACCCAGCCAATCGAACCACCACCATGGCCACCTCCTGCAAGCCACCACACCAACTCCACCATCCCAAACGCCACCACAAGGACACCCAGCCCACCTTCCAGTCAACCCAAAAATCGAGCCCAAATCAAAACCAAAATCAAGAAATAAGAAGACCCAGAAGCTTACCTCTTATCCCGACCCACTCTCCAACCGGTTCGCTGTCGGAAAGTCCAAGAAAATCGAGCCTCCAAGTCTCGGCTTCTCTCCAACCCGACGTCGAACCACCCCATCACCACCTTTCCACTGTCGGCGCCGCCTCGCGACGGCAACGCCGTCACCGTCGGTCGGAATCGAAGGAAGGGGCTTCGCCCCCTTCCCCCTCGCCTCTCCTCTCCTCTGCTCTCGCGTTCGAACGCGAGAATGAGAGAGAGAGTGAGATTTTTATTTAATTTGATTTTTGAAAATTACGATTTTAGCCCCAAAGTTTAGAAGTTAGTTATTTTAGTCCCCCAAGTTTTAAAATGATTTATTTCAGTCCCAAAGTTCGATTTTTAAAGAAAGACAGCCCCAAAATTTATGTTTTAAAATGAATCAGCCCACAGATTTCGAAAAAGTCCATTTCAGTCCTTAAATTCTTATTTTCAGTTTTAATAAATTTTCAATTTAGTCCCTATTTTAGAAAAGTTCAATTTCAGCCCTTAAACTTTTATTTTCAGTTTTAATAAATTTCAATTAAGTCCCTAAACCTTATTTTTATCGTTTTTAATCTTTAAAAATTTCAAAACACTAATTCAAAGTTTATTTTCTATTTTTGGCTAGACGAAACGTACGGACGATAGAGTTTGAGATTATTTCCCGCTCCAATTTTTACGACTCGAGATAGATTGATGTAGACTCTCCCCCATTAATTAGTTTAAATTATAATTACATGTATTATGTGACTTTATGTGATTTATATGCTTTGATGTATAAGATGAGAATCTCTTATGAGATAGATTATGTTGTTATGCTTGTCGTAACTTATATGCTTAATTGCATGAGAAGAAAGAGAATCTCTTATGAGATAAGATGATGTTATGCATAACTTACTTGCTTAAATGCATGAGACAGATTACCCACACCCTATGATTTTAAAGAGCCTATGATTTTTCAAAGAAAATAAGCCCATGAGAATATCACTGTATAAATTGCATAATTATATGTTCAATTATTCTGTAAATTAATTACTGGCGATGAGTCTACTGGGTATTTCTTCGAAATGCTCATTCCACTATTTTAACAATATTTGCAGATTTTGGAGACGGACGAGTTTGATGGGCAGTGGTGACGTGAACGAATTAATATAGTTAATTGTTTTTAATTTACTTTTAAATTTCACTCATTTGAACGTTATGAACTTACCTTGTCGTTTCCGCTATTTCAAACTTGAGTTTAAAGTTTAATCAATTTTTCTTAAGTTAATTCAAATGAGATTTATTGCCGTTAGGTTCACAAATTTTAAATGTGATGTTTTTTAAAAGTTAGTTATTCCGCCAAGCTTTTCAGTTAAGTTAGGGTAAAAAGATGATGACGTAGCATTCCGGGTCCGCGGAACTCGGGGCGTTACAGTAAGCCTCGTGACTTACAATTATTAAAGAAAGTACTTTTTAATTAGTATTTTATTTAAAGTTGATTTATGACTTTAGCAAATGATTTTCACGTGGAGAATATATGGCAATCTGATTTTTTGATAATTGTAAATCGTGATAAGAGCAAAGTGAGACCTATTCCTACCCAAATTCTTTTATGTTGCACATTCACAATTCTAATTGTACTATAAGTCAATTTTTCAACAACCTAAGGGTGACTATAAATACCATGCATGTGTCACATCACTCTACACTCAAAATTAAACACACGGCAAGAGAGAGAGAAAGAGAAAGAGAAACAGGAAAAGTGGGAAAAGTCAAAAGTACACACATCATTGTCAATCAAAGATCTTTCATCCAAAGCGAAGAAAAAGATTTGATCATGTATTTATATTTTTATTTCAGTAACGGGTAAGAAACTTTTGTGCAAGTGTTTCGTTTCTTTATATTTTTATGTTCAATTAAATATGCGTGAATTGCTAGTGGACCTTTGGGTTCTTTAAAAAGAGTTATGAAATCCTACAGGATTATAAGAGGACCTAAGATGGGTGTGTCGCTTGGTCACCAATGTACTCTATAAGAGAAGAGTGCTATGAAGTGTATAATTTTATTGTTATGTATTTGTATATGAAAACTGCACGTATTTTACTGGGTGTTTTTAAAACACTCACTCTTACTAAAATTTTACATGTTAGTTCGGGCGATTGAAATTGTGACGGGATGGAGCAGCGGACTGCTAAGGGATTTCGACAATACAAAAAATATTAAGTTTTATTGCCTTTAGATTTATTAATTTTAAATTGTTCAAATGTTATTATTGACTTAGTTGAGAATGTTTCATTTTTTTTAAGATACCATTTCATGATTTAAGTTTATGAATGTTCCAATTTTTGTTTAAATAAAGAATTTATTTTATTTGTGACGTTCCGCATTTATTTCAAAGAAAATTGAATTTTTCGTAACACTCCAGTGTTTTACAAAACTTTGGGCGTGTTACACTAATAAAACTCAAATTTAAGGCAGCTGAATAGTTGCTTAAAGAGTCGCCAAAGAGAAAGCTCAATTGCCAGGAAAGATAGGAGGAAGAGACTAGTGAGGAATTTGTTTGCCTAAGAATGAAGGGATAAGGCAGCTACCACAAATAGCACCTTTTATCCACATCATGTCATACATTTCTACCTCTCCACCGTTATAGAACTCTGCAAAACTAAGCAACTTCAAGCACTTGATTAGAGGAAACCAAAAAAAAAAAGAATTAGAATTGGGAGCTATGAAAAGGAAAAGGCAAGGTATGGTATTATAAAACTTCCCTAAGTAACTTTTTTTAGTCAAAGCTTCTTTTGGGAGGTAGAATAGTAGATTTTTTTATTTTTTATTGGGTTAATTTCACAAATGATCACTGAAGTTACATGAAAATAACAAAACGGTCACTAAAGTTTAAAACTTTCAGAAACGGTCACTGAAGGGTCATGCACTTTTTCAATTTTTTGAGCGACTTTTTGCGGCCACTTCCGACCACCAAAACCATCGAATTTTGATATCCTTGAAAAGCCCACAATGTCCTCTTCAATTACCACCCAAAATCTCCCCGTAACTCCAGGAATTTGACCAGAAAATCGCCGGAAAAATCACCCAAAAAATCTGAAAATCTGGGTAGATTTTTTCAGTTTCTTGGGCAACTTTTGAGGCAACTTCCGACCACCAAGACTGCCGGATTTTGATACTGTTGGAAAGCCCACAATGTCCTCTTCAATTACCACCCAAAATCTCCCCCAGACTCCAAAGGATTCGGCCGGAATAAACCCACAAAGTCGGCTACCCAAAAAGGAGAAAATCTGGAAAGATTTTTTGGGCTACTTTTGAGGCAACTTTCCGGCCACTTCCGACAACCAAAATTTTCGAATTTTGATACCGTTGGAAAACCCACAATGTCCTCTTCAATTAACACCCACCTGTAAATCCAAGGGATTCGACTGGAAAATGGCCGCAAAATTCGCCCAAAAAATCTGAAAATTTGGGCAGATTTTCAGATTTTTTGGGCGACTTTCCGGAAACTTCCGACCACCAAGACCGCAGAATTTTGATACCTTTGGAAAACCCACAATGTCCTCTTCAATTACCACCAAAAATCTCCTCCAAACTCAAAATGATTTGGCCGGAATAAACTCACAAAGTCGGCATCCCGAATCTGGGCAGATTTTCGCCTTTTTGGGTAGCCGACTTTGTGGGTTTATTCGGGCCGAATCCTTTGGAGTTTGGGGGATATTTTGGGTGATAATTGAAGAGGACATTGTGCGCTTTCCAAGGGAATCAAAATCCGGCGGTCTTGGTGGTCGGAAGTTGCCGAAAAGTTGCCTCAAAAGTCGCCCAAAAAACTAAAAAAATCTGTCCAGATTTTCAAATTTTTTGGGCGACTTTTGCAGCGATTTTCCGGTCGAATCTCTTGGAGTTACTGGGAGATTATGGGTGGTAATTGAAGAGGACATTGTGTGCTTTCCAACGGTATCAAAATTTGACTTTTTGGTGGTCGGAAGTGGCCGCAAAAGTCGCCCAAAAAACTGAAAAAGTACATTACCCTTCAGTGACCGTTAGTGAAACCACCCTGAAAGTTCAGTGACCGTTTCTGAAAGTTTTGAACTTTAGTGACCGTTTTGTTATTTTCATGTAACTTCAGTGACCATTTGTGAAATTAACCCATTTTTTATTTTTTTTCATAGAAAAATGAAGAAATAGAAGGAGAAATCATTTTCAGAATGTTCTAAGCCTTCTATTAGGTAATCAATACCTATCATGATATGGGTATACATGACGATATCAGCAGATTGCCCAAGTATCACTGCCATTATACATAATGTTAAAAAGAGAGTTCCATTGTAAATAACTCAAAGCCCATTTTACAAGAAACCAACTTAGAAGCTACCAAGGAATGAAAGTTCATGGTAAATATTGGCGTTTCATTAGATGTAACTATAATGCAAAAACCAGACATTAAGTGATTACTTGATAGTATGAGCTGTGTGATACCCATTTGGAATACAAACATGTATTATTATACGATTTTGCATAGAACATCACATTAGAGTATTGGTTGAACACACTACCTCTAATGGTGGGAATAAAAGGAGGGTATCAGGATAAACACATTTCCAGGAGACCTTTCATGGTCACAGAGGACACCAAGTGTTTGGGATCCTGTTAACAAATGTACACAACATTAGGAACTCCCCACTAACTTCAGAATGGCTAAGAATGACACGGCTGACTATGCATACTTATGGCCGGCTATGTACCATGATATTTGTGTGTTGGGAGACTTGTGATAGTCACAAAGGTGCTATTAATGGGAAAACGATTGCATTCAACATTGTTGCTAATTTTATATATTGAGCTCTTCCAGTGCACAGTAGAGAGGTTTGAGGGGCCAAAAATTAAGATAACTTTGTGCACCATGATATTACTGGACATATCTTCATTATCATGTTTTGCATTGTAGGTAACAATTGCCAGGTATGATATATCACTCAGAGATAGAAGATGTGAGATTATCCATCACAATTGCATTGGTAACAGTGGATGATTGATGGACTTGTCACAGGGGAAAGACATTTACACTCTGAACCTATAGCTACTTCAGTAATGATTTATGGAACATCTACTTCAGACTATCTAGTACACTGAACTTGGATGGACTAGGATATCGTGTGTCGAAGAAGTAGATGCACGACATATTAACATATTATATTCTTGTCACTTTTTGGGGCTTCTAGAATGATAGTTATTAATAAGATTACAACTTAGAGCCAGTTCGATAGAATTTATTTGGGAATAATGAGTTATTAAATAGTATTTTTTGGAGAATGTGTGATTAAAAAGTAAGGAAACTTTATTGGTTTGTGGGTAAAATATTTTATCGTGTGAATGTATGGTGGAGAATGATCCTAAAGCAAACAATTTAATTTTTTAAAGGATGACAAACAGGGGCTCATTTATTCTCGATTTCCTTCTAGTTGTTTGGTTCTAGTTAATGAAACACTCGGAGAAGCTTTAGGAAATCCACCAGATAGAAATGTGATGGATATCTTACTCATAGTAAACCAAGGAGACAAGGACACTTAAAATAACATAGAACAAGTTTAATGTCAGGAATCAGAAGAGAAGAGGATCCATGTAAGCTGAGCTGACCATTACTAAATGTGGGATGAATACAACTTTTTGGGGCAAAGTATAAACATTTTCAAACATCTAAATCATAAATATTTGTAGTTAGACTTAATCAACTCCCAAATACAAAATTGACTAAAAATCCATCAATAAACTCAATCAAGTTGATCATTTAAACCATGAGTCAAATCAAATATTGAAACTGTTGGCCAGAAAACTATCAGGTGATAACAACTTAATAATTATGTTCTTAGATCATACAATGTCGGCAACTGAAACTGAGGTAAATCATTTTCTCTTTTGATGGTAACCCTGATCTAAATCAGACAAGCAGAGCATAAATGCTATCCCTCAATTGCATTACCAAAAGCGATTTTAGAAACATTAAAATTAAGCATCAGAAAACACCCATGCACATAGTAAGAAAGACTAAATAGAAGCTCAGTAAACGTACATGAGCACAATTTATACATTCTAAAAATATGGACTATAAACTTCTTTTTTAAACAAAGCAAATATATGAAAAATACTTTTTCATCTTAAAAAAATTGATGGATAACTTACATCTGGAGTGCAATGTATAGAAACCCATGTGTTAAGACAATACTCATGAAATTCCTTAAAAACATCTAACAATTGACAGAAGTTTAAGCTTCTCCCTCATGTTTTGGCTACAATTGCTGGTGCATCCTCTATCTCAAAATATCCTTTTTATGTAGTATAATAACTCTTTTTTCACATCCTTGTTTATTCGTATTTCAGCATTTATTCATTATAACTCTAAGTGATTCATCCTTACCCAAGTTGGTCATGAAATCCCATAAAGCCATATTCTATGTCGAAGAACACTTACAGGCTACAGCAAAATGCGCAGCAAGGTGTAGTAATATTGAATATTGAGGCCATTAACCATATTCATTAGGCAATGGAACTACGTGAAATATTGACTAAAAAATTGTAAAACAAAATAACTTCTAGTGATAAAGGAAATACCATTTTTCTCGACACATTCGTCATGGATCTTGCAACAAGCATCCAAATCATCACAAGGTTTCTCTCCGGGACACCCGGTCCACCCTACTCCACAGTACTTCCCGTATCTAATCCCAACAGCTGCAACACATTTCGAATAATAAAAAATAAAAATAAACACAAAAAGGAAATGGAATAGTGTTTTCACCAAGGAACCATTAACGAACTCACAGTTACAATTCTTCGCAACACAAGTTTTGCTGCATCGGACCTGTCATTCATGGTGAACGGCATAATAAAAACTAGTTCTCTGTATAAAAAATGAACGAAATAATAAATTTAAATGGGAGATGCAACAATGCCTGGGAATTTTTAGATTCAGCGATGAGAATGAGGAACGTGAAGAAGACGAATGCTGTAGCAACCCGTCTCCGGCCAGTAACGATGGCATTTCCCGGCAGCATGCTCCTCTCTTTCTACGGTGATGCCGATCCAATGGAATAACTGAAATAGCCTTCCAGTAGCTTAGGAATTTTCAATAAGAATTAGAACCCACTCTCTGATTGGTTGGCCGGTTTTCAACCCTTGACTTAATCTTATTGGTATCAAGGAATTAGGTAACATTAAATGACATATTTGCTTAAGAATTAATGTAATTGTACAGGGACGGTTGACATGGGACAACCCCTTGCTGTAGTACGAACTCCACTTGTATTAAAAAAAAATTAAAATTCTTGCAGATCCCGCCCATGTGAGTTATCTGTCAACCCGTGTGTACCTGTAGTTTGACTGTTTGCTTAAATGCTCTGAGACCAATAATACTATAATATTATTTTGATCTAATCTACATTATTGTTAGAATTAAGTTATTTGTACCCTATTATTTATCTGATCTCACTCGCCCTCTCACATGGAGGTCGGATCCCACGTCCAATAGATGCGTGGGGCTCAACTTCTATATGAGAGGCGGATGAAATCAAAGTATAAATAAGAGGGTATAAATTGTAAAGTCCTTTGTTATCTTACCATCTTTACGCATGAAGTCGATTGTCGAAAACAGGGCAAGAACAAGTCAAAATTGGAACGGTCATTCATATCCCTTATCCCAATTAATATGTTTGTCACATTGCATCACCCTCTCACCCGGTTAAGACGAGGCGATGTGGGGTCGGGATCGGATGGATCTTCTGTCCTATCTTGTTTACCAACCTATTTTATTTTTATTATGTTTTGCTTTTATTTTTTTAGTCTATAGTTTATGAAAATCATTACTTTATTATGTGTGTGTTCTCGAGAGGTGTGATTTATTTATTTCATGTGATCAAAAACTTATCTTGAAAGGATTTTAAACGGGATTAAGTATCATGTTCCCTATATTTGTGGAATCCACGTCCTGTTTGGATCGTGGCTCCGTAGATGTCAAATTTAATGATTTTTTATTATTTATTTTTTTTTTTGGTTATTCTTAGTCAATTGACATAACAAATACTGTCAATTTCCACTATATATCTAAAATTTATAATCCAAGTGCCACTCTTGGTAAGCCCCTGTTTGGATTCCATTAAAATTGAATTTTGAAGAAAAATTGTTTTGGAATAATACTTTTTTGGATAATGTGTGGTTTAAAATTAAAAAAAAAAATTTGAATTTATGTATAACATTATTTTATTGGAGAAAAATATATTATTACAAAAATGGAGTCCAAGCAGGCGCTAAATATTTTTAAAAACTCTTTTTTTTTTTTTTTCAAACTCATTTTCAAGTGCATATTCTTCTAGTAAAATAATTTTACATGCCCTACTCTTTAACCACATATTTTTTTTTTCAAAGTAATCACTTTTCACAAAATCTACATTAAACATAAATGCAAGCTTTGAAGGCTCACAAAGGATAGATAATCAATTTACCCTAATATTAATTTGAAAGCTGGATAATAACCGAGTAAAAGCTGGATAATAACCGATTCCTAATTTACCCTAATATTAATTTGAAAAACAATTTGGATTGATAATCATCGTCAATGCAGTAGATTACTGCAGGTAAAAACTTAAATTCATCACAAGCAGCAAAATCCTTGGAACGGGAATCACAATTCTGTCACAAAGATCAACTCTGCGCCACTCTACTAAAGATAAATTTAAATGTCGATATGCTAATTATTGAGACAATGAAGTATTAATTACTGATTTTTCAGCTTCAAAAACTGTCAAAAAAAGATCAATGACCAATTGGCCAAACATATTTTCAATTTTACCGAGATGGATGTTTCAAGGATAGTAACCGGTGAACGTAAATCCCCTTCCTACAATCTCGCCAGCACAAAACCATGCAAAGCACTCAAGGCCGAACAGTGCAGCAATGCCGGCATCCTCAACCTTCAGCTCCTGTCTGTGCTTCCAGGCGTTCTTGACATAATCAAGTTCCTTCCAGAATGACTCAGTCCGACCAGGAATGCTGAAAACGACAAAGTGAAGAAAACTAGTAAACATGCTTTCATTTTGGAAAATTTCCGACGGGAACTGGCAAAATAAACCACGTTAAATTATCATGACGAAAGCCATATTATAATTTGAAACACACACAAGTTCATTGCACTAGTAACCCATTCAGTGAGTTTTCCTTCCATGTGATGTAGATGGTCTCTACCAGCCAGTTTTCCCTGCTGCAAACATATGTGAAGACACCAGGGGGCGTATTTTCGGTGGTGCTAAGCAAACAAAGGTTAAACCAAGAATATTATTCAACTCAATAGAATAGCGTAAACCTTTAGGATTTCAGGCCTAGCCCTTTACACATGAATGAATTATAGATAGACTAAGATTAAATATTTCTTTACCGATAATATTCAAATAAAATTAAAATTGGAAATTGAAATAGGGCAAAAGAAAGCCTCATTATTACTTTAGAATAACTTGTAGATATATTATAATACATAGAACTTTAATTTGGCAACATTTTATAAATCATTAATAATGATATAACTTCATTTTCAACTACACATTCCAATAGACCCACAAGTAACTGAGGCTAAATTATCATAATATGGCTGAGCGCATCTATCTGCATGCTCTAATCTTAATCTTAAAATGTACAACATACTTCAACATTTTATGGTCAAAACATGCACAACAGATTAAAGTGATGGTGATGGATCTTAATATTTTCCATTTTGCACCAACTGATAGAGGATTCAAATTTCTTTAATTGATGATAAGAAACTTACTCCATCCTAAGAAAACCAATTCATGTAATTTTTTATGAAAGAATAGCCTGTTCAGATATCCAAAATTTATAGCAGCAACTGGAACCACGAGAAAATCAGTTTCAAATTGTGAATTTTGAGTAACATAGTAAATTTCCCTTTTCATTTGATCAAATTGAAGATTCTCAGGGAGATCAAATCAAATACAAGAACATAGGCAAAATGATTTTTGCAGATAATGCCTCTTGTGCCAGTATTGTTAGATAGAAATTAAGTACATTCATTTATCAGAGAATAATCTTTTACAGGTAAAACGAGCATGATAAATATTGTTATCCGACGAGTATCTTATACGTAGAAAAGGACATTCGGTGAACCGGGTAGGATTATACTAGATAAGATACAATAATTTGAATTTAGGGTCCAAGCTTGAAATGCACACAAGAAAGAATATCATAACTAAAAGTATTCATTTTAAATACAAACAAATTAACCTTGCAAGACGAGTGTAGAACAGCTTCTTGGCCAATTCATTACATTTTTCCACAGTAGGTGGCTCCTGAATGTATTGTTTGTTCTGCTCCAACAACTGCTTGTAGTAGGTAGTTCCATGCTTGGCCACAAATTGTGAGGCCTGAACAGCCTTGGTTTGCAACTGTTGTAACTTGGCTGCCATCAACTCCTGAAGAAAATTTACACATCAAACATAAAGGGTATAAAGTAATGAGAATGTTTATTCAAATAATTTTTAACCAAGAGGAAAAAGTATTCATTACACAACTAGTCATTATGTAAATATTATGCCAAATCAGAAACAGAGAAAATACAGGCAGAAACAAGCGAAAATGCAGGAATTATATGCATGGAAGGACTTGTAGCTAATTCATTTTTAAAATTTTCGATGCATATCCAATACGTATTTTTTAATTATTTAATATTTTTGTATGATTTTCGATACGTATCCAATACTTCATAGTTCACAAGAACATTTACTACAAAAGATTGCTTTGAAACATCTTGTGCAACCTTCTTCTTCATCTAGTGCGAATAGAAATTGGAGAAAGCACTCTTTTGTGCACTCTACGTGAAGGAATAAAATAATTCTATAACGATTTTCATTCATAGCAATTTGCATCTTTTATCAAGAAAATTAGATCTCCACACAAAAGGAGGATCCAAAAGTAAATGCGAGACATTGTCAGAAACTCATTTGATACTCTTGAAGGTATTGAACTACTTGAGGTTGTTAATCTCTCATTAGATGAGCTATAGTTGGAGAGTGTTATTTTTAATAATAATGAAGAAACTGAGGTTGATGATGTTGAAGAAAATGAAATTTCGACAATTAATAATTAAGATAAAGTGCTTTAGTATTTTATTTTAGTGTTTTATTTTATTTTTATTATCATGCTTCTGTATTAATTTTTTTATATTAATAAAATTATGTTGAATTTTATAACACGTATCGGCGTATCCTAATTTTTTCAAAAAAGTTGTATCGCCGTATCCATATAGTATCCGAATTACATATCCGTATTCGTGCTTCTTAGTGTAATTTGAATACGATATGATAGGGTGTGCCGATGCCCCTTTTTTAAAAAATTAGGATGAGTGTATATATGTATAGTATTTTTCATAAGTTAAATCATAAATTTCAGCATAGTCTTTATATTATAAAAAACATTAAAACAAAAGCGTGACAATAAAAATAAAATACAATACTAAAGTATTTAATCTTAATCCATAATTGTTCCAACTTCAATGCTTCAACATGACTACCATCAACTTATTTATTATTATTCAAAATCATACTCTTCAACTTTAGCTCATCTTCAAGCAACCTAACACTTTCAAGAGTATCAAATGTATAACCGGGCACGGTCCGGTCCAGTTCGGTTCTAACGAGAATCGAACCGGACCCAAAATTTTTGGATATTTAGTAAGTGAAACGCAAATTTAATTATGAAACCATTCGGGTTTAGTTCCAGGTTCTGTACTATAATTAATTTTTTTAATATTTACAAAATTATATTAATTCAACTAATGATATGTATAATCTTAGCTCTTACAAAATAACGTAGTCTAATCTTATCTTTTTTTACGTTTCTCTTTGCTAAATTCTTCATAGATTTGCTCGTGAAAATTACAGAAAGATGACGATTGCGAGTTTACAATAATTAAGAGAGGCGCTGTCGAGTTTTAATTCGATTTCTCCAGAAAAAAGACACTATAGTAGAATAACATATTTGGATAAAATTTAGGTCAATTTAATTAAGTTGAGCCTGGACTGAAAATTAGAAATAAAAAAATCATATTTTTGGATTAGCAAAATTATTTAGAAAATAATAAAATAACTTGGCTTATTTAAAATAAATAAAATAAAAAATTAGAAAAATTCGATTTTTATTCGATTCTTGATCTAGAACCGATAACCGAACCAAACCTGTTGACTCTCGATTCAGATACCCGTTCGGGTATTTAACTTAACAAGAACCACTCAATTCGTTTCAGTTCAGCTCGAGTCTAGTTCGGTCCGATTCGATTCTGGAGTTTTGCCCAGCCTTAATCAAATGGGTCTCTAGCAATGTCCCATATGTTGATTTGTCCTTTTTTGAATTAAGATTTGATTTTCTTGATATAAGATGAATGAAAATCAATTCTTCAACTTATTGTGAAGTTATTTTATTCCTTTTCATGGAGTGCACAAAAGAGTAGGTGTCAATCATAAATATTAATTAAAAAAAAAATATCATCTCTTGCCAACTGTGATGATCGAACTCTTCATTCCGGCCGAAGCACCCGTGTCGACGCGACACGACACGACACGGGTTCGGGTATGGGATATGGGGCAGACACGGCAAAAATCATCCGGACACGGCAACCTAGAAAACCACGAAGGCGCCATAGGAAAAAAAAATGAGTGCATGCTCGCCTACGCCGAAGAACGGAATGGGTGTGGGACTTGAATACGAATCCTACTTCCCTACACCCTGCTCGGATTATACCATCCATTTCGGCAACCGAAAACCTCCCAATCCCACGCTGCTCTTGATTTTTTCTTTCGATCCGCTGGCCTGCAACTGGTTTCTCCTTGGCTCTGGCGGCTTGGAAGTGGTGAAATGAGATGAGTAAGAGAGAAATAGGGATTTACACTTTTAACAGAGGATTGGGTCGGATTAATGAAATGGGCTCAAAAATGTGAAGGCCAGTAAGAGAGAAATAGCTTTTTCATAGAAGATTAGGGTAAATTTCCCTATTGTTTGGGCTCAGGATAGGAGGCCTATTATTATAAAAAGAAGACCCAAATTTTGGCCATTGTTCAGAAAATAAATAATCTAAACAAAATTAAAAGTATCTTTCTTGGTATCTATGAATAAAAAAAATTAAAGAAAAATTGAAATTTGAAAAATGTACCCACGTACCCGTACCCGAAATTTGGACTCTTTTTAACCATGTCCCCGTATCCTAAATTTTTAAAAATAAAATATCCAACACTTAAATACATACCCGTATCCAATACCCATACCCGAGTCCGAGCATCATAGCTTGCCAATAATAAGGAATTCTAAGAGTCTAAAACCAATGAAAATCTTCTTCGTCATACGTTTCACAAATATATAAAAATTAAAACAAGTGCCCAGTATGTATTAGAGTGTGTCCATCATTTTCAAGCTTGAATACATGCGGGATACAGGTATGCAATACGTTTACACGTGTCCGTGCTTCTTAGGTCTTAAAATATAGATGTTTCAGACGTCATCGTGCAAGTTACTCATATTTGATGTAAACTATGTCATCCTACCACAATTGCTTCATGTGGACAAAACATGTTCTGCGGAGGCATTTTATATCATTGTGCTGAATACTTGAACTCTATTAGATGCATTCATTCTACAACTGTCTACGTTTTCACTAGTAATTGTAATTTATTATTGTTTACTGAGTAGCTTATATCTACATAGTATGTCAGTTAAGTAGTAAATCTGCCTTATGAAAATTGGCAATCTTATGTATAAATTATCCCACATTAAGCATTATTTTGCACCAAATTTGACCCTGGAAGACTATAAGGATTTCCGAATTACAAAACTAAGCTATACGGTTAGTAGATAAATGTTAGCTGCTCATGAACAAACTTGACTTGGTCCATGAACGCCTTATATAAAGCACGAATCACCCTGACCCTTCTCCTGCTTTCTGTTCATCAAACCAAATAGAAATCCACCATAAGATATAACCTTCTGATATCCAGCACCACCTCATTAAATATACCACTCTTAAGGGTCAAATATTCACAAGACCCAGTAGAAATCATTGTGAATACCATAAGGACTGTATTTAAGCTACTTCCTCATATTGGAAAGCAAAATACCAAAGAAGACCTTTCACAGGCCACCCAAAAAAACTCACGAGTCGATCAATAACCCAGATTAGACCCACCTCCACCAGTTCCAAGAAAGTTATGTCATGTAAGAACATCTGACAGAACATCATAACAATTCCTCCCATTGAGCTATTTGCATATCGAAATCGATGCTGATTCACATAACATTTTCATAAAATTTACCCAATAATTTCATGTGCTAAGCTATTTTACTCAAAAAAACATAATGATTTAACCAGCATATGAAATCATAGAAAACGAATATATAAAGAAAACAAAATGACACTTTGTTTTACCTTGCAAACAGAATGTATGTATGTGTATGTGTGTGTGTGTGTGTGTGTGTGTGTATTCCCTTTCAAAATTTCTTAATAGTCTGTAAAATAACACCTTAAACCTCCCAGTTTCACTTCAATTGGACTGATTTAAAAATTGAATATCTTCCTCCGCTTTTTCCTTCTTAACTCAACAAGATTAAAACCTTTCCCAGATTAAGTTCTTTCAATCCTCAACTAAGAGATCAAGACTGAGTATCAGTATTCAGATCAAGTCAAACCCTAATAACCAACAGTCAAACAATAGATCTAATAAAAAATTAAAAAACCGGAAGTGTGAAAATGAAACTACAGAAGACCATTGAATAGTAATCGATAAAACTAAGGTCAATCGATTGTTTACCTTTCCTATGTGGGTGAATTGAATGAATGGTCGATGGACGAGATGCGATTAAGCTCGGTTTTTTTAGGGGAGGGAGAGAGACAAATGAGAAGATGGACAGAAAACTTTAGGTGAATCTCTATTGGGCCAACTTTTTATGACCTTACGATGTGTAGATCATTATGTGAAATAATATTTTCCGATTTAATAGTTTATAGTAATGTGTTAAATAATATTTTGCAGTAGATGTGTAATCTTAACATAGGATCTGCTTGGAAGTATATATATATATATATATATATATATATATATATATATATATATTTTTATCGATTTTGGATAACAATAATTATGAAGGTTGAAAAAATTGTAATTTGTTGTAAAAGGAAAGTTTATTAGGGTTTGTAGTGAATGACAATTATACCCATGTAGTCCTAGAAATTATTACCATTGTATCCCTGATTCTTACCTATAAATATAGGGCTTTGGTCATTAATAAAATACACACAAGTCTATTGACTTAATTCTCTTCTTCTTCTCTATTTTATAACACGTTATCAGCATGAACACTTAATTTTTAAAATCTAGTGAAGGTAGTAATTTTTTTTTAAAGTATAATCATTCATCACGTGTACCAAAATTAATTTGGTTACATGTGAATTATACATGCCGATTACATGTTTATTACTCTTGTTCATCTATCAATGTGATTTTTTTTATAAAGTAAATTTCAACAGTCAGTCGATTAGATGGACTTAATTTTTTCTGGTTGTTCATCTATCAATATGATTGTTTCTATTGAATTCTACATGTTCATGTCATTCTTTTTTCTGCAATTATTTCATGTCATTCACTTTTTCTGTAATTATTCCTGACTGCAATTAATTCATGTTCCCTTAATATTAGTCAATTCACGTGCTAATGCTATTAAATAATAGCAATAATAATAATTTCTTTATGAAATTCATGTGCACTTTTAACATTTTTTATTAATACATGTTGGTAAAAGATTTAGCCAATAAAATTTTGTCAATTTTGTTAACTTCTATATATGAAGATTTTATTTCCTAATACATGTTTGGTAATTAAATTTTAAATATAAATTCATATCCTATCTATTTGATAAATAATTTTTACATCATTTTTTTTTGTATGGTAATTAATATTTTTGTTTAAATATTTGTGATGTTCTATTTTAAATTTTAAATTAATATTCTATCATGTTGTTGCTCTTGAAGTAACACAATATTATAACTAATATTCCAAAAGAATATTATTTGCTCCTGAAGAGCATAAATTATAATTTTTAATATTCCTGAAGAATATTAATATACCGCTTTTGAAGAAGTAATATTAAAATACAATGTGCTCCCGAAGTAGCACATATTTCGAAAAACATATTATTTTAAATTAGTGTTTATCCCTGAAGGAAAACACGTAACTCATCTAGTATAGATTTGTCTTCAACAACCATAGGCAGCAGCTTAAATCAATGGAATATCATAAATATTGTCATGTTATGTTGTGCTTTGACCTTTTCAATCACATGCTACAAAGTCAAACCACATATGTTATGTTGTACATTAGCATATAACAATTGGTAGTCCGCAGTCACCATGGCTATGCACCGATAATCATTGATAAATTGATGGGAAGAAATCAAAGTCATCGTCTGTGATAAATCAACGCCATCATCCATTTCACGTGTCACACCACATACCAGGTTTAATTTCTTTTCTTTCTCCATATCTATGTGCTTAGTAGACTTTATATTCTTTTTATATTATTATGTTATCCAAATAAAGCGCACATCTATACTTATTAATGTCCATGAAGAATATTTTACCATCTTGAAGAATCCAAAATTTATGTATATGATGTTAATATTCTAGGAGAATATTACTTGCGCTAGAATAGAAAATTTTATGAGATCTAGTTTATTTCATGATTTGAGAAATTTTCTAGATCGATATCATAAATGAATATAATGTTGTTGCTCCTGAAGAAGCTCATCTCTACAAATAATACACGACTCTTGAAGAGTTAATATTTTCTAAATAATAATTCGTTGCTCCTGAAGTAGCACACAATAATTTATGTTCTAATAATATTTTACTTGCTCTTAAAGATGATAATTAAAAATTATGTCTTTACTCTCGAATAGTAAATTCTTATACAATTTATTATTTCAAACAATAATACATTATTACTCTTGAAGAGCAAAACACTCTGATTCAATAGTCCAGAAGAATGTTATTCATAGATATGTATATTACAAATATTTTGTTGCTCATGAAATAACACAACATTATATTGATATTCTAAAATAATATTATTTGCTCCAGAAGAGCATGATATTACAATTTCAATATTCCAGAAGAATATTAATTGATTTCTATGTGAAATCACAAATTAAATTATTCAATTTCTTTACGTATCCATTCTTCTACATTAGGATTTATATATTTATATTCTAGTTATATTTTATTTGCTCTCAAATAGCATAATTAAAAAAATTCTATTTTTACTCTCGAAGAGTAAATTTTTATCCAATTTATTATTTCAAATAATAATATGTTGTTGTCCTTGAAGAGTATGATACTACGATCCCAATATTCCGGAAGAATATTGATCTATTGCTCTTGAAAATTTTATAATTAAAAGTAATGTGTTCTCGAAGTATCACATTTTCGAAAAATATATCATTTTGAATTCGTGTTTATCTTTGAAGGAAAGCATATAACTAATGTCACGAGAACATTGATTAGTTTGACTACTTGAATGATATATGACTATCTAATGTTTATTCATATTCTTCGAAATTAAATAATTGAAATATACCTTATATTGAACCAGAAGTTCAATTTGATTGGCATGACCAGTTGGACCATCGCTGGATCAATAATGATGCGAAATTTAAAATTAAAATGGATATTCAATGAAGAACCAAAAGATTCTTCAATCCAATGAATTTAGATATATCATTTGTTCTCTTTATCGACAATTGATCATTAAACGCCACTAGCTAAAATAGGATTCAATTCATTACATTTTTGAAAATTAATTAGGGTGATATATGGGGTCCCGTCACCCACCACGTTGACCATCTAAATATTATTTGTAACTAACAGATTTGATACAAATATTAGATGATTGCATGGTGTTCGCAACCTGAAGTTTGCGAAATTATTGCTCAAGTTATGAGCATAATTTTCAAATTATATAATCAAGACTGTGTCTTATTAATGCTAGTGGGCATAAATCTCAATATTTGAATAAGTGTTAGTTGAGATGTCGACAAGTGATTTAACACTATTGTTTGTTAAATGCCTCTAATTAATTTAATTGAAAACAAAATGTTTTTCCCTTTTTGTTTGGGTAATTCTATTACGCATCATTGCCAACATCATAATTCTCCCTATTACAATTGACTTATGGTCAGAGCCTAAATTTTCATCTAATTATTTTGATAGTGCAGTATGTGCAAAATCAACCCACCACAATGCACTGAGATGAAAAATAAAGAATGCTGAGAATAAATGCATAGTTTGAACCCTTATCCCAAATAGGTGATATTTTATAATGCTGAAAAAAATTATTGTCAAATTAACTGGACAATTCTTTCAGCATTAGGGGGAGGAATTAAGAAGTTGAAAATAATGTACAAATGCATCATTATCTAAATTCTCGCAAAAGATCACTCGAACCAGAAGTTCGAAAGAAAATTTATTTAGATGCATTTACTGATCAAAAGGATCAAAGTGCTCCAATATGAATTGATGTCCTAAGAGGACAATTTGATATCATTATATTTGATATATCTATGGCACGTCTGAAGCGTGATGTGTTCGATTCTAATACAAAAATCTTTTAACAAAAATGGAACAATTAGCAAAGATAGTTTCATTAAGGAGGCATATACTTTTAATGAGTATTTAGACATAACAAATTATAAAACCCCTGAAAAGGTTCAGGTACCTGATATATTGAATTTGAGATATCTCAATAAGTTATGTCGTTATGGAGTAAGAAATATAATCGAAAAACGAAAAGTTGTCGACAACAATTTTGTACATGATGTTGCTGCATCATATATGAATCGCGAGAATCAAAATATATGCGTCAAAAATATATCGATCGAAGTAATATTTGGCCAAATAAAAAAGACGCAATACTAAATTGAATTTACTAGAGAAACATGATATTTTTGGACCTGTAGTCCAAAAATCTAAAGATATATATTTATGCAAAAAGAAAATGAGAAAAATAAAGTCGTGATGTATAATGTATGACTCACAACAAAGTGATTTTCTCAAAGATCGTCGTGAATGAAATCACGAGTCTATATCTTGACGATACATGAAATTAGAAATACGTGATAGTCAACTCATATGTCATGACTATTAATGTTATCTCTGAAAATATTTAATATGTCTGAAGCATACTCAAATGATGCATGTCCGAGAACCATGTTCTCAATTAAATTGCAAAGATCATTATATGTATTGAAACAATCCAGAAGCATGCGATAGAGTCACCTTAGCGAATATTTGTTGAAAGAATGCTATAGAAATGACGATATCTGCCCATGTGTTTTCATAAAGAAAACAAACATTGGATTTGCAATTGTGGCAGTTTATGTTGATGATTTAAATTTAATTGGAACTCCTGAAGAGCTCAACAAAATTGCTAATTATTTGAAAAATGAACTTGAGATGAATGATTTAAGAAAAATCAAATTTTGTCTCGGGTTGCAGATTGAACACTTCCTAGAAGGATTGTTTGTTCATCAATCTACATATACAGAAAAAGTCTTAAAACAGTTTTATATGGATAATGCACATCCATTGGCATCACATATGATTGTTCGATCACTTGATGTGAAAAAGGACCCATTTCGTCCACTTGAAGATGAAGAAAAAGTTCTTGGTCCTGAAGTACCATACCTTAGTGCAATTTGAGCATTAATATATCTTGCAAATTGCACTCGACCCGACATAGTTTTTTCTGTAAATCTCATTGCAAGATATAGCTCTACACCAAGTCAAAGACATTGGAATGGTGTTAAACAGATTTTTCGTTACCTAAAGGGTACGGTTGATTTGTGATTATTTTACTCCCAAAAGTCGAGATCTACTTTAGTGGAATATGCAGATGCAGGTTATCTATCTGACCCACATAAAGCTAAATCACAAACAGGATATGTGTTTACACGTGGAGGAACAGCTATATCATGGAGATCTGTGAAGCAATCCTTGACAGCAACATCCTCAGATCATTCTGAAATTATTGCAATCCATGAAGCAGGGCGAGAATGTGTATGGTTGAGGAACATGACCCATCATATCCAAGTATCATGCGGGTTAACTTCAACAAAAGATAGTCCAACAATTTTGTATGAGAACAATGCAGCTTGTATTGCACAACTCAAAGGAGGCTATATCAAAGGCGATACGACGAAGCATATTTCTCCAAAATTCTTTCATACACACGAGTTTCAGAAGAATGGCGACATCGATGTTCAACAAATTCGCTCAAGTGACAATTTGACCGATTTATTCATAAAAGCACTGCCAACATCTACATTCAAGAAGTTAGTCCATGAGATTGGAATGCGTCGATTCAAAGATTTGCAGCGATCAACATCAGGGGGAGTAGCTGTACTCTTTTTCCTTCGCTTAGGTTTTATCCCACTGGGTTTTCCTAGCAAGGTTTTAATGAGGCAGGATTTATTTTTAATACTCCAAAATAACTGTACTCTTTTTCCTTCGTTTGATTTTTTTGTCCCATTGGATTTTTATCAAACAAGGTTTTAATGAGGCAGATATTTTGTAATGTGTCATTCAAGGGGGAGTGTTGTAAAAGGAAAGTTTATTAGGGTTTGTAGTGAATGACAATTATACCCCTGTAGCCCTAGAAATTATTACCATTGTATCCCTGATTCTTACCTATAAATATAGGGCTTTGGTCATTAATAAAATACACACAAGTCTATTGACTTAATTCTCTTCTTCTTCTCTATTTTATAACATAATTTACTAATATTTTTCGACATAGATTTTGAATGATTTAAATCAGCCAAAATTGATTTAGCCCCTATTTGTTAGCTATTTTTCTCAAAATGTATTTTTTTCTCTCTTATTTTCAACCATATATTCTTTAATAAAATAATATTATATGCAAATCCATAACTTTTCCTTAATTTTTAACCTCAGATTCTCCATCAATCAACTATTTAAAAATACGTTTTCTCCCTAAAATGGCTACCAAACAGGGTTTTAAAGTCTGTTTGTCCTAGATTAAAATATATTAATCACATCTTTCATGGGTCCCACAACTTTTTAACCACATATTTCAAAAGCTTCTATCACAATCTACTAAAAATCTGATTTTAATTATCACCAAACACCCTCTTAGTGTAATTTTAATTGATTCTCTCAATCTACCAAATTGATAGATTTTGACCGTTTCTCATTAATTTTTAATTGTACCCTCTATAAAATAATTATTTTCAATTAATATATTTTGTTCAAAACTAACTTGTAAATGAAAATATATATACTTAAAACTTATTTATAAGCAAAAAAATACATTATAATTAAAAAAATTACGAAGGCAATATGCAATGTCACTGCATTTCCTACTAGATGGACTCGAATTTTCATGTGCTTTGTTGAGAAGCTTCATCACTTGTTAGAGTATCTCTGAGAGACTCTTTAGAAGTGAAATACTCTCCATTTTAAAGAGTCAATCTTTAAAATTTTACTCCAATAAACTCTTCAATTTAACATTTTAAAATAGAGAGTGAGTTTGGTTCTCCAAATTTGGAGAGCCAAACCCACCTCTCTATAATTTAATGTTTCAAAAATTTCAACTTTCAATACAAAGTTTATTGGCTTAATTAAGTAAAGTGATATAATTATTGGAGGGAAGATGGTAAAAATAAAAGAATGAAAAAAAATAAATAAATACATATTGAAAATGATAAAATTAAGCCCCTGTTTGATTCCCATTTTCTCAAAATTCATTTTTCTCTCTCTTCTTTTCAATCACACATTCTTCAATAAAATAATATTACACGTAAACCCAAAACTTTTCTTTAATTTTCAACCACACATTCTCCATCAATCAACTATTCAAAATGCATTTTCTTCCCCAAAATGGGAATCAAACAGGGCTTAAATGTTAAAAATAAAGAGGCGATTGGAGCATTTTAAAATTTTTGCTCTTTAAATTTATAGATGCTCTTTAAATTGTAGAATATGCTTTTTAAAAATAGAGAACTTCTTGAAGATGCTCTTAAACAAGTTCTCCGCAGCACAACTTCCCAAAACTCAATTATTAAAATTCTTTGCTCAACATACGAACTTGCCGCCATTACAACTAACTCTTAAACTAATGTTAAGCCAAGCTCTCCCATAATCACCAATGGTTGTCACAGACATTAACGTCATACTAAATTATGATATGTGACACAGAAATACATCATTAGTAATCGACACATGGCTGGTAACTGAACACAATGGACAACGCGTGGGTGCTCACTAGACGTCAACATGGTAAGAGACTTGAACAACACATTGCTAGTTCTGGGGTTTTTTCTCCACCTTGGTTCATGTTCGTCTGCATAAAACACTCATACACCAACGACATGGGGATAAAGATTCAAATGGTAATTGCACTTTGATAATTAGTGTTGGTGAAATTTTAATAATAGAAAATGGAGTTACAAAATGAAAAGCAAAACAACGAAATCGGATGGATTGAAGCGCGGATATTTAGCCCTATTTAAGGAGATTCAAACCCTCTACGGTTGGCAAAGCCTAAAACACGGCACAACAAAACTTCTTTATGACTTGTCCTCTCCAAGATACAACAGTCCAACTGTTTGTCCTATAGCTCAACCAAACTCTACACAAAACTCCACTAAAAGAACACTATTCTTTGCTCAATGTTCACGAAAATACTGTTCGATTTAAAACCACCGAAAGCGTACGGTTCGTTACAAGTAATAAAGTGGACTTTCAGAGTCCGGATTGTCAATCCCATAGAGATTGAGTAGTTTAATGCTAATTATCTTGACCTTAACCGAAATTAGATGAGTTTTTGAGGAGTTTTATACTAAATTCTAACCAAACTAAATTATGAAAGCTATTATGGATGATTTTGCTAAACTAAATGCAAATTATACTAGAATGCAATATGAAATTAAATGCAAATTGATTTACTTAAGATGAGAAAAATGCACTAGGATCACGAATCCCTATGCAACAATTCATTTAAATCCTAGTTTTACAATTTGACAACACGATTAAATATTGAAGAATCAATGTTCCTATTGAATTTAACAATCTCGTTCAAGTAATGTTAAACCTATTCTATCATGCGATTCGACTATATTTCTATGACGAATACAACTATAAAAGAACGCATTAGTTTTTATGAACACTTAACGATTCACATAGGGTATAGTGGTATATTTCTATCCCCTATCGGACCCTATGACAATTTATACTACGTCGAATCTATTTTCCTTCTTTCAAATGCATAAAATAGATCACCACATTCATACAATTAATGTGCGCGCAATAATCATATGGAATAAATACGTATAAATCATTAAAATATTTTAAAACGTGTTTTAATGTCAAAAATATAAAATTAAATATTAAAATATCATGTTACAAGGTTCATCGATCTCCTAATACAAGAAAAACTAGCCTAACATGCTAAAAAAAGAAAAAGAAAAGAATAAATGAAGAAACGTCATCACCCGAGTAGATATTCAATTAATTTCTTGAAGTGCTTGATGAATCTTCGCGTTATTCATTGTGTTCTTGCTCTCCAATGTCAAAAAAAATCTCTAAAAGTGTGTAACCCCTTTTTTTGTCGAGTCTAGGATTTTAAAAGCCGTCCCCAATTGGTTTACATAAGAGTTTAAGTTAAAAACGGAAACCAGAAATTTTTGCGAAAAAATAACCGTGCGACCGCATGATTCAAATGTTGTGGCTCAGGCTGCGTTCTGGGATTGCCATGCGACCGCATGGAAGTTTGCACCATGCGGTCGCATGGTGCAATTAACTTTCCAATTGCACTGTTTTGGTTCCCGAACTCCGTTCTTCCTCATTTTGACTTATTTTCTTCATTCTCTTTCCTCTAACACTCTTTGATTTCGTCAATCTCATATTTAGTTCATTTTCGTTCTTGATTTGAATGTCGAGTCAAATTTCGAATAAGTGTATCTTAGTCCCTGAACTTTGACTTTCTTCCATTTTGGTCATTTCTTGCTCGCTTCCACTCACTTTTCGTTATTCCCATCGATATAGTCCTGCAAACATAATTTACATAGAATTAAGCCATATTTCAACATAATTACAATCAATTGTCCATATTTTTGACCTAAATAAGTGCGTAAAACGCACTTATCACTCAATAATCTCTCAAAGAAAATGAGTGAGAATATAAGAAGAGAAGATGAGAGAATTGTATTTATTTATTTATTTTGTGGTGAATGACCAATGAATGATCCTATTTATAGGTAAAAATAGGCCACCCAAAATAAAGATGTGTCATAAACACATGAACATTTTCACCTTTTATTTTCCAAACCTCCAACATCTTCACTTTCCTAACTTCCAAAACCTGTAAATTTATTAAAAAAATGCAATGAATGATTTAATATATTAAAATGCACCAATATTCCTCCACTTATTTGAATATAAAATTGACAGAAAGATTACCAGGCAAAGATGGACTATTATGCATCATGAAGGTGTGCTCAGCATTGAACCTTCATTTAGTGAAACAGAAACCTTTACTCCAAAGACAATAGTGTGCTCAACATTGAACTATGACTACTTGAGGAAAATAAAGAATTACTATCCACGCATAACAATTCAGGTGTTAACATAAGCTTTAATAGCCAGTACGTTACGACCTTATGCTAATATCAGTTTCATAAGCGTATTTGAGAATAAGCCCAATTCTCATAGAAATCGACCTCACCTCTACTCTCACATATGTGAAATCTATCAAAATTGCTCCTGTAATATTTTCACTCCACTCGTTAGAGCTATAATCTCATTAAAAGTCTTTTTTTTTTTTTTTTTTTTTTTTTTTTTTAAGAAAACTCAAATTCCAAAAGCATTATAGGATAAATGCACTCACACCATAGGGATCAATAATAAGATAAATAAAATAGACAGTGCATTTCATACGACCACCATACGATTCATTTTTTCCATTGAATCCACTTCTTAGGATCTCTGGTCCCTAAGTTGGATATCCTCATACGTGACTCTTGTTTATATAGATTCAATCCCATCCCCCTTAATGTACTCCAAACCCTTTCTCTTAACAAGACACTTGTTAATGGATCTGCAAGATTATTACAAGATTTCACATAATAAACATTTATGTTGCCATTACTTAGATAAGACCTCACAGTTTTGTGTTTTCTCCTAATAAGTATAAATTTACTGTTATAGTAACAGTCATGTACTTTATCAATTGATACAGTGCTATCGCAATGAATTAACACAGATGGAACTGATTTTTCCGACAAAAGAATTTCACATAATAAATCTCTTAACCAATTTGTTTCCTCACTTGCAAATGCCAAAGCTATGAACTCGACTTCCATGGTTGAGTTAGCAATAATAGTTTGTTTCTTAGATTTTCAACATATAACACCACCACCCAATGTAAAAATATATACAATGGTAGAGAGAGAATCTTCTAACAAAGTATTCCAATCGGCATCACTGAATCCTTCAAGTACAGCAGGATACGTTTATAAAATAAGCCATAATTTTTGGTACCAGATAAATATTTCATTAAATGCTTTGTGGTAGATAATGATCTCTTCTTGGTTTCCCAATTTTGATGCCTTCATATCTAAGTTTTGTAACAATCATTTCAAAATCTTGTGCTTGTTCTGCTATAGATTTTCCATCCACCATTTGATAGCGGAAGAAGCGACTAGCATCATATATCTTTGCACCAACTTCCTCGGTATCATATTTATTCTGTAAAGCTTTCCAAATTTTATTTGTAGATGAGTAAGTAGTATTATAATAATAATAATAATTATCCGTTAGGCAATTTAAGATATAACACTGACAATTATACTAATCTCTATCATATTTTTCTACATTCCCTTGATGAGCTTGAAGTTCATCTTCATTCATATTGTCGGTGGAGACCTTGTTTGGATTCTTCTTAGTGAGGATGTAGGAGACTTTGAGAAGACTGAGATAAAATAAGACTTTACTCTTCTATTGCTTGAAATGAGCTCCCTTAAAACGAAAGGGAAATCTCCAACGTTGTCAACGAGCTTCTTAGGTGCAAACTCCATTTGTTTGGATCTCTTTAAAATTGTTGGTGAAATTTCAATAATAGGAAATGGAGTTACAAAATGAAAAGGAAAATAATGAAATCGGACGGACTGAGGGATGGATATCTCACTCTCTTTAAGGAGATTCAAGCCTTCTACTATTGGTAAAGCCTTAAACACGGGACAACATAACTTCTTTATGACTTGTCTCCTCCAGGATATAACAGCCCAATTGTTCGTCCTATAGCTCAAACAAACTCTGCACAAATAGTTGAGCCCAAAGTTCCACTAACACCCTTCTTTGCTCCAAAATCTCTCAAAGAAAATGAGTAAGAATGTAAGAAGAGAAGATGAGAGAATTGTGAATTGTGATTTTTTTTTTTTTTTTTGTTTTGTTGGTGATAAATGACCAAAGAATGATCATATTTATAAGTAAAAATAAGCTACCCAAAATAAAGAGGTGCCATAAACACGTGAACATTTTCATGAGTTAATTATATAGTCAACCACTAATATTTGACTTCTTTTACTACTTACTCACCCAGAATTAAAATATTACCAATTGCTCACCCACTTTTAGACAAAGTTACTTATTCATCACCCATTTAAAATTCATCAATCCACGTAGACAAGAAAATCCACATGCAGACCGAAATAATACGTGGACGTAACAGTGTTAAATTTTTGACAGCTTGGACCAAAATTCAATTAATTTTTTGTTCCAAATTTCCAACGGTGATTTCCTCAAAATGAGATTCAATTCTCCCAAGATCAGGGCAATTTGTTACATCATAGGTTAGAGAGAGGTGTAGAGTGAGAGACTTTCCTTTTCCCAAATACCGACCTTACTGTAGAGGAAGCTGCACCATGAGCTATCAGATAGTCATTCTATCAAAGTTGATTCCACCAAAATGCTTTCAGTTTGCCTCCTGAAAACGAACTAGAGAACTATACACCACAGCTATTTACATTCGGGTGCCTCGTAAATTTGCGACCTTAGAAGTCATCAAAGAAATGAGGCATCATGTTTGCATCGTTCTGCAAACTCTAGATGTTATGCATTCTATAGAAATTTGCTAGGTTCCCACATTGTTTTAGTTCCATCGAATGTAATATTTTTTGAATGACTTGGCGAAGTCATTTTTGTACTTTGAAATTTTTGTAATAATTGTCAGCAGGTTTTTTGGTTTTTTTTTGCTATCTGCAGTGGTTTCATCAGTGGTGGCAAGGATTTCTAGAGAGCTGTTTATAGATACGGAGATGGCGAGGATGACCCTTGTCAATGCATTTAATTATGGTAGTCTCGACCCGCCCAAGTCTAATGGTCTTATGTCGACTTATAATCGAGCTATCTCATCAATTGAAAGATCCGGGCTGATACGCACTACATACTCAGCGAAGATTAACTTGATAGAAAGAAACACATCATTTGACCAAAAATAATTGCAACATAAATATAATTCCTTAAAATTCCAATGCCAATCAAAGCCAATGCTCATGTTACACTCGAATATATATGATCCTGCTTCACTTTTTGCAAATCTGTATGCTGCTATAAACCATTATAGCAGCTTTCGACAGTAAGTGAAGGAATTATCATTTCTCCTCATCCCAATTAGTAGGATAAAGATAATTGATACCACAAAATCGTTTTAGATCGTCAAGCACAAAGAGATTAGCGCATTCTGTAAGATTGTGTTCTTGAGACCTGGCAATGTCGTCCATTCAGTGAATACTTGAGCATTATATCCACATCCCGAGGATTCTTCTTGTTAGGTGCAACAGTCATAGTCCCTACGACTGCCTCCCCTTGGCATATAGTCAGCACATCTTCAAGGTAGAGAACTGTTTGTTTCCAATGAGTACCTCGAGACTTGGGCCCTACACAATGAATACTAGTCATTGTCGGAAACAGAAATGTTACATAGAGTACATTGTGTTTAAAATGGCTTATCAGTTCATGCTTTGAATCAAAAACCAACAAAGATGAGCAATGGTGGCAAAACCATCTGTTTTTCCTACAGGTTTGACAGTGGTTTTCTGGTCGAGAAAAGAAAATCCTTGATCTCTAATGTTAGTCAGTTCTCAAAGGAAAAAATTTGAATTCCTCGAAAGTAATTATAGGAGATTCATAATTACATTTTACACATTGATCATGACATAGAAGGATTCAGGGAAAGTACAATTACAAGAAACAGGGATAATTCTAACGTTAACTAAAATAGCAAACAAAGTTTTAAGGAAAAAATATCAAACCTGTAGAGAAGCCCAACAACTTATGACATTTAGTAAAAGAAACATCGAAATAAGCAACAAGAGCATGGATGTAGTCATCACGTTCTGCCACAAGCTTAAAAGGTGCAGTGAAGGAAGCATCCTCTAGAGCCATCTTAGAGATATCCATTGTCTGTAAAATTAGGACATGGAACTGGTTTAGGACGCTAACAAAAGATTTCAGTGCACCATGTTAGACTAAAAAAATATATCATAAATTAGACTTGACAACAGAGACGAAGTGGAGAAGTCCAACCTTGAGTAGCTGGCAGTTTGTAACAATCTGTTTCTGCTCCACAGTGTCAACAAGAGGTTCCGATAAGGCTTGCTTCTTAATGCAGCTCATGTCAAATCCGTATACATTGTTCCAAACTGTAAGTACAAAAAAAAGACCAAGAAGATGAAGTGCTTGTTTAAGAAATATTATAAGTTGCTGAAACTATAAATCGATAATAATGAGTGGTGGATAAATGGGAAGTAGTTGTGGATCCTACAAATTATGGTGTTAAATTAGACTTAGACTTTTAAATTATAAGGAGATTATAATGTAAAACAAACAAGCACAAATTATAACAAATAGAAGTATAGAGCAACACTAAAACTGCCGTTACCAATGGCACCTACAGTCCAGTCAGAGAATTTGAACACACCCTTGTGCATGAACGAGAAAGTTTAATGTCATATCAGTTTGATATTAATCAATGTTCCAAGCATTTAAGCTCACATTCGATCTTGTCTTCCTTGTAATCAGCATCTTCAATTGCGGTCAAATGCAGGGAGGCCATATCCGGCAGGACAAGTCCATCTTTGACCTGACACAGCGCAAGGTACAACAATAAAAATCTTTACAGATTGAATTGGACAGTTTTCCAGAATTGTCTTATCAATGTGCTGCTCGCTAGCATTAGGAAACCATTCCACAACTAAGAACTAAGTTGTAAACCATGAGTTTGAAATCTTCACGGAAACTTACCAGCCACTTGTCACGAGCATACAGGACAGTGTTCAACATGTTTTCATAGACCAGAAAATATCCCATCCACTCAGAAATGATAATATCGACTTGAGCAACTGGCAGCTCAATCTCTTCAATCTTTCCCTTAAGAACTGTTATCACTGCAACAACAGAAGTAGGACAATTGACCCCTTAAGACTGATCAAATGTGAAGTACAACAAAGAAAATGACACAGAATTCAGGATCTTTTGGACACTGAGTGCTACCATTTGAAAAATTGTTAAGCTTTACAATTTCCTCAGCCATATCCGCCATGCTGGAACATTCGACCTGGATTTGAAGAAGGTATAATCAGATATAACAAAACTCAATCCAGATGACATGCAAAGCAATTATCAAAGTAACTTTACAAGCAGATGTACAGATAATTTCATCAGCATTCGATACATTACATAAAATCAACATGAATATTCTGCACACCTATTTCCTAGTCACTATTACCACAATTATTGTCACTAACTGTAAAACTCTTTGAATTAATCAGATTGTTAAAATGTAAAGACAAACTTGGCTTGTCATGAAGAAATACAAGATTATGACCCACTTTGACAATAATAATGTTAAAAACAGAATTGCATAACCCACTAATATGATAAAAGCATAAGCATCAATTTCAAATGCACAACAAAAAAATGCAATCTTGATATTTGATCAAGGGAAATACATGACAAAGTGAATATCGACCATCAAACAGAAATACACCTTAAACAACACATCATTCATGAACTTAGCGTGCAATGTACTAAAGAACACAATGATAGGACTCTAAATGGAAATCAGGAAAAATGAATTAATAGAACTTGTATTGAAATGAAATGCAGAAAATTACAGAATTAAAAAAGAAATAATAGCCATTCGAGAGGGCTAAAACTTCCTAAAAGGTCTCCCTTCTACTTCTCAATAATCGCCCCCTCTATTCCTATATTCAACCCCTATTTATAACCCATTCCCTAACAGATTTATTCCCCTCCCACATGCTCCCATAACAGAATTTAGTTAGGTGCCCCTCCTTCTCAAGTCTTCCGGGCTCTTCTAGAATTGGGGGCCTATCACACAACTTCAATTGCTACATAACTGAAGTTCTATGGAAGCAAAAAGGTCTAAAAGGTACTGATTTTACTGACTTTACACTAGAGAAGTTGTGAAGGTTTCAAAGTTAAGAAACAAGTCAAGGAACTCCTTGGACCTTCGAGTTTCTGGACGCCGTAAATAAAGTAACCTTGTCAAATACAGTTCTTTCAATTCCTACAGAAGTCCTGAGCATGAATCTAATATTTTGTGAGGAGTAATTTTTAATATCACCCAGTCGCTAGCAACTTAGTTATTGGTAAATACTTCTACTAAATATCTCTAGAATGGTAGGTAGCCAGCATTCAAGTTCACCTACATATTACTTTGCCCATTTTTAAAAGTAAATGAACAATGATGAGATAGAAAAAATAACTCGGTCCTTTTGCAGAGGAAAAAACTCAAAAATTGAGTTGGACTTATTATATGAACTTGATAAGATCACATGAACTATAGGAACAATGATTCAATGAAACAAGAGAACGCATACCGCATAAACATGCTTAGCCCCAGCTCTGGCACAGAAAAGTGAGAGGATTCCAGTCCCGGCACCCACATCAAGGACTATCTTATCCTTGAAAAGGAAGCGATTATTATAAATAACAGATTGGTATGTTTTAGTTCTTACTACGTCCTTCAACATTTCCTGCATTGAGTATTTCAGATGAATTAGAGCTGCAATTTTGGGATAATATTTTGAATATCAAGAGTTTCAAGACTATCAAGCCTCCAACCACAAGATAAATGTCATAACAGTAAACCTAGAAAATAAAGACATGTTTTTTATCCCCGTGCAAAAATCTAATGAAAATATCCAGTTACAGCCCCTATTTCAATCCTCTGAAGCAAGAAAATCACTTTTTCTGTCATTGATTGTGGCCCCCAAATTCAATAAAGTTCCTTAACATATTTACCACTTCTGCCACAAATCTGACCAAGTGTTGAAATGATTTCCCACCACATTGTGCAAAAGACGAAAAAAAGCCCTTTTTCATGTTATTGGGGGAAATTTATGTCGGGGCATTCTGGTATTTCGAACCTCCAAATCAAGGGTAGAAATGGAAACAAAATCAGAGGGGGAACATTGACTTCACCCAGTCACAATTGAATGGCGGGCGCATAATCACTAAATTCACATGGCTTCAAAAATAGATGAGCAAACACATTCATTGAAAATGAAATGTTACAAAAGCACAACTCTACAAGCTTAACATCCAATTTGGATACTTACTTCATGGATACCTGCAAACAAGAAGCAACAAAAGAACAATTATTACTTCTTTCAATTGCCTTCAAAAAAAATTATTAAAACCTCAAGCACGAAACAAATTCTGGCTTTCATGAACCAACCTTTCATCATCTACTTTTATAAGAAATTCCAGCCTAAACAAAACTTCATACTGTGATAACATAAGGAAATATATTTGCAAGAAACCACAGAATGTGCCAATTGATTTAGAAAGAGAAAATCTAAAACGTGAAATATATGACATGTGAATAAAAAAAAATGAATATAAATTATAACATCCGTACACAACTACGAATAAAATTCCTTGGGGAAAATTAGGCTCCCAGCAGTTCAACTAAAGGGAAATCCAAGAAATATATATACACAAGTTCTATGAGACGCTCAGATAGTTAATTAACAACTCTAAGTCTTTTAACATCTTAGTTCAAATTCAGAATAACAAGTCAATATCAGCCGTAAAAATGCCCTTATATAAATATTAATTCTTCCACAAATAAAAATTAATTGATAGATAAAAACACTGAATGCAGAAGAAGGTTATAACTCCAACTAAAAGAGTCCCCCGTGAAGGAAAAAAAATTGAAATTTATCCTGACTGCACAATATCTATACTAGATCCGCATATCACTATCCCATCCCTGCACTATGACCAGTTACATGGTATATTTCGACCCACTCACGCATTAAACACAGTAAAAATCCGAAAAGAAAACAATTTAGGGAAAAGAACAATGCATTACCGAAGTGCGAGTAGGAATCGAAATAATAATCGGAGCTAGTCTTATCGCCATCAATCGCGGAATCATCCGGCATGCACATGACAGAGTCTTCCTCCAGATTCGAGCACTCGGTAGGGGCTTCTTCAATGGCTACGTCCTCTATGTATTCGTCATCCTCGTACTCGAATCCGATTTTAGTGGGTTTATCAGTTGTGGAAGTGGAGTTTAGGCAGTCATTAACATCCATATTCTTGTTGATTATAATTTCGTTTGGAGGGAGGAATTTCTCGACTACTGGGGTTTAACGGGTCGTTAAGGAAGGGGATGGAATGAAGGGGCGACTCGAATTAGGGTTTATGCTTTGGATAAATTGCACGATTAGTCTCCATCTTTGGCCAAAGTGTTGATCATGTCCCCAACTAATAATTTATTAGTCTGATTTTTCTCCTCACCTTTGAGATTCAAAAATTAAGACTCTCCTCACATTTTCACCTAAACATCCGTTAAATTGGTATATTTATATATATTATAACAATCTTTCTCTCCAACCTAAGCGAAAGAAAAAGGAAAAAATTGAAATAACTTTTTTACGGGTGGCAAGAAAATTATCGGGAAGTTCCATTTTCTGTCGATTGGGTAAAGGGAATGGGATGGGAGTAAGGAGATAGCAAACATTTTTAACTCTATTTTCTTCCCATTTGGTCATTTTTATTGTTTTCTCTTTTTGCTTTGTTTGTGAGTTGTATTTTCCTTTTGTTCATTTAAGTTAAAAGGGTAAGAATTTCATTTTATCCAATCTAACATATTTTTGGAGGAAAACATCCTTAGAGACGAAATCTGCTAGTTTCTCAAATGTTGGAAACAAAAATCAGAAGATAATTTGTTATAGGGACATGATCTCAACTTTGCCAAAGGTTGGGGATCTAGTGTGAAATTTAACCTTTTAAATTTTAGGGTACGTTTGATTGCAAGCATAAAATTTGTATGGAAAGAAAATAAATTTTAGGCATTTGCATGAAAATTGTTAATTAAATGTGTTTGGTTGATTTAATTTTCAACTCCGAAAATATTATACTTGTCCCTTTTTATTGGTGAGTAGATGAGAAATAGTGGATAGATGAGAGGGAGAGGAAGAGAATTCCCTGGAAAATAAAATCCTACCCCCCTAAAGAAAATATTTTCCTTGATTTTGAGAAAAATATGATCACATGACCAAAAGTAGAAAAACATTTTTCATGAAAAAAAATGTCAATCAAACAGCACAAAAGTAGGAATTTGGGTGGAAAACACACATTTTTCATGAAAAATATTGGCAATCAAATGCACCCTTAAATTTCCATAATAACTTATTTTTCAAATTTTAAGATTTTGTTAATAATTAAAAAAAATATTAAAAGTTCCGTATTGTGGCAACATTTAATTCGAAAATGTTACTATGAATGAAAATGTGAAGCAAAATGCAGTGTACATCAATTATGTAGAAAGAAAAATATCATAGCACCACAAATGATAAAAAAAAAAAAAAAAAAAAAAAAATTTGCTACTTGTACATCGGGAATTGACAGTCAGGTGTACACCCCCTCACAATAGGAGCGCGCTTACCCCCCATTGTTTTGAGGCTATACACCGAGCTGTTAACCCCGATTTACTTGAAGCAAAACCCATGATAAAATATCACTCAACATGGTACGTTCAATTAAATGAATCATATAAGAACATTTTCATGAGACTATTTAAATAGAAAATACTCTATGTTTTAGAGAATCAACTCTTAAAAATAAGCTCCAAAAAACTCTATTTTATTATTTTTTTTAAATAAAAAGTGGGTTTAACCTTCCAAATTTGGAGAGTAAAACTCACCCCATATTCCTAATTAAAAAAAAAAAAAAAAATATATATATATATATATATATATATATATATATATATATATATATAGGAAGAATTTCAAAGGATTGAAAGCAAGGATTACACAGGTTGTAAGCTCATGCCTCTTTCAAATGAAGAGAAATTCTCAATCGAAACTGTACAGCTGAATCAGACTTTGTACAAATTCTTTAAGGTATAAAAGTATTTTTAGTTTATTTCAAGAACTTTAGGGACTTCCCGAAAGGAAAATCCTTAGTTATATTTCTTTAATATGTCTTTATGAATTTATGGTAGTTTTGTTCATTTGCACAATATTTCATTTCATCTTAAACATATCATAAAAGCATAACTTAATTCTTAGAAGTCTTACTGTTTGTAGATTAATGCCTGAGTGACTTAGGAGAGTGAGAATGTCGGGTGAGGATGCCCTTTATGATGTTCTGTTGATACTAGGGAAATGGAATCAATTAATCTATGAATTCTTTAAGGGAGTGTCATGGGTTACTTTAGAGAAAGGAGTTAAGTTAAAGTTGATATATCTTAAGTGGTGGAAAAAAAGAGGGGATTTTTAAAGAATTTAAAGAAACGTAGAAAACTAAGTAGAGTATTGAGTAGAATTAAAGTAAACTTTTAAATTACAACATGTGGTAATATTTAAAAATTTAACCGACCCCCCCCCCCTCCTCCCCCCTCTCTCATTTGGTATCAGAGCTTATAGGAAGTAGAAACTGGATAAAAATAAATTTATGATATTAGAAGTCACAGAAGAAAGAAACAATAGATTAAGATATAAGAGAAATTTTAGAAATACTAAGAATAATTAGACAATTACCCATAGAAATAAAAGAAAACATAGTTAAAAGAGTATTAGTTGAATAATATAGACATATATTTACAATAAGGGAAATAAATACTGAAATAAATTGCACGAGATTCTGGAAATAAAAAAGTTAGACTATTTAGATTTAGAATTAAAAAGTAATAGCAGGAAAGTACAAACTGTAGAAAATAATATATTAAAGTGTAATTTAGAAAACAAGCATAAATTACATAGTTTATTCTCAGAAAATCCAAGTCAAAGTAGTGTTATGACCTAATTATAAATCTATCTAAAAATTTGGAATTAGAAAATAAAAAGAATTTTAATTATTTAGAAATAATTAAAGATAATATAGTAGGAACTTATAGTAAAAAAAAGATAACTAGAAGATTACCTAAAGAATATAAATTCCCAAGATGAGTAGTTTAAATCCATTTTTAAGAAGATCTAGAACATTAAATGAAGAAAATTTTAGAAATAATGAAGGAGCCTCTACATCTAAAAATAGTACTTCAAATATTAATAGAAGTTTAATAGAAAGAATTTTAAATAGATTTGAAAGACAAAATCAAAATATAGAAGAAATTTTAGATCCGCAGCAAGATTATTTGAGATTTCAGACTAATGGTTTAAGATTACTTAATCCAGAAGTATTATATAATAGATGAATATTTGAATCAAGAACATAATTTTTTAGACATAGTAGAGAAATATCTCTCCAATGTATAGAAAATCAAGTAAGAAAATTAAATTTAATATCAGAAGATTCTAAAAGAGAACTAAAAAAGAGAAATTATAGATTTATGCATTTAAGATTAATAGTTATAGGAATAAAAGGTCTAATAAAAAAAAAACTTATGATGTAACGTTTTAATAACCATTTATGATGAAAGAATTAATAATATAGAAAAAAAGTCAAATTGCTAGTATGGAAGTAGATATGAATAATAATAATGGTAAAATATATTGCAATCCAAATTTTTTATTAACTGTAAAAGATTTTTCAAAAAAAAATAAGATAGGAATTCAGACTAAAAGATATGAAGATATAGAAAGTGGAGATAATTTATTAATTCACATAGGATTTTTGGGAATGTGTTCTAATAGTTCTCAGACTAAATATAAAATGTTTATAGATAAAGTAGTAAATTTAATGAGTAGTAAAAAAATAAATATTGTAAAACCAAAAAAATACTCATCAGAACAATTAGCAAAATTAGAATGGGATATGGATAAATTTCTAGAAAATAAAGAAAAAATTATAGCACTACAAGAAGCATTAACCTATAAAGATATGCATAGAAGAACTAGTTTAAAATTTTTAGATTATGGTCAAATACAAAGACAAAATGATTTTGAAGAAGAATCTAATCAAGAACAAGAACAGTATCAAGACAAAGTTCATAGAGAACTAATAAATGAAACAATAAATAAGATTATTTATCCAAAAGAATTAGGAATAAATTTAGATAAAAAAGAATTATTAGAATTAGAAGATCAAATGTATCTTAGTAAAAAGATCAAAGAATCAGAATATTTATATTATGACCAAGAACAAAATATTATGGTAGAAATTATTAAAGAATATTTAGAAGATAATAATTCAAATAACTCAGACTTTAGTTATGCAAAAGATCTTATGGATGATTCTAATACATATAGAACTTTTGATGAAACATCTTTTGATAAGACTGTTAAACATGAGACACTTGTTTATGGATGTGGTTTTTTCCCAAGAGGAGCTTATCCTATTTATAATAATTCAGAAAATAAATATATAGCAAGAGAAGTGAAAGACCCTTAGAAAAGAAAATAGAATTCCAAGCAGATTATAAAGCACAAATTTTAAATATTACAACACATGATCCACAAACATGAAATGATGTTATAGATGTCTGGAAAAATAGCACAATAGGTCATTATATTAGAAATTTTCGAGAAATGGAAGCTTTAGACATGTATAGGTATTTAGAAACCTTTTTAGGTGAAAGTGTTAAAGCTGTGTGAGAATCATTTAAATCATAAAAGAATGAAGAATTTGATCAATTAGTTAGTATGGGTAGTAATCCATATAACTTTGTTAATAAGATACAGATTTTCATTAAAGGAGCAGATCCAAATTTATGACATATGAGTATACAAAGAAAAGCAATGAGAGATTTATAACAACTTAATTTATATAAATGGACTAAAGGAAGATATGTTAAGAATTTTTTTAATGAATATCATTGTTTAGTCTCAATTTCAGGAAATACATTTAATCAAGAAGTAGGTAATAAATTATTCCATAAATTACCAAGACCATCATGATTAGAAATAACAGATAAATGAAATAATTTAACTTCAGTAAAAGAAAATTCAGAAAAACAATGAAGAATAAGACAAAGAATACAACATGTAATAAGATGCCTCGAAGATAAATGTGTAGAATTACAAATATAGAAACAACTTAAAAAGACAGATTATAAATTTTGTAAAGATATTTTTACCCCACAAACTTATAGAGCCTCTAGTTCAGGTAATAAGAAATAAAAAAGAAAAGATAAAAAATTTAAAAGACCATACAAGAAAAAATATTTTCTCAGAAAATCTAATAAAAGAAAACCTTATTTAGATGAAAAAAACATGTTAGAAAATTTAAACCAGATAGAACTTATAAAAATAAGTTTGGCCGTTTTGTTTGTAATAGTAATGAACATTTAGCAAGAACATGTCCAAAAAGAATAAATAATTATGATAAAAAAGTACATTAGTAGAATGTACTAATGAAGACTTAATAAAATTAGATGAATATATTTCGAGTAAAGAATCTATTTATAGTACAGTAAAGAATCTATTTATAGTATAGTATCAATAGAAGATAAAAATCTAGAAATAAATCAAGAAGATCCAGATTATGAAATGATAGATGGATTTTTAAACTTAAAGATTGAAGAAGATTCAGAACTGGAAGAAGAAATTAATCTAATGAATACTATACAGTGTATACATAATTGGCAAAAATACAAAGGAACAGATAATATAGCTTGTTATTTATGTAACTGGTATCCAGTTAGAAAACTTAGGGCGAAATGTTTAGAATGTTATAAAGAAGCATGTATAAAATGTTTAGAAAAAAAAATTTATAGACAAAGAAGAAATGAAAACAGAAGTTTTAAAAGAACAATTAGAGATTTCTGAAATAAGAATTCTTAGAAGAAAAATTGAAAATTTAGAAGATATGCAAAAAATAATAACAGGAAGAATAGAAATATTTGAAGATGGTAGAAGTAAAAATAAAGGAATAATAATAGAAAAACCAAATAAAGACTATTTACAAACAAATTATGAATCAGATGAAGATTATTCACAAACAACATATGTACAAGTAGTTTGTAATTCAGAAAAATTAAAAAGTATTAAAGTGAAATGTCAGATAAGGATAGGAGATTATCCTAATCCTAACTATATAAAAGAGTGAGTTTTTTTTGGCCACGTGTCAACAATTTGTATTGTCAACCAATACGATGTCGTTTTTTGTGTGGACGCGTGAAAAAATGTGTAAGAGAAGAAAATTTAGGCCCTCTTTGAGCCCCTCTTTTTTCCCATCCATTTCCTTTTTTCCAACAGTGAACGCATTAATGAGAGGTGAAAAGCTACTAAATTTTCTGACACAATTTCTAAAAATTCCAGCCGTTACTGGCAGATTTTAAACTTTCCAACAGTATACCATGTTTGTCCTCATACCTAATTTGTAAATTTACTTATTTATCCTTCAATCTTTCTCATAAATTTGAATTGGTATATAAGGGCAAAATTGACACAAACATATCATAAAAATAACAAACAACTTTCGTCATTTTTGACTTCCACAGATTATGCTGCAGACGTGGGGCCCTTATACTAAAAAGGGAAAATTTTGGTGAAGATAGGGGCTCAAACAGGGGCTAAAATTAAAGTAAAAAAAAAAATTTAAAGTTATTCTGAGAGTAACACTCTCAGTTGAGAGTGTTACTCTCAAATATGAGAGTTACACTCTCCATATCACGGAGAGAACTCTAAAATTGTTTTTTCTTAACATTTTTTTTTAATTATTATTATCTATTCATATTTCGTAAGTTTTGGAGATAATTGCGTGTCCAGTCCTTAAACTTTCATGTTGTACGTTTTACTCCTCAAAATTTTACTTTTCTATCAATTTCATCCTTAAAAAATTATAACCCTAAGTCCTTAAACGTTTGTCACTTGTACACTTCGGTCCCTAAAGTCATCTTTTGTGCTAATTTGGTCCTTTTTTAGTATTTCGAACATAACTTTGGCTATGAGAATCGCGCTTATGACCCCAATACAAGAACCTCTATTTGGCACGAAAAACTAAATTAAGATGATTTTAAAAAATTTAAAATTTTCACGCTAATAAAAATGTCTAATATATAATAAATATACAATTCGGTAAAAAAAAAAAAATATCAAATATTTCCTAAATATTCAATTATAAAAACACCGAAAACTAAATTAATAAAATTTTTAAAAAATTACAATCTTCTACATATTTCTTAAGTAAAGTGAAAAAAAAAAATTAAAACTCTAGAGAGAGTGTGACACTCTCAAATTTTTGAGAGTGACACTCAAACGTTTCACGTCATAATTTTTGTTTTTTTGCGTGTTAGAATTTGTGTCAATTCGGCAAAAAAAATATCAAATATTTCCTAAATATTCAATTATAAAAATACCGAAAACTAAATTAAGAAGATTTCTTCACGCTAATATATATATATATATATATATATCCTATCATAATCCTTAAAAATCTAATATATAATAAATATACAATTCGACAAAAAAATTATCAAATATTTCCTAAATATTCAATTATAACAACACCGAAAACTAAATTAAGATGATTTTAAAAAATTTTAAAATCTTCACGCTAATAAAAATATCTAATATATAATAAATAAATAATTCAGCAAAAAAAAAATCAAATATTTCCTAAATATTCAATTATAAAAACACCGAAAACTAAATTAAGAAGATTTAAAAAAATATTTCTTAAGTAAAGTGAAATTTTTTTTTAAAACTTTAGAGAGAGTGTGACACTCTCATACGTTTTACGTCGTAATTTTTTTTTAACTATATCCGGTATGAGATTGGATTCGGTATGCCACCAATAATTGAAATCCGGTATGCTACCATGTGTTGAAATTTGATATGTCAAGTTATGCTGAAATTCGGTATCCTTACAATGAAATACGGTATGATATCCGGTATTGGTCATATCCAGTATGCTGCCTACATTTACCAAAATTCGGTATGCCAAGTTGTGCTGAAATCCGGTATGTGAAAGTTGATATGCGGTATGCATCCAAATTCGATATTGGCCATATCTGGTATTGATTTTAACTCACTTACTGAATTTTACAAATTACCAGTATTTGGCTTTAACTTGCTTACCTGATTCAACGAATTACGGTATTTGCTTACCAGATTGAATGGTTTACCAGTATTTGGATTCCTCTTTTATTTTTATTTTTTTCATTTCTTGCGCTAAGTCCTTGGGGTAATTGCGCGTTAAGTCCTTCAACTCTTATCTTGTACTTTTGAGTCCGCATAATTTGATTTCTCTATAAATTTCATCCTTAAAAAATGTAACCCTAGGTCCTTCAACTTTTGCCACCTGTACACTTCGGTCCCCAAAAATCATATTTTTGTGCAATTTTAGTGTTTTATTAGTATTTCGACCATAACTTTTTCTACGGTTATCAGAATCACGCTTATGACCCCAATTAAGAATGATCTTTTCGGTGCGCACGTCGTGATCACAGAGTAAATATAAAATGTTGTAATAAAAATTGATTTTTTAAAAAAAGACGAGTTACACGTTTTTTTAACACACACGTTTGACGTTCGGAAAAGACAAGAACTGGAACACACAAAATCATGTTTTCACACCAGCCTAGCTAAATAGCTTCATGATGGAATGCTACGTCCTTAAACTGTTAACACTTATACACTTCGGTCCTCACAGTCGTGTTTTCATACAATTTTTATCTTTTCTAACTTCCAATACACTAACATTACCTTAAAAATAACACAATCCATATCATTAACTTTCAATACGCTAACGTTACGTTAAAAACAACACAACCCGTACATCGCACGGGTAAAAATTAGTTATATTAAAAGAGACAGTTTTTGAAGGGACAGGTATTGACAATTTGTATCGTCAACCAACACGACGTCGTTTCTTAAGTAAAGTGAAAAAAAAATTTAAAAACTCTCTCTGAGAGTGACACTCTCATTTCACGTCGTAATTTTTTTTTTACGTGTCATAATTACTTTTAAATCTACTATATATATATATATATATATATATATATATATCCTAATGCTAAAAATATCTAATATATAATAAATATACAATTCGGCAAAAAAAAAATATCAAATATTTCCTAAATATTCAATTATAACAACATCGAAAACTAAATTAAGATGATTTTAAAAAAATTATGGAATGAACGAAATATTGCTGTAAAAAGAAGAAAATGACTTAAATTGACGATTTGGAATGGAAAACATCGGATTTTGGCCTCGAAAAAGCTCACACCCAGCGGAGCTCGGTGGCTACAATGTGCGCGCTAAATAGAGGTTTCCAAATTTGGGTCATGAGCGCGATTCTGAAAATCGTAGCCAAATTTATGGTCGAAATACTAAGAAAGGACCAAAACTAGGGCTAGGCATAAATCCCGAACCAAACCGAATCGAACCGAGCGGTTCTTCGTATGTGAAATACCCGAACGGGTATTTGAGTTGAGAACCGACGGGTTCGGTTCTCGGTTCTAGACCCAGAACCGAAGAATCGAATAAGAACCGAATTTTTTAAATTTTTTATATGTGATAAATCAAATTATTTTAAAACAAATTAACAAATTATACTTTTATTTATAGTCCAAGACAACTTTTTATTGGGCCTAATTATTAATTTCATTCGTAGCCCAAAGACAAACTTTCATTTGACCCAATTATTACTTTAATTTGGCCCAATTTATAAGCATCATTTAGAAATTGAAAACCTACCTCTCCAGCCTTTGAATCTCACGTAGACACACACCAAAAAACTTGAAGTCGCCGTCGTCGAGTCTACCCAGTTGAAGCTGCGACTTCCGCCTCCGCCTACGCCTTTACCTTCGATTTCTATTTTGGTATTCTTTCGAGTCTACCCAGTTAGATGATGCAATTTATATATATGCTGAATTAGGATATTTCTTGTTCAATATAAATAATTGTTCTCTATATTTGTGGCTCGAAATCCACTAAAATCTGAAGGGTTGGGATGGTATTTATATTTGTGGACAAGAACGACAATATAATGCAAATGTATTAAGGATGAAAGTTGCAACGTTTATTTTGTTCATTTTCCTTTCTTAGGACCATTTCTCTGTGTTCGAATTGAACAACTATTTTTTAACCTCCCACAAATATAATTTTATGGATTTCATATATATTTCCTAGTAGTTATGGATTTCATGGATGTAAATAGATTTTTAGAAAAAATTATAAGATTTTAACAGAATCTATTTTTTAGATTTGAATAGATTCTTTGGAATTTGATGGATTTCTTGAGACAACAATAAAATGATATAACATTTTTGAATCCATCAGAAGAAAACGAATTTTTTTGGTCTTTGTAATTAGAATATAAAGTTCTAAAACATATGAATCCCTGCCGAAAAATTGATATTGTTATACAGTAACTTACATAATTTAAAGAAAACTGATGGTTAGTGGTTACTAAAGCTTGGTTTCAAACTTTTGATGAACTCAAAAAATGAATTTAAGGTGGTTGTTTATTTCTTTTTACCTGTTCCTGAGACTTTCTTTTGTTTGTGCAGGATTTAATCTAGTTACCAGTTGAGGTGATACCAAATTTGCCTGCTCAAATGGAAGACAAAAAACAACCAAATGAGAGGTCAGGAATATGGACTCATTTTACTAAGATACTTGGTGGAGAAAGAGCAAAATGTAATTATTGTGGGAGAACATTTAAAGCTGATACTAATACTGGAACTTCTAGCATGTGGAAGCATTTAAAATCTTGTTATGCATATAAGAACACTAAAGTTAATGAAAATAAAAAAATACTGACTCGAGAAAACAATGATGGTGGTGTTATGGCTATGATGTTTGATAAAGAAACATGTAGAAAAAGCATTGATTAAGATGATTATTATTGATGAATTGGCTTTTTTCCTTTGTCGAAGGTGTGGGTTTTAAGGATTTTGTGCATCAACTTTGCCCTAGATTTGAGCTTCCTTCTCGAAGAACGATTACTAGAGATGTACTCCATCTCTACCATGAAACAAAGGAATAATTGAGGATTAAATTTATTAATGATAGACAAAGGATTTCGTTAACCACTGATTGTTGGAGATCAATTCAAAACATCAATTATATGGTGGTCACAACACACTTTATTGATAGAAGTTGGAGACTACATAAGAAGATATTGAGTTTTTCTGTTGTTCCAAATCATAAAGGGGAGACAATTGGGAAGCTTATTGAAAAGTGTTTGCTTGATTAGGGAACAGAGTGTGTAGGTACCATTACTATAGACAATGCAAACACAAACGATGCAATGATCATTTATGTGAAAAACAAGTTGAAGAATTGGAAACTTGATGATACTATGATTTTAAGTGGCTCTTATCTGCATGTACGTTGCTCAGCACACATAGTCAATTTAATTGTTAAAGAAGGGTTGAAAGAGTTTAATCCAGCTATAGAAAGTATTCGCAATGCGGTCAAATATTTTCGATCATCTCCTTCCCGGTTGAGTAAATTTAAATGTTGTATTGAAAGGGAAAAGATTACATGCAAAAAACTTGTTGTTTTAGATGTTCCTACTAGATGGAATTCAACATTTTTAATGTTGGAAAATGCATTGAATTTTGAAAAAGCTTTTGAAAGAATGGAGGAAGAGGATGGATTTTATTGTAAATATTTTGATGAGAATGAAGGTAGAAAAGAAAAAGAGGGGCCACCTAATCGTTATGATTGGGAGAAAGCTAGAAAATTTTCCAAGTTTCTAAGAACATTTTATGATGTCACATTGAAGTTTAGTGCTTCATCAAATGTTACTTCCAATATTTACTTCCAAGAAGTTTGTAAAATTGAGAAAATTTTGAAGAAAATGGGTGACAAGTAAGATTATATGCTAAATAGTTTAGCAAATAACATGAAGCTTAAATTTGACAAGTATTGGGGTAAAGTTGATAAAATGAACAAGATTTTGATTGTAGCAATTGTGCTTAATCCTAGGTATAAGTTGGAGTTTGTCGTGCATTGTATTGGTATCTTGTATGACTGTGTTAAGGTTGAAGCCACAAAAAATGAGGTCATGAAATTATTGTATGCTTTGTATAACCAATACAAGGGATGTCATACCTCAAACAATGGAGCTAGTGCTAGTGGAAGTGGGAGTGGGGGCGATGAATCTAATGATCGAGTCACTTTGTTGGATGATTCGAATGATGATGATGATTGGGATGCTTGTAATTTTGATTTTGGGTACAAGAAATTGAAAACTACTCAAATGGATTTTTCTAGAAAAGATGAGATGCAACGATATCTAATGGAACCAACTGAAGATGCTAGTGATGGAAATTTTGACATTTTAAATTGGTGGAAGATCAATAAATCAAGATTTGAATTTTTATCTGAGTTTGTAAGGGATGTTCTTGCCATTCCTGTATCTACAGTTGCTTCTGAGTCAGTATTTAGTACTGGAGGGCGCATTCTTGATCCATTTAGGAGTTCTTTAACTCCTCAAACAGTTGAGGCCTTGATTTGTACACAAAACTGGCTAAGGGAAGAATCTAGACTTTTGAGAGTTTCCAAAGATAGAGTTTGCATTGAGAAGACTGAGTTTTATGAGGGTATTGAGATAGGTAATAAAATGCATATTATATTTTAACTTATTAAATCTTATTAGTTGAACAATTTTTAGTTATTTATATTTGTTAATTGTGATTTTTCAATTTTTTCTTATAGAGTTTCTTAGTATCTAGTATGACAAGTCAAGCATTTGATGGTTAAATCAAATAGCTGGTAAGTACTACTGTATTAGCTATAACTTAAAATATTTTATCTCTATGACTTTTAATTTATATGGATCATCGATGTTTTAGTATTACTAATTTGCTATCTACTTTTTGTTATTTACATACATTGCTAAATTAATCTTATTGGACAACTTGTTATTTATATTCTATTAAATTGGAATACGTTAATTTGTAAAAGCTAAACATGACAGACTATAGTGTTGTTATAAATGTTAAAAAATATAATTATAGTATGGAACCGAAAAGAATCGAACCGAACCGAACTGAATCGAACCCGAACGGTTCCAAAGTTATATTTGGACCCGACGGTTCCATTTACTAACTACCCGAAAATTTTCGGTTCGGTTCGGTTCTGAAGAGAACCGAACCGACCCATGCCCAGGCCTAACCAAAACTGCACAAAAAGATGACTTTGAGGATTAAAGTGCAGAAGTGTCAAAAGTATAAGGATCTATGATTGCAAATTTTAAGGAGAAAATTGATAGAAAAATTCAATTATGAGGACTAAAAAGCACAAGATGAAAGTTGAAGGACTTGACGAGCAACTATCATGAGAATTTAGGTGCAATAAATGAAAGCAAAAATAATAAATTAAAAGCTCCATGCATAAGGCATGCAAAAGCTCTAGCACACGGAGCAAAAAAACTCCATGTGCATGGAGCAAAAAGCTCCGTTCACACGAAACTTTGTACTCCGTGTGCATGGAGTAAAAAGCTCTGTTCACATGGAGCTTTTGCTCCTTGCACACAGAGCAAAAGCTCCTTTCATTTATTGCTACTAAGTTCTCGAGGTAATTGCTAGTCAAGTCCTTCAACTTTTATCTTGTACTTTTTAGTCCTCATAATTTGACTTTTCTATCAATTTCATCCTTAAAAATTGCAATCTCAGGTTCTTAAACTATTTGCACTTCTGCACTTCATCCCCAAAGTTATCTTTTTGTGTAGTTTTGGTCCTTTCTTAGTACTTCGACCATAACTTTGGCTACGATTTTCAGAATCGCGCTTATGACCCCAATTCGGAAATCTCTATTCAGCGCACACATCGTGGGTACCAAGCTTCACTGGGTGCAAGCCGTTTTCAAGGCCAAAATCTGGTGTTTTCCATTCCAACTCGTCAATTAAAGTCATTTTCTTCGGATTGCGGCAACTGGAAGGTGACATATCTAGCTTCACTTTGTTTTTCATCATTACTCTTATTTGTGGTGTGAAAAGCTGTATATTTTAATTTTTCCTACCACATTATATTTTAAACAAAATGATTTGATACTCTCAGATCTTATTTTCCTTGCCTCTCTGCACTCACTTTTTCAGGTTATAGTTTAAGAATTGTAGTTATTACCTAATTAATATTTTGTTCTCTCAGGTCTTTATGTACGTTCAAATCAGTGGTTTTACTTTTAAGGCAGTTTGCCTTCATTTTCTTTTGTTAGTAGTAAGTGCATTGTCTAAATTTTCAAATATATAGCAAATATTGTTGGTCTTAGATTGTATTCAACTGGAAGGTATAGTATTACGTTGTTACAAACATAAGTTTTACATTATCACTCACTATCATTTACTCTTCCTATTACCTTCTTTCTACGCTAATAAAAACATAATAACTATAGAACTCGTGCATCGCACGAGGCACAAACTAGTATTATAAAATGTTTAGGATTAATAGACTTAGGATGTAGTAATTGTATAATAAATAGAAACTTGTTACCAGAAAGATATATAATAAAACCAAAAGACCCAATAGAAGCATAGCAGATGGATGAAGATTTATTTACTTACACAGAATATTAAAATTAAATAGTAAGATTAGTTTTGAGATTAATTGTGGACAAAGTATAGAATATACACTACCAAGATATTCAACATGGGTAAGACCTTTAAATCTTAGAACATATTTTATTATAGGATTAAGTTTTTTATTAAATGACAACGGTGGTATAACAATTACAAAAGATTTTATACATCTACAGAAACATACATTATTTACGCAGACACAAACTCAACATTTCTCATCAGGGTGCTCTTGGAAGCATGGTGGAAGTAGTAAGAATAATGATAACGAAAAAGAATGTCTCCTACTTAAATAAAAGAGTGAGTTTTAAGTTACTATTCATAAGCCGAATGACCACATAATCCGAGCCGTCTTCGAGTCAGCCGGTAAGCCGAGTCGAGTCGAGTCGTGTTTTTTTCTTTTCTTCCATTTTTTTTTTCTTTGTTTACTCCCATTTCTTTGATTTATTTGCACATGACATTATTAAATTATGGGTATCACTATTTCCATTAAGTCGAATGGCCATATAAGTCGAGCCATCTTCGAGTTAGCCGGTTAGTCGAGCCAAGCCGTGTTCTTTTCTTCTCTTCTCTCTTTTCTTTTCTTTGTTTTCTCCCATTTCTTTGACTTATTTGCATCTGTCATTATTAAGCCCCTGTTTGGCAGCCATTTTTGGGGAGAAAATATATTTTTGAATAGTTGATTGATGGAGAATGTGTGGTTAAAAATTAAGAAAAAGTTTTGGGTTTGCGTGTAATATTATTTTATTGAAAAATGTGTGGTTAAAAAGAAGAGAGAAAAAAATGTATTTTGGAAAAAATGGCTATCAAGCAGGGGATAAATTATGGGTACCCCTATTTCCATCTATACTTTTTATATTTACATCCACTTGTAAAAATAAAATTTCATTATATTTTAAATCTTATATAAATTTATTGAAATAGACATAAATAAACTTAAATAAAAATACATAACTATATATTCATCCACTCATTTTTATTTTCATTAAATTACCCTAAATCATTTTAGCTTCTTTTAGAATTTATATTTAAATAGAATTCTAATATATCAGAGAAAATTCTTTTCTTCTCTAATTTTTTTTTTTTTTTTTTTTTTTTTGTTTACTGTCATTTCTTTGACTTATTTGCACCTGTTATTATTAAATTATGGGTACCGTTATTTCCATCCATACTTTTTATATTTACATCCACTTGTAAAAATAAAATTTTATTATATTTTAAATCTTATGTAAATTTACTAAAATAGACATAAATAAAATTAAATAAAAATACATAACTATATATTCATCCACTTATTTTTATTTTCATTAAATTACCCTAAATTTTTTTACCTTCTTTTAGAATTTGTATTTAAATAGAATTCTAATAGATTAGAGAAAATTCTTTTCTTCCCTCTTTTCTTTTCTTTTTTTACAGTCATTTCTTTGACTTATTTGCACATGTCATTATTAAATTACGAGTACCGCTATTTCCATCCATACTTTTTATATTTACATTCACTTTTAAAAATAAAATTTTATTATATTTTAAATCTTCTGTAAAATAGACATAAATAAAATTAAATAAAAATAGATAACTATATATTCATCCACTTATTTTTTTTTCATTAAATTATCCTAAATCCTTTTACCTTCTTTTAGAATTTGTATTTAAATATAATTCTAATAGATCATAGAAAATTACATAAATATGTTTGAAACATTCTAATACTCAGAACTTCAATAGACAAAAAGTTTAATAAAAGAGTTTATAATTTTAGGAAATACGTGGATATATAATGTTAGATATGTATTTAAAGTATGATGAAAATATGAATGTCTACGCTATTATATAGCCAACTACACTATGGTACGTGTCTTGCACATGCATCTCACTAGTATGTAATAAAGAAAGAGAATGTCAGCTTTTAGAAAATAATGAAGATATAGAAGATAAAGAATTTATAGAATTAAACATAGATTTGATTGATGATGAAAAGATTTATAATACCCTAGTAACAGAGCAAGAAATAGAAAATTTAATATCTAAATTAGAAAAAAATGAAAATATTAGGAGAAAATGTATTAAAATATTGGGAAAAGACAAGATTTTATGTGAGTTAAAAATCAAAAATCCAGAATATATAATAAAGACCAAAAACATAGAAGCTACAAATTTAGATATAAAAGATTTTAAAATGCATATAGAAGAATTATTAAAATTATGAGTAATTAGAAAATTAGATAGTTCTCATAGATCAGCAGCTTTTAGAGTAAAAAAACATTCAGAAGTCATAAGAGGAAAAAGTAGAATGGTTATCAATTACAAAAGATTAAATGATAATACCATAGACGATGCTTATAATATACCCGACAAGATAGTTTTAATAAATAAAATACAAGACTGTAAGATTTTTATTAAGTTTGACTTAAAATCAAGATTTTAGCAGATTAAGATGCACCCAGATAGTATGGAATATACAACTTTTACATGTTCAGAAGGTCATTTTGAATGATTAGTAATATCATTTGGAATTAAGAATGCATCTAGTATATTCCAAAGAAAGATGGAAAATATATTTAGTAACCATAGTAGGTTTGTAGTAGTTTACATAGATGATATTCTTGTATATAGTAAGAATATAAAAGAGCATAGGAGACACTTACAAATAGTATTTTCAGAATTCATTAAACATGGTTTAATTATTAATAAAAAGAAAATGACACTATTTAAAGAATTTATAGACTTTTTAGGAGTAAATACAGGAGAAGGTAAAATAAAATTACAACCTTATATAGCTCAAAAAGCCTTAGAATTTTCAGATAAATTAGAAGATTTAAAACAAATTCAAAATTTTTTAGGATTAGTTAATTATGCTTAGACCATTTATAAAAAAATTTAGGAAAAATTGCAGGACCTTTATATGCAAAAACATTTCTCACGGGACAAAGATATTTTAATCAAGAAGATATAAAATTAGTTAAAGAAATAAAAAATAAAATAAAAAATTTGCCAGAATTATCTATGCCATTAGATATGGACTACTTAATTATAGAAACAAATGGTAGTTTATTAGGAGGAGGTACAGTATTAATATGTAAACCTAATAAATATTTAGATAAAAGTTTGGAAAAAATTTGTAGATATAATAGTGGTAATTATGAAGAAAAAGGTAATATAAGTAGTATAGATGCAGAATTATTAACAGTATATTATGTTTTAGACAGTTTTGAATCATTTATTATTTCTAAAAAAGAAACAACTATAAGAACAAACTGTGAAGCAATAGTTTCCTTTTATAATAAATTAAATTAGACTCTAAAAAGAATAGTAGAAGAAGATGATTAAATTTCATAGATAGAATGGTTAATCCTAGAGTTAGCATAAATTTTGAATATATAAAAGGTAGTGATAACAAGGCAGCAGATATTTTAACCAGAATATTAGAAAATAAGAACTTGTATGAGATTAATTTGTTTTAATTTCTACAGATGTCCAGACCTCCTCCCAGCCGAAGAATTCCTCCGGGAAATTCTTTTGCGTCAAATGCATTGTTACAGACTACATCTACCCATAACAGACCATATTATCAGGAACGTATTAGATTTGGTAACCAAGAACTTTTATGTTTTCCTAGTAGTAACATTTCATTTAAAGTCCTAAGGCATATTTCATTATCCAGAGAAGAAAAATATTTATTAGACAATCTATGGATCTCATACAATAAAAATCCAAAAGATCAAAAATACTTTCTTGCATGTTTAAATGCATTGTCAAAATATTTTAGCCAGAACAAATGTAAGTATATGTTTTATGTTGTTGTAAAGGGTAGAAATCCTGGTGTTTTCCATTCATGGTTAGAAGTTTTAGACTGAATTAAAGATTTTAAAGATCCAATGTATAAAAGTTTTACAAATTTTCAAAAAGCTCTTGAAGCAGCCAGACAGAATATTGGGATAAACTTTTATATTTCGCCTTCCCTAAAAAATTATTCAGATCCTCCATTAGACTTTTCACCAAGCAAAGACAAATATTTTTTGTATTTTAGAATAATTAATGAATCCAATCAGAATCTCATGACCCAAAGAACTTCTCTTCAGAAAAAAGATCACACACCTTGAGAAAGAAATAATTGAGCTAAATTCAACTTATCTAAAGGTACTATTGAGCCTAAGAAGTCAATAGCTAGTCCAACTCAAACGGTAGTTGGTAAAGACTTGTCAAACTCGTTGATGGCTGTGAACTTGCCAAAAGTTCAACAGACTCAGAAGACTGTTGATTCTTCTACTAAACCATTTTTTTAGACTCAACAGAATGATAAATCTGTTACAGACAAAAGTAAAGAGATTTGAGATTTACTAGGACAACCCAGTGGTAAGTATGATTTTTTAGTAAAGTATATGATTTTTCAGTAAAGTATAGTCCGCCAGAATATCAAACTTTAGATTTTCCAAGTACATCACAAAACCAAAAATTTCAACATGTTATCTAAGACAAAGACAAAGCTATTGTCCAAGACAGTTTAGACCCAACATTTCTCTAAGATAGTCAAGATCCAGATGAAGATTTGGTTTCAATTAATAAAATTTTAGCCCAGAGTAAAAAATTTCAAAAAACAACCAAAGAACGAGGAACGAACTTCTTCTAGAAGAAAAAAAGAAGATTGTCACTAAGAAAAAGAAAAAAGATGATGTCAAAAACAAGATAGATGAGGCCATTGAAAAAGCCTTTAAGACAGTTTTCGAAAAGAAAGACATTAAAGAAAAAGAAATTCCAGAATGCCCACAAGGTGAGAAAAATAAAGAAGACGTATCACAAGCAACCAATGAAAATCCAGAGACTCAAGGATATAATAATTCAGATAGTGGAATGTCATTTTCATCAGTGGCAGAACAAAATATCACTAATGCTTTAGACTCGTGAAGACTTCATTATTACAAGAAGACAAGATATTTTTTTGTTTTTTGAAGAAAGAAGCCCTGAAAGTCAAAAAAGATTTAAAACAGATACTTTAAAAAGACATAAATCGTTCAACAACAGTAAAGATTTTTATCCAAATTGATAGACAAAAGACTGACATAAAGCAAGAAGTGTGAAGAAAAGAAAATCATAGTGGAGATTTTTTTGTAAAAGAAAGATTCTCACTAAGGGATAATTTAGACAATTTAATATATATATATATATATATATATATATATATATATATATATATTAAATTAAAAATTAAAAAGGGAAAAAGATGTTTTATTCTTCCCCTCAACAAAATACCAGATCGAACCCACGCCACTGTCATCGTCGCCTCCAATGAACCACCGCTTCCGTCGCAATATCATCAAATCCATCATCTCCTCCACCTATCCCACACCACAACCACCAATTTAATCCTTGCCTCCAATTTTCGTATTCACCGAAAGTGCAATTTTGATATTCAATTTTAGCTTTTTCTTCACCAGGCCAAATTGGCACATAAGGGTTTATTCATTCTGTTTACGCATGTATAAAGATAAGAAATGAATATTTTAGGCATGTGATTTGCTATGCTCGAATTAGCGATGGCCATTAGCTGACAATGTAGTTTCACACTTTTCATATTCGTAGAGAAAACCATTCAGTTTGCAGCGTCTATAGGACCCCCACAAAATGTCGAATTTGGACTAGCTGGACAAGCAACAACCATATCCAAAACTGAAGCTGCAAGTTTTAATGGTTGTAGAAAATTAAATGCCACATGTTAATTTTGATGTTATTTTTAAAATGGATTTTGAATCTTGTGAGTATTAAGGTATTGGTACTAGAAGATTTTGCAAAAAATTGTCGTGGGTTTGGTGGTATTTGGTGGGAGCAGGTGGCGTAAGGTGGGGTGGGGGGTTTGGGGTGTAGTGAGGAAGAAGACGATGGGAGTTTGCAGCACTTTTTTTTTTTTTTTGATTTAATATTTAAAATGTTTATAATAGAAAAGTGTTAAAATTATCATTCTGTCCCTTTAAAAATAGTTCAAATTTGGCCAAAATACTTTCTTATTCAACTAACGAAAAAGTTGATGGATCCATTCATTCATTTGAACTCCAACTGTGAATTTTTCAAATGTTTGGGACATGTGTGATACAAAGTGATGATTGAGACAAAGTTTAAGACAAACGTAAATTTTTGAAATTGCGGTTGCAATTTTCTCTAATATTATCTGTGTAAAATTTGTTATTTTCTAAGATCCGACAATAGCTATGGTCACTCGAAGTGCCATATTATAAAGTGTTTATCTTTAGAATGGTTTTAAAATTTTCTCTAACACTTTAATAAATTATTTGAACTGATAAATTTGAATATTTTTTTGTCTCAAACTTGTTTACTTTTTATTTCAAAAAATAATTAAATGGGCATATAAGCTCAACATGATTTGAGCTTTAAACCGTGCAAGGCAATGTAATTTCGAGGTCTCAGAACAACTTCATCACATGTATTAGCATTTTAAAAAATATTACGGATATCTTACAATCAAATATCATTCAAAAATTTCGAGAATTATCGATGAGTGCAATGTCAGTTTTTTGAAAATCAAAAAATCGATTAAGGAATAATTTGGTTCATCGAAAAAAGATGACTTACGACTTTCGCCTTTATCTGACTATGATAATATACAGAGAGTCAAAATTGCACACAAAATAATTTAATCATAGGTAAGTATAAGTACATATATATTTTAACTAATTATACAATTTTTGTAAATAATTTTTATCAATTGTACCCTGCAATTAAGTTGAAGTAACTACCCATTACAAAAACAATATAATTCCCATATATGGAGACATTGCTTTCTACGAAGGTACGAGATGCTCTACCATCAAATGTATTATTGGTCATCACAAAATAATTAGTAGATCACATGCCATATTAGCCCCTGTTTGAGCCCCTATATTTTTTCATTCAAATCCTTTTTTTGCCAAAATTTTCAACTACATGCAGGCCCCATGTGTAATAATGTCTGTTGGCCGGTCAATGAATTTTTACACTACAAACGAAAAGACTTTAATAACCCTACAAAAATTTTGGTATCAAAATAGAGGTTATGCATTAGGGGTATTATTGTAAATTAATAATTACAAGTGTAGGGGTTCAATTTCCAACGTGAACAATTTCTGGCAAAGAGCACACTTTTTATCAGACATGGTCCCACTTTGGTCAAAAAAAAGGGCTGAAAAATGAAATAAAAGGAAATGAAAGGGGCTCACACAGGGGCTAATCTCCATGCCATAATAAACCCGTATTTGGTGGAGATTTTTAGCAGATTCTTATAAAATCGATGAAATGTGCAGTTGAAAAGTTGTGAATCCCATGAAATATATGATTAAAATTAATTATTGACTTTAAATTTGATTAAAATATAGATTTTTATTTTTATCAAACAAAAAAATTAGTATTTAATTTTTTCAAAGTTTCACTACAACAAAAGCAGCTTTTTTTATGACATTCATTTGCGGCGTACACCTACAACATGCTGTAAAAATAGACTATTTACGGTGTACAGTATATGTATGCTGTAAAAAAATCATAAAAAATCATTGAGTTAAAGTATTTATGATTTTTTACGGCGTATTAGGCCATTATTTACGGCATGCTTTTAGTGCACGGCTTGTTTGTTCTCACTTAATTTACAAATTACCCTAAATTAAGGGAAGTGTACTCAATTGAGACTTTTAATAACTTTTTGGGATTTAAAAAGTTTAAGTATATTCAATGTAGACTTTTTGAGATCAATAAAAGTTATGGTGTATTCAATTGAGATTTTTATAGACTTTTAAAAAATATCTAAAAGTCACGGTGTATTCAATTAATTTTTTTTAAAAGTCTCTACAAGTTTTGGAGTATTCAAATTTTAATGACTTCTGAAATTTTTTATAAAAGTCTCTGAAGTACTAACTTTTAAGCAAACAACACTCATATGTATGTATATTTATTTAATTAAGGTCTTAAATTTTTATTCATTTTAAAATAATTTTTAATTATATGAGGGGAAGTAGAAGAACATTGTATGTGAGAATTTCATATTATTGGACTGGATTCACGAGAATTCTACTTCGAATGAAAGTCTTTAAAAAGTCTTTTGAATTCTACAAAAGTTTATAAAAGTTTTAAAATTAAAATCTATAGAAGTTTACGAAATATTGCCACTAATTCTATGCAAATATATGAAAAATTCACGAAAATCATCACTTAAAAAAAGTATTTCAAAGTCTTCAAAAGTCTCCCTTGAATACCTACCCTAAGGGGGGTGTATTCAATTGAGACTTTTAATGACTTTTTGGGATTTAAAAAGTTTATGTGTATTCAATATAGACTTTTAGAGACTCTCTAAAAGTTATGGTGTATTCAATTGAAACTTTTATAAACTTTTAAAAAGTCTCTAAAAATTTCGGTGTATTCAATTAAAACTTTTTAGAAGTCTCTATAAGTTTTGGGGTATTCAAATTTTAATGACTTCGGGAGACTTTTATAAAAGTCTCTGGAGTACTAACTTTTAAGCAGAAAGTACTCATATAAAATCTAAAAAATTGTCTCTTATTAATCACGAGATTTTGGAAGACTTTTACAAAAAAAAAAAAAAAATTCAATATTTCTTTCCTTTTTTCTTTCTACGAAAATTAGATGTATGATTAAAATTAATTTTTTCTATTGATTCTCTCTCCCTCTCTCTTATCGTTTATCTCCATTTTCTATGAAAAAATTAAATTGGATTCTTGTAACTTTTTTCATTCATTTTTTTTGTGAAAATTATCTATTTTTTTAATATATTATAAATTTTTATATGACAAATTTATAATTAAATGTAAATATATTGATTTTTATTTATTTTTAAAAATATATTATATTAATAATATTGAATATTAAATTTATTAATTACCATATATATTTATACTTTTGATTATTATTTATTTAATTAAGATCTTAAATTTTTATTATTTTTAAAATATTTTTTAATTATATGAGGAGAGGAGGGGAAGTAGAAGAAAATTGTGAAAACTACAGGATCCACATGAATTCTACTTCAAATGAAAGTCTTTAAAAGTCTTTTAAATTCTACAAAAATCTACAAAAATTTTAAAATTAAAGTCTACAGAAGTCTACGAAAGGCTTCCATTAATTCTATACAAATCTATGAAAAATCCACAAAATTCACGAAAATCATCATTTAAAAAAAATTCACCAAAATTTTCAAAAATCTCAACTGAATACACCCCTGCGCCCCCTAAAAAGACTTCTCTCCCATTTCCTTTCCCCATCGAGGACACAGTGACACCGAGTACAACCACCATCTGCATTCTCCTCTCTCCACGACTTCGCCCGACGCTAGCAACCATCTACTCTCATTTTCTCTCTCCTTTTATTTTCCTTTTCATTCAAAGTCGGTCCCTTGTCCCTTGATACAAGAAGGGAAAAAGGAACTAGAAGAGATTAAACAACGAGAAAAGAAGAAAGGAATGCGACTGGGCAAATATGAATTTGGAAGGACTCTTGGAGAAGGCAATTTTGGAAAAGTTAAGTACGCAAGCGGAAAAAAATGCAATTTATGTTCATGATTTTGATTTTGTAGAGAAATTCTTCTCCAAAATAAGGATTCGGGCTCAGTTTTCACCTTCAAAAGGACACCAACCGAGAATTGCTCGACCCACAACTTAACACTTGGTTGCCACACGTTTTTACCCCACAAAGGAGACTCTTGGTGATTGGTTTGCAAGCCACAAAGGAAGAGAAATAGAGTAGTAGTTTGAATCTCGAAGAAGAAGAAGCAAAGCCACCAAAATCTCACGTGTTTCTCTCTTTCTCACAAAAACCAATTACTCGGCTAAAGCAATGGAAGGGATATATATATATATATATATATATATATATATATATATATATATATATATATATATATATATATGTCAATTAGGTTATTTCAAGTTGGGCCAAGAATGGGCTAACAACCAATAACTAATATATCACCCCAATGGAAGCCAAAACTTGGGCTGTCCAAAAGTGTTGGGCCACGAGCAACATTAACTTAATTAAGTTGCTTCTAGTTGCCCCAAGTTGTTTCCGGGTCGAGCTATTACTAAGGTGTCCATATAATTTATCCAACATCGGTTTTACATCATCGCCCGGATTATTGGGTATCAAAAAAACCCAACAATCTCCACCTTGATTCCCAATAATCCTGCAAGCAAACAAAAAACACACAGTTTATACTTGCACAATCAAGGTAACCAATAAAATTGGTTTCACAGACCTTACCTCGTGTTTCCGTCCTGAAACACATACCATACCTGCTCCGTATACTCACCAGGGCTAAGGTCAACAACACCCAAGTAGAAGCAGATAATCACAGTGACAGTCAAGAGCAAATAAACTTGCGATGAAGATATAACATAGGATAATACACATAGATCTTTTTCAAATACGTTCACACAGAACAATAGATTAACACCCAGTTAATCAACACACGGTCAACACATATGCAACAAATGCGTAAATGACCCCACGAAAAGATCTCTCCACACTTATCCTATCCCATTTCGTGTTACTCCCACCTCGAGAACACATATCTCCACTCATCGCTCCACCATGCTCACTAGACTAATCACTCAACTCATGTCTAACTAGTAAGTCACAATAGATCCTAAGTTCTTGGGATAATCCTTTATCACCTCATCACTTCTCCCAAACTACGTGGATAATGGGGCTCCACCTAACAGAAGTGATAGAAGTGTCCTCTCTCACACTCCACCTGATCAGGGTCTCTTTCTGATAAAGGATTCTAGACATTTGATCACATCTCCACTCGTGATCCAAATGTCACACTACACATCCCCGGTACAAACCACAATGTACCCCTAGGCATCTATACTCCACCTCACCAATAGACATCCAACACACACACACCCACTGCTAATGCATCTTAACCCTACTATGCATGCAAACATATACACCAAGTATACGAGTCACATTGATTCATGCAATTACACACATCAAACACATTGAAAGTGTAACATACAACATGCAACAGAATCAAGCACTCACACACATGCAAAAAAAAAAAAAGGATTACACACAGATGTAATGCAGTAACTAGGTTTACACTCAATAAACCTCACTAGGGTCATCACTCGACCCCATAGCCACATTCGCCTCATCTCTCATCCTACCCCTCTGCTTATCCTTTTTCTTGGGACAATCCCTAATAAAGTGTCCAGACTTACCACAGCTGTAACACCGTCTAACACTAGACTTGTCCCATCCCTTGCCCTTCTTCTTACAATCCTCATCACTCGAGTCACTACTCGAATCACTATTGTTTTGAGCTCTACCCAAATTCATTTGCTTAAATTTCATTCTACTCCTCATCACATGTAACTCACCATTCCTATTCTCTTCTTTTTCAGCTTTGATCTCCATCTCCTTACTCCTAAGTGAGTCTATGACAATCTCGGGTGTTAAGGTGTCCCTACCATACTTAATAGCATTCTTAACCTCTCTATATGATTCAGGCATAGAATTAAGCAAAATTATAGCTTTATAGGTTTTAGACACCTTTTCATCACTATTAACAATATCTTGCACAAGTTTGTTAAAGACATCCAAATTGTCATCAAGATCCTTTGAAGGATCCATTTTAAAACTGAAAAACTTTTCAAGTAAGTACAACTTATTAGGAGTAGACTTAAGCAAATATAAACTCTCCAACTTTTCCCAAAGTTCTTTGGTAGAGTCGAGTTTTCCAACTTTCCTCAAAACAGCGTCAGATAAGTGTAAAATAATTGAAGTGTAAGCAAGTTCATCATATTCTTCTTTTTGTGCTTCTGTCAAATTTGTAGGAAATTTGCCGTCTATGGCTTTTGAAACCTTTTGTTGAACCAAAATTCCTTTCATCTTTTGTTGCCAAATTGAAAAATCCCCTTTCCCATTAAAAATTCCAACTTCAAATTTTGAAGACATTTTAAGAAAATAGAACAACCACGAGTGCACAAATAGGTTACACAAAGTAATCCTAAGGCCGCAATATACACCGTTCTAAATTCCCAGGGTTTCGTAAGATTCACGATCTCAGATCAAGGGAATGTTCGAACGGGTCAAGTCCAGGTGTTCTAATAGGATAATCAATGCAACACAAATGTATGATAACACGGATTCAAATTTTCACGCAATGCAGTCTCACACAGTGACTAAATGACAGTTAGAGCACAATATTAATAATTAACTTGCAACTAAATTCAACACTTCAAATAGAGCAAATAATTCCTAAATTTCTAGCACAAGCAATGTTACCCCTTCACGGTAACCACAATCCTATTGTCACCCCACACGATGACGCGCTAATACTGAAATTTAACGGGATAAGCCAATTTACCAGAGCGGACCTATCTGAGTCCGTAAATTACGAGAGATGCGAATTTACTGCTTTAGGGCCGCAATTTTGGCCTAAAGTAATTCAGTAAATATTCAGAAGCTCTGACCGACGCTCCACCAAGGGCAAAATCGTCCAACTTTTTCTACAGTACCTGAAACAGAAAACTAAAAACACAGATTTGTCAGAAATAACGTTAGCAACAATCTGTCTTCAGACACCGTCGCCTGAAACGGCCGGACGCGCCCTCACGCGCCACCACCGGTTTGCCCACGCGCCGCCGCCGGTCGCCGGAGTCCAGACGCGCCACCCACCCAGGAGCGCCTCCGCCTGCACGACCCAACCCCGGTGTCCGTTTCCCCAAATTCGTTCTGGATTGGCCGAAAATCGCGTTTTCAGGTCCGGTTTTCGCACAGTTTTCTGGACAGTTTCCGGTTTCTGTTTCTGCTGCGTTTCTGCCGGTTTCTGGGTCGATTTCTGATCGGTTTTTGGCCTCAAATCCACCCCAACCTCGCTCTGATACCAATTGTAGAGAAATTCTTCTCCAAAATAAGGATTCGGGCTCAGTTTTCACCTTCAAAAGGACACCAACCGAGAATTGCTCGACCCACAACTTAACACTTGGTTGCCACACGTTTTTACCCCACAAAGGAGACTCTTGGTGATTGGTTTGCAAGCCACAAAGGAAGAGAAATAGAGTAGTAGTTTGAATCTCGAAGAAGAAGAAGCAAAGCCACCAAAATCTCACGTGTTTCTCTCTTTCTCACAAAAACCAATTACTCGGCTAAAGCAATGGAAGGGATATATATATATATGTCAATTAGGTTATTTCAAGTTGGGCCAAGAATGGGCTAACAACCAATAACTAATATATCACCCCAATGGAAGCCAAAACTTGGGCCGTCCAAAAGTGTTGGGCCACGAGCAACATTAACTTAATTAAGTTGCTTCTAGTTGCCCCAAGTTGTTTCCGGGTCGAGCTATTACTAAGGTGTCCATATAATTTATCCAACATCGATTTTACATCATCGCCCGGATTATTGGGTATCAAAAAAACCCAACAGATTTCTTCTAATATCTCTGTGGTTCCAGAAGTTTGAAACTCTATAGTGTATATTGTCACTTTAACTAAACATGAGGTGTTTTGGTTTATTGTCTGAATGACTGCGATGTGAAGAAAATCCAATTTAGATTAAAAAAAACTGAAGTTGGTTATATATAAATTGTGTTGGTTAAACCCAATTCAGCCGCCTTAAGGCCCACCTCGGTGTGGTGTGAAAACATTCCTCAATAAGCAGATTGCAAGGAAATTTTTTGAGGTGTGCGCCTCAGTTATGTGAGGCGTATGCAGCATTGCCTCAAGGCTTGTTGCCCATAAAACCTAAAATTTCTTATTGGCCCATTTTGACAATAACCCACTGGTCACTAAATTTTAAAAAAAATTGTGTTTCTCATTGACCCAATTTGGGAATAGTCATTTGTCCTGAACAACTAAAATAGCAGTTTCTCTATAATAGATTTTTTTTTGTTTGTTTGCACGCTTTAAATTGTTCTATCATGCATTTTGAAGATTGTTTACAATGTATTATTAGCCTAATTTGCATTTTAATAAATTTTTGAATTTTTTTTGGTTTATTGTGAGGCTTACGCCCCTTCTCACTAATCATTAAGTAATTTCGGTGCTAGTTTGCTGTTTGTGAGTATTATTCAGAACTTTCCATTATTAAATTTCAGTGTTCAGTTATCTTTTGAGTTGTATACATCTCTTGATGTTTATACTTTTCCCTAGATTTTTGAAGCATTTGGGCCTATTGAGCTTGTGCAACTACCCACGGATCCAGAGACAGGACATTGCAAAGGTTTCGGGTTTGTTCAAGTCAGCATTTTGTGGAAGTTGATCGTGTTGAAAAGTGTTTTGCAATATCTAGGATTTTGATGTTTTCATCTTATGCTTTAACCTAAATTTTATTGATTCAATATCATTGCAGTTTGCACAACTTGAACATGCGAAGGCAGCACAAAGTTTGAATGGAAAACTAGAAATTGATGGTCGGACAATCAAGGTATTAGGCTTATATCACTTAACGTTCCATGTTGATACCCTGGATATGCGCATATTATTAACATATTTGCCAAGTGTACCCTCCTCTTTTCCTCTCCTCTCTCCATGGACAATTTCGTTTGACAGTTTGTTTATTGACTCACCTCTTTTTGTACTGAATTTAATACATGTTTCATCTGTTAATGATCATGTTGGAGTTCAAGATGCAGGGGCAAAAACTGCAGATTTTGATGATGATGATGGAAGTGGTTTGGTGAGTTAATTTTTTGTAAAATTGAATTTTGGCGTTCATGAATTGACCATATTCTTGTGAAGATGTGATTCATTTAAGGTTTCTAAATTTTTATGGAAGTATTGTTAGAATACTGCAAGCTGACAGTATAGTTATGCTTTGCTTAAGTAGTTAGCAAATATTCATTTTGTAGCCGAAAGTTGCTTGATGGGCAGCTACATTTCATTTTTCCTCCATGTTTTTATGTTTGATATAGAAGTCAACAAAGAGTGTAACTTTGTAAGTAACTGCAGTAATCTAAGGCTATTCACCGAGGGAGAATGGAATGACTCTATTATTTGCAGGATGAGAACTAGAGTGCAGTCAGTCAATGTTAAAATATGGTAACCTTGGGATATAGTGTTTTTAGATAACATTGATCTTGGCAATATATCAATGTGATATTGCAAAATCATATATAACTATATGACCATTCTTGAAAGTTGATGAATTTTTTGGTATAACAAGTAGATCACAAAATTATGAGAACCTATTGCCATCCTAGACATATGTCTTTTATGTGAGAAAGGTTGTTGAAAGTTTCTTTCATCCTATCTGGTGGAATAGGTCACCTAAGTTGAAGTGCTATTGGTCGTTTCTTAAGTTGTCTGACAGAGTGTTCAAACACGTGCATGTTTTCATGGTTGTCTTCTGGTTTGGTATTTGTCTTTCACAACTCTTTATAATTGGGGAAATTTAGTGCATATGATGAATAACATGGAAAATTGTGCATTTTATTTTAAGGCTTGCTGTTCTTATTTTCTAGTGGTGATAGGGGTGTAAACGAGGCTCTACTGTTGTATGTAATGCACTAGGATTTGTGACCAAAATTCAGACTTGCATGGAAACTTTTTTTTTTTGGGCATATATAAATGATATGAAATAAATTATCTGTAAAAACCATATAAGATGACCTTGTGAAAGCTGAAGCTTGGGGTTATACAATTAAATTGTTTGATTTCTCATTCCTTCATGGTTTGTATGATTTCCACAAGCTTTAAGTGCTCAGTTAAGAGCTTTGCTTATGCAGAGGCTGGATCACAGTGGTATTGCTTCAAGGTTTGTACATGGGCTTAAATTTTATTCACTCACTTTTTTCTTGACTTTCTACTCTGTCTTGATTGCCCATTTTTTTCAATGTCGTGGGGCCCCTTGGAGGAGTGCCTGGGCTCAATGGATAAGCTACATCACAACAAGCAATAAACTTGCCCCTGAATCCGACAACAATGCTTCCAACTCAATATTTATGTTTATAGGAAATACGGAAAACTTGGTTATATATAAATTTTGCATTGTAATTATTATAGGAATGCTGGTAATTAAATAAATGAACAAAATTTTAAAAAATTTAGTTGATATTATGTGCATGCCGTAAAAGAAATGTAGTTTATATTTACAGCGTGCATAAAAGAAATTTAGTTGACATTTTACGTCATGCAGGCGCACGCCGTTAAAGAATTGATTTTTTACGACGTGCGCATACAGACCTTAAATAATTAATAACAACGCTCGTAGACGGCGTACATTGCATATCGTAAAAAGTGCCCATTTTTTACGACATTGTCACACGTCGTAAAGAGGTTTTTACGGCGTGCATTGCAAAGTAGATTTTGTTGTAGTGTTTCACTCAAATAAATTTTGACTCCTCCAAAATTAATGACTAGATCCATTACAATAGCTAATATAAATATCATTGATGTAATAAAATAATATGATTTGAATTCATGTTATTAGGATAAAAAAGTCGTAAATTTATATAATGATAATGTCTGCAAATACTATAAAAGATATACTGAAAATAACATGAAAACTAGGATCACAAAGAGCTAAACTTGTATTATAATGGATAAAAATGTTATAAGGGTCTGTTTGATTGCAATAATGGAATTTGGGTGAAAATAAAATGAATTACAGGGAATTAAATTGTCTAAAACTTATTTTACTGAAAATTGTCCATTAATTGTGTTAGATTGATATAACTTTTCACTATGAAAAATTTAAAATTTTGGATATTTTGGTATTCGTTTGGCTTTGTTTTTCATGAAAAGTGTTCATTAAAGTGATATAATTTATTACAATTGGAGATAGAATTTTTTCCAATTGCAAAAAAAAAAAAAAAAAAAAAAAAAAAACAAATACCACTCGTTTGATTTTGTTTTCCATGAAAATTGTTAATTAAAGGAATATATATATTTTTACAATTGGGGCTAGAATTTATTTCAATTGCCAAAAAATAAAAAATAAAAATGGAAAGGCTTTTCCAATTCCTCAAAAAGCAAGAAAAAGCCAAAAATGTGGACAACATTTTTCAAGAAAATAATTTGCATCAAACACAAAAAAGATGAAAAATGAAAAATGTTTTCCATTTTCCATGGAAATGATACCCAATCAAACAGGGAATAAGTGTTGTTCTTTCTGGAGTATAAATCCTCATTCGAACAATCCGAATATACTACATCGACAGAATTATCGTATTGTAACTTGCATAGAGAAACAAGATGATCAACGTGATTAGAATATTAATTCGAGTCCACCGACTTCATGATATTTCTTTAAAACGAATTTGCTGGCTTCATATGTGCTAAATGTGTTCAACAATCATTTGCTGGGATATAACGAATTTCGTCTCCTACGGAAGCAACATAATAATCTGCAGGAGTTCCAACAAATTCAATGCAGTATTTTCACTTTGAAAACAATATCATAATGAGAGAGAGAGAGAGAGAGAGAGAGAGAGAGAGAGAAATAATGAGATTCAAAGGAGAGAGAGAGAGAGAGAGAGAGAGAAATAATGAGATTCAAAGTAAAGAAAGTTTGCAATGAAAAGTGACTAATTATTTTCGCAGCATGACATGCTATTTATAGACTTGTTCATGGTCATTCGAACATCCTTCAAGTCTTTTTAGAATAGTGTTCATTATTCACACAACCTCCAAACTTGAACATACAATACTGTTCAATACTGATTCTTAAGTCGATTAACATACATCTATTACGTCAGTTAACAGACGATTGTTACATTTGTTAAAAGATAATCCAAACCAAAAAATTACTCGAAAATAAGTCAATCAAAATTAATTCATTAAATATCTTAGAATTTGATTAATTACAATTTGGCCAAAAAATGTAAATAAATTTTATCCTAAAAGTTAATATAGTACAATGACCCACCAACACTCGAACACGGGCACGTGACGAGTCAGACGGCGACGATGCGTGCGTACGTGTGAGCCTGTGATCGAACCTAATAGGATATAGATCTCTCCCTTCCAATGACTATTGATACACTTGGGGTTCAAACCAAATTTCCAAACTTTCACTATCTAAACCATTCCAAAGTTTCCTAACTTTTTTATGTGGGATAAGTGTTCGACAATTTTCAAATCAAATTCTTCACTAGTTTATAATTTCAAGTAGGTTACTTTGACATCAAATATTCATTTAATCTAAATGACTTTCGATAAATAAATATACCAAGTTAATCATTTTGTGGAGTAGAATATGAATATGTTTGATCTTGTTAAAATTGAAATACGGGTACTACTAAAACTGGGGTTCAATGTTGACCCATTTCACGAATAATAAACCATTTCCAACACTAAGAAATTAACAAACATAATTTGCATTTTTCAATTTTCATTATTTACAAAGCTCATTTTTTGTAGATTAGATAAAATAAATCAAGGAACTTCAAAGCGCCTTGATTAATAAGATCGATTTTTTAACAAAATCCCTTGATATGTTTGGTAATTATTTAGAACTTGCATTTAAGAATTGTTACGCCTATAAAACTTGCGTGAGTTTGCCATATTTTTTCTCAGTCAATATTATTTTTTGGATGTTCGTATTAAAAAGTTTAAAAATATATATCTTGCAATTTTAAGTTACAAATATTAATTATAAAGTATCTAAAGTTTATAATCATGCCAAACTGATATTTTAAAGCCATAATTAAATAAGATAAATACACAAATAAGACAAAAAAAATAAAAATAAATAAACAACATAAAAAGATTAAATTTTTTAATACTACCAATTAAAAATATATCAATTGCAGAATAACAACTATTAAAGTCAAACATAAATAAATAAAGTGCCTACAAAATAAGTTTGCATTTTTCCATTACTAGCCCAAAATATTTTGGGCTTTTTCTTTCCGAGTTGAGAATACTGAAATTCTTGGCCCTACTATGCAAATCATGTCTTTCTTTAATGAGTGCCGCTTCACGTATACACGGCACTCACAGCAGGGCGGGGCCCGCGCTCAATAAAAAAAATGCACGGGCCCCGCTTCTGTGAGGAGAGTGTCGTCCGGGCTTGATAGTCCGGACTGTACACGCAACATTTATGATCTTTAATAGTTCTGTTTTAGAGTTGCATCTACTATTGGAGGCGGAGTCTGGAAGATAAAATGATTTTTTGCACTGGACTACTAAGTATAAGAAAAAAAACTTTTCATAAAAATTAATTTTTTCACACAAAAAACTTACTGGGCTTGAAACATCCATGGGCTAAACCTCTTTATGCCATTGTCTCCTCAATAGAAAGTCAATAAGTCAATTCTATAATGTCATATATTTTGATATTGCGAGATTGTTAGATTATAACATTTATGCACATTAATAATATCTTTCAGTCATCGTAAAATATTATTGGTAAGTAAATTGGGTTCTGGTAGGCACAAATTACCAAAATTAAAAATATTAATCCTTTTTAGCTTTGGTTTAAAATTCAAAATTTTCATCTTTGATTGAACTTATGAGTCATTAATACCATTTTATTACTTGTTACGCATTTTCCTACGTGGCAAGGCCCGTGGCTGCTAACTCAACAAAATGTTATGCTCGAAGTGTTGAGGCCATATTCCATTTCCTCGTGGACATCTTTTCTGGGGCAATGAAGCCACATTCCATTGCCTTTCTGATGATCTTTCCTGAAGCATTGATGGAGGCCAACGTCTTGCCGACAACTGCTTTCAAGGTGATATAACTACATGATTATCACCTCTCTTCTCCAATATGATCGCAAGACTTGATCACTAACCCTACGGTCTTCAAAGTCTGCGGCGATTGGGATCCGATTTGTGATGCCTTGTGCAAGTGGTAGTTCTAATATGGAGCCATGTGAGATGTGATCGATGGAACGTCTCTTGCAGTGATAATTGGAAGTCAAATCCATTCTTTCCTGCCAAGGAAAGTATGTGGCATCGCACACTTATTGATGCCTAGGATGTGACAGCATGACATCGTGAAGCTTGACCAGTAAGCTATTGGAATAAGACCACATGTTAAGCATCTGGAAGGCCTCAACCGTTTTTCTCTCTTTAAATATAAACTCAACTCCTGTGTTTTATTCTCCTTTATCTTTACTCTCGTACTCAATATGTTTCTTATTGTCCTTTTAATAGACTTGGTGTCGGAGAGTGTATGATCACGACCTTCCTTGCTCCTTGTATTTAGAGAGACTCTATCTTGCACATCTAACTCGTGCTTTTCAAGCATGCAAGTAACATACAATTGGAGAGGAACGAAGGCGGGTTATGTAGATGTGCTGATTCCCAACCAACCTTTCGGAGATCAATACTACAACTCATTAGCCGAATGAATAAATATGTGTTAAGTATAAATCTCGATGAAAACTTTTCCCAGAAGTCTTTTTCGGCTACCATTTTTCACGAAACAACCCTAAAAGTGAAATTTCTTATGGTGATACTTTATTAGTTCATGGAATTAGGAACGAACTAAACAATACATAACATATTTCGAGCCACGTCATCCTTTGAGATGGTAAATACATAGTCAACTTCCATTTTTTTGGTATTCTTCCCGACTTAACTTTATTTTTTACTTCTATATTTCATAGTTAACTGATTTTATTTTAAGAGTCTCATCAAGGATACAACCATGTTTTAGTCATGTGCTAGAGCCCTCACTTGTTTCCATTTTTGGAAGTTCTAAGCTTGGGCGACATCATATGACTTTTGTTAAGTTGTGAAGCTTAATTATTAATACTTCTCAGAACTAGTCAATTTTGTTGACGTGGGGGCAGGAGTCCCTATGGGCAAAATTTCCTTGAGGACTATTTAAGAATTTATATTCTTATAAAATTCTTTTAAGAAATTGGAGTCCTTGTAAAATTCGATTTACCCATATTTATCTTATAAATAGGGAACCATCATTATGCTTTTTTTATTATCATCAAAAAGAAAGAAAGAGAGGTTAAAGAAGATAAGTGTGCGAATTTCTCTTGTATTTTTATTTTTTTATCATAGTGAATTATTAAAGCTAAACGGAAGAGGACATAATTTTCACATTGAGGCGAACTTCTATAAATTTGTGTATTTTTCTTTCTTTGAATTGATTACTTTCGATGAAATAGAATTAATGTTTATAATTTTCAAGAATTGGTACAAGAGTTTTTGGTTTTGATCAAGAGCAATGACCGGAGAAAAAGGAATTCGCTGGGAATATGCAAGTTAAATGGTATGGATTTTGCATTCTAAAAAATTGTACCATCCACTTTTAAATAAGAAGGCGGAAGGAATGAAGGACGATGAATGAAAACTCATTGGTCGTCAGGTATTTGGTGTTATTCGATTAATATTATAAAATAACATTGGTCACAATGTGAAGACGGATAAAACTGTGATGAATTTGATGGAGATACTGTCGAACAAGCAGGGGCGGATCCAGCTAGTGGCGAGCTAGAGCGGCCGCTCTAGCTGGATTCGCAGGAGAATTGTGAGTTCCTGTGGTTGGATTGTGACTGTGACTGTGGCGTGTCGACGGACTGGAGAGGGAGATCGGAGAAGGCGAAATGTTTCTGTCTCACTGGTTATGGGCCTTTTTAAAAAAATAAAAATAAAAATTGATTTGGGCCAATTTGGGTCCAGTCCATGTGTGCAGTTAAGTGACCCAATTACCCAATAACCCAAACCAATTTTATTCCTCCTACTCTCTAACCTACCGGCAGTAGGAGTAGAGCAGAGAGAAGAGTCCGAAATTCTTCCTAAACCGCGAACCCTCGAAAGGCAGAAGCCGGCTTTGGTTGATTGGAGTCTTGGAGACTTGGATTTTGGGTTCACACTCACTGGCAGTGGCTGCGACGCAGCAGCAGCGTGGTGCGTGCGGCGATATGGCTCAGCTGTGAAGGAATCGGAGTCTTCACCAGTCTTCGCTACTTGGAGTTGGACTTGGCCGCTGCTTGGGTAAGTTTGATTTCTTATAGTGAGACTTTGTTTTCATTGTGAATTTGTGAGCCTTGTGAGTTGCTGTGTGTTGTGCAAGTGGTGCGACTGTGCGAGTCGTGTGCCGTATGCGACCGTGTGCGTGTCAGTGTGTGTGAGTTGTGAGTTGTGGCTGCAGTCTGTGTGTGTGTATGTTGAACTGTTGATCAATGGCTTGATGTTGATGATGCCTATTGCCTTGATGAGTTGTGGGACGTGGGTTGTGACTTTGTTGTGAATGTTCCGTGTCAGTGTGCTATGCCTGTGTGCTGACTGCTGTGTGAAGTTAGGGTTTTACTATTGGATAAATTGGATTTGTGTTTGATTTTGATTTTTTGATATTGGATTTGACTTTATAAATTATAAGTATAGAAGCTAGAAAGTTGTTGATATTTTGGATATAGATGTTGGAATTGATATATTGGATATGGATGTTGGAATTGATATATTGTATATGGATGTTGGATTTGATATTTTGGATATGGATGGTGGAATTGATATATTTTGGATATGAATGTTGGAATTGATATAAATTATAAGTATAGAAACTAGAAAGTATTGAACTATATTATTTTTACAAATTTTAATAAACGATCGGCCGGATCGGGCTATTACGATTGTTGATTGTCGACGGTCAACGGTCAAAGTCAACGAGGCCGCTCTAGCTGAACAATTATGCTGGATTCGCCGCTGCGAACAAGTATAAGAAGTCATTTGCATCTAACAAGATATATATGATGAAAAAAAATATTTAATTTAAAGATGGTTAAAGCTGTTAAAGCCGTAGAACATCTCAATAAATTCAATACAATTATCAATCAGTTGGCTTTAGTCGAGATTAAATTTGATGATGATGTTTGTGCCCTAATTCTATTAGCGTCACTACCGAATAGTTGGGAGCCTATGAGAGCCGCGTCAAGTAATTTTATAGGTAATGTGAAACTGAAATTTAGTTATGTTCGTGATACTATTCTTCCTAAAGAATTCCACATAAGAGATTTTGGAGAAGCCCAATATCGATTGTTGGAGTTGATTCATAAGGATGTATTAAGAGCTTCAACTATTACTTTCCTTGGAGGTTCCAATTATTATGTGATATTTATTGATGACTCAAGCAGGACGGTATGTGTCTATTTTTTGAAAATAAATTTGATGTTTTTTTATGCCTTCCAAGAGATGAAAAGTGATGGTTGAAAACGAAACAGATTTGAAGGTGAAGTGTTTGCAATTAGATAGTGCGGGAGAGTATGTAGATGATGATTTCAAGAAGTACTATGTATTAAGGTCTGGGGGTCCATCTTAAAAGGTCAACTTTATTAAGTGGAGTAGTCCAAGACCTTATAAATTGGCCTATATTTTACATTTTTAATCGATGTGGGATTATATCCCTTAACATGCCCCCGCAAGATGGTGGCTCGTTTGAGTAGACTAATCTTGAAATCCATATGCTTATATTTTTGAGTCTTACAAGAATCGAATTGCTCGTTGGAATTTAATGGGCTCTGATACCATGTTAAGACTTGGGGATCCATCTTAAAAGGTCAACCTTATTAAGTGGAGTAGCCCAAGACCTTATAAATTGGCATATGTTTTACATCTTTAATCGATGTGGGATTATATTCCTTAACATTATGTCGATAATGGAATCAATCCACGAAAATTTCAACAAAATGATGTGGCTGAAAGGATGAATGAGACTTTAAGTGAGCGTGCTAAAAGTATGAGATTACATGTTGGGTTACCAAATATGTTTTAGATTGAGACTGTTAGTAGCGAAACTTATGTGATCAACGGGATTCCTTCAACAACATTGAACTGAAGAATGCCAGAGGAGGTTTGGAGCAGTAAAGAGGTAAAACTTTCACACTTCAAAGTGTTTGGTGGTTGTGTTTTATACATTCCCATCGATTCTACTGTAAGAGGCAAGTTTGATACTAAATAAAAAAAAATGCGTTTCTTTATTGAGTATGGTGATATGAGTTTGGTTATCATTTATGGGATGATCAAACTCAAAAGGTCATCAAGAGCAAGGATGTAATCTTCAATGAAAGTATCGTGTATAAGGACAAGTTAGGAACAGACTATAAAGTCTCAAGTCCTGAAGTTAAGTAACCTGAGGTAATCTATTGGAAGATCTTCCAATGATTGAGTTAGAGAATGATGATGGTGAAAATCGAGAAAAAATATAGCTCAAAAAGTACATTAAAACACCTCGTGTGATGAAACACAGAAGATCCAGTAGAACTACTAGACCTCTACAGAGATATTCTCCAATATTGCATTATATTTTATTGACTAATATAAGTGAATCAAAAAGTTATAATAAAGAGTACATGTTGTTGAATCAATCAAATGGGAGTTATCCATGAGGGATGAGATAGACTTATTATTATCTAATCGGACATGGCAATTAACAAAGTTATCAAAAGGAAAAAAAAGAAAAAAAGGCTTTACATAATGAACGAGTTTACCTATAAAAAAAAGAACATAATGGAAGTAAGCGATATAAAGCAAGACTTTTTGTAGTGAATTCAACAAAAATAATTCATTGACTACACTGAGATTTTCTCCTTTGTGGTGAAATTAATCATAATTAGAGCAGTACTTGGATTAGTTGTAAATGAAGACTTTTACCTAGAGTAGTTGGATGTAAAGACAGTCTTTCTTCATGGTGATTAGAGAAAGAAAATTACATGATGCAACCACAAGATTTCGAAGTACCAAAAAAGGAGAAAATAGTGTGCAAACTTCAAAAAAAAAATTATATGGTCTTAAACAAGTTTCAAGATAGTGGTATAAGAAGTTTAATAGTTTTATAAATGACAATAGCTTCAGAATGTGTCAGGGAGATCATTAATGTTGTGTAAAGAACCTTGGTAACTTCTATATTGTCTTATAGAAATATAGATGACATGTTGATTGCAGGTGCTTGCAAGCAAAAAATAGTTAAGTTAAATATGAGTTATCTATAGAGTTTGCAATAAAGAACTTGGTGTTGCAAAGCAAATCCTTGGGATGGGAATTACTTGGAAGAGTAACATCTTTAAATTATCAATATGTGAATAAGGTGCTAAGTATGTTAAGGATGGATGATGCAAAATCAATTACTACTCCTTTGACTAGTCATTTCAAGCTATCAAATGAGCAACCACCTTTCATAGTGCACGAGCGAGCTAATATGGCCAAGGTACCTTATCTCTGCTATTGACAGTTTTATATATGTCATAGTGTGTGCAAGACTAGACGTAGCACATGTAGTGGGAGTTGTGAGTAGATATATGAGCAATCCAAGCAAACAGAATTGGGAAGCGGTAAATGGATTCTCTGATATTTGAGAGGTGTTTTAGATTTAGCCTTATATTTCAGAAAATCAAGTTAAGGATTACAGGGCTATGTGGACGCTGATATGGTAGGAGATATTGATGGCATGAAGAGTGTTAGTGGATATTTATACACTTTTGAGTGGTACAACAGTTAGTTGAGCGTCTAAGCTGCAGTAGATAGTTGCTATTTCCACTACTGAGACTGAGTATGTTGCTATAATTGAAACTAGCAAAAAGATCATATAATTGCAGTCTTTTTTTTTTTTTTTGAAAAAATTGGATCACAAGTATTGTTAGATCCCGAACTTTATATTCTTAAGTTGGTTGATGTAGTCCATTTAAGAAACGATCTATGGAAACTCGGTCCATTTAAGGTTATGAAAGCCTAAACCATAAGTTGTTTAAAAGCCCAAAAATTTAAGACATTAAGTTTAAATAAATTTGACAACAAAGATTTAAAAAATAATTAGGTTGCCACAATGGTCATTTGTATGGTATTTCACATAAACAACTTAGGTTCAAATCACTATGCAGATGTTTTTATAAAATATTTTTATAAATTTATTTTTGAGTTGAAAACTTCTCATTTTGCACATTAAGAACAATTACATCAAGTTAATTGGATGAAATAATTGTTTTATTAGTAGGAATTCATAGAGATAGATTACAAATTATATGAATACTTCATTTTCTCTATTTTTTATTATGTAAATGTTTTATAAAACATTTTGTAAGAATATTTTCTTTAGGGACTTAAAACTCTTTAAATTCCTAGTTAAAGACTCAATTTAATAAGGTTAATGATAATATAATTATCATATTTAGTTTTTCACTAAAAATGGAGGTTACAAGAAGAAGAAATTCAAATTTTCACTACACTTCTCCTCAAATTCGAATTTACTTTTATTTTCTCTCGAAAATATTCCTATGTTAAGTTAAGGTTAAAGAATAGTAAGGGTGTAAAGGATCAATGCTTTTACACATTTTGTTCCTTTATATTTCAAGAAAATCAAGGTTACTGGTGCTAAATATTTACACTTTTTGTTCATTATGTATATATATGTGTATGCTTATGATGTGTGTTATAATTTTTGAAGTTATGAATAAAGAAGTTTAAGTACAGCCATAACCGATTTCTAAGACCTCAAGGGATTCTTTGAAATCATGAATTTGCCGGTATTTATCTATATAAAATGTTAAATTCTTACATATCACTTTGTATATATGTTTATGAACAAAAAGGTGCGCCATGTGATATCAGTCTTACTGAACTTAAAGTTCGCACCTTTTATGTTGACAAAATTTTCAGATTAAAGAATGGTCGAGGAAGTGAGATTTACGTGGATTATGGAGGATCCGAAGGGAGATGTGTGCTTCATTTGTGTAATTAGTCATATTTGAAGAGTTTCTAGTTCTTACTAATTATGCAACTTATGTTGAATTTTTAAAAGATGTTATTTTATCTTTCTTTAAGATTTCATAGTTCTTTTTCTTGATGTGAACATTTAAATTACTATTTGGTTTAAGTATGCATATAATTAAAATTGCTAAAGAAGTTAAGATTAAACGTTAGACTTGTAAATAAAATTTTTCTGCTTACTTCTTGAACTTTGTCACGTCATCTCGGACATAATTTTTTTATTTTTTGGACAAAACTAGTGGGTTTTCAAAGCTCTATGAATCCTCTATCCGTTGGGTTTGGAATCAAGTCAATTGAAGGTTGACATGATAAATTATGTCATTTTTCGTGTATTGTGCTCAATGTACCTGAGAGTTTTTATTTTTTTTGAGTGTCTATTTGAGTGCCAAAATTATATTAGAAAATTATGAAATTTTACTATGTTGTATTTGAATGAGTTCATAAAATACTTTGAAAATATCATAATTATGTATATGATAAATAGTCCAACTAAGCTTCATCATTTGATAGCGCATTGCTGAATTTAACTCATTTAATACACTCTAACATTCATTTTAACCATTTATTTTAGTTTCGCTATTTAACAAATCAAAGTTATCTACTTTAAATCATTTGTTTCCACTAAATTTTAGAACTTGTAATAGAACGCAATGATAACTACAAATTTAAAAGAAAATTATGAAAATTTTAATTTAACCAGAATTTTTAAAAGATACAAAATGAACATTGTTATTTTTGTATTAATTTCAAAATTTAAGATTTAGGCCGTTACAAGTATGGAAAACATGTGCATTGTATTGTGATAGTCAGATTGGTATTCACCTTGTAAAGAATTTTGTTTATCTTACAAGGATAAAGCATATACATGGGAGTTAGAATCCACCTGACATGTTGGCGAACACTGATCCGATTGAGAAACTGAAGTTGTGTGCAATTTCAGCTCGACTTATGTTTTGGGGAATGATGAATTGTTGTCGGTGCAAAGGAGTCATTAACCTTGAATTAGCCTCCAAGTGAAAAATTGTTAAGTTATTGAGCTTAATTATTGCTAATCCTAATTATTGCCACTTCACGAAACTTGTCGTGGATTGTTGTGGGAGTTGAAAGGGGAGTCGAACCAAAATTTCATTAAGAACTATTTAGAAATTTGTATTCTTGTAAAATTATTTTTAGGATTTGGAGTTCTTGTAAAATTCGATTTTGCCTAATTTATCTAATAAATACGGACTCGTCTTTAAACTTTTTTATTATCATAAAAAAGAGAGAAAAAAAAGGCTAGAGAAGATACGTGTGCGATTTTCTCCTGTAAACTTTTTTATTTTATTTTATTATAGTGAATTACTGTAACAGCGAAAGATGACATAATCTCACACTAAAGTGAGCCTCCTTGAATTTTGCGTGTTCTTGTGTATTTATTTTGTTCTTTTGAATTACTTGCTCTCGATAAAATAGAATTAGAGTTTAGAATTTATAACAACTTTGCCATATGGCATTATATTAATCAAAATCCTCCTAAGGGCTTGAGAGACTTTTAAAAGCAAAATATTGGTGTCTCAACCTATAGATATAACAACATAATATATGATAAATAATCGTGACCTTTAATTTTAGTCAATCCAACGCTCAATATTTTATGGATATCAAGTGGTTATAACCAACTCTTCCATGATCTTAGTGAAATACATATTGAGCGTTGAATTGGCTATAATTAAAGGTCACGATTATTTGTTATAAAATTTGTTTTTTGTATGTGAATTTTAAATATTAGTCTAGTCTGTCCCTATATATATATTGAGCATGAGTAAAGTTATTATTTGTAATTTTCTTTTCTATATACAAGAAATTTCATTTTTAATGATGAAATGTCTTGAAAATTCTCTTGACAACCTTTTTTTTTTTTTTTTTTTTTTTTTTTTTTTAACGGAATAAGAAAATGATGACTTGAGATGAAAATTTCCCTCGGTCCCTCATCTCAAATTGGGCGTGGATCCCCCAGTTAGTCAAACAAAAGAATCGGGGTAGGGTTGTGAAAAGCCTTTGTCTTGGGTCACAAGGATCATGATCTTCACCCCAACTATTCTTTTTTTTTTTTTTTTTAAATTTTTTTTATAACATTTTACGTTTTTAATTAAAATTATATTAAAAATCTTAGTAAACTTGGGAATGTAATGAATGGGGGAACAAGATGAAGAATGGAGATCCCAACCTTGTCATTAGCCGGGATGTGGTGGGACAGGGCATGGCGTGGTAGGAAATGGGGAGGGTCGCTCTATTGCCATCTGTGATGCACGGACTCGTCTTTCTGGCAGGCATATCCGTGTCGACACGACACGATACGGGTACGAGTATGAAATATGGGGCGGACACAGCAATTTTCAATCGGACACGATCAAGGACGAAACTTGAATTGTTGTTGCAGAGTGAAAGTCGTGGAAGAAGAAAGGGTTAGGGAAGAGAAATGGTTTGGCCCTTTCATAAAAAAAAAAAAGGGCTTTTGGGCTTCTATTTTTTTCCCCACTGGCCTTTAGTTTTTGGTGGACCTTAATATGTACAAGAAAACGAAAATTGGGATTTTTTTTAGCAATATCTTGGGTGGGGGAATGATTTGAGGACTATTTGGTGGTGTAAAATGGACTTTTGTAATTGGATAATTTAGGAGTGATTTTTTTAGATATCAATTTTATTTTAATATTGCAGTACTTGTGAGACTCAAAATATTTCGATATAATTTACGAATATTTTATTAAAATGTGTTATGTGGTGTAATTTGCACTTTAAAAAAATAGTTAGTCCTATGAAATTGATGATTACCGATAGATAATTTTTTTAAAGTGTTTTAAAGAGGAACGTAAAATCATCTTATTGGACCATTCATAAATGGGCCACCAAATTAATTGATTTTATTATAAATTATAATATTAAAATACAATCACATCTACAACAAATAGAAAGATTTTGTTTGTAAATTTATGAGAAAAAAACTGCCACTTATTATAGATTACAATATATAACTTTTTACATTTAATTATTATTTAACTTTTTACATGTGATTTTTTGGGAAAAAAAAATTGAAATTTCAAACACACGCGCACACACACACACACCCGTGTTTGAAATTTGGATTTTTTTTTTAACCATGTTCCCGTATCCTACATTTTAGAAAATAAAAGATCCGATACTTGGATACGTACCCGAGTCCCAGTATCATAAATTGTCATCCATAAATGACTTTTTTAACAAATTTTTAAATTGTTAGAAGTGAAATTTTAATATATTTAATGCATTTCATACAAGAATAATGCTACATGTACATTATGATGCCCATAAGGGTGTTCATAATGTACACGTGACATAGCATCATTGAAAAGTTGACAAAGCTGTTTTCCAATCATCCAATGATGTTATGTCACATGTATATTATGGCACCATAATGTACAAGTAGAATAGCCCTTCATACAAGTAAAATATGATAATTATATCAAATTGCATAGTTAGACAGCTAAAAACACCGTTGCATTACTCTTGCTTTACTAACACTTGATTGAGATTCTTGAGGGAGAGAATGGTTTGTGTGCATGTAAAAAAAAAGGCAAAATTTTGCTCTTCTGAGAATACTTTTGTATGAATATATATATATATAAAACATACATACAAATTCAAGTGGAGAAAAAATAATTATTTCAACATGTATGAATAATAGAGCAAGATTCTTCTATAAGTTCAAAAGCGTACGTGGATGCTTTATAATCGCATTTCAATTGTTTTTTTAATTACAGCACACAGCATAAACCAATGGAAATATCACGCTTTCACCAACACAATGTCTCCCTATATATTAACTGGTTTTGTTGGGACGATTTTTATTATTAAAATCAGTCACCGGCGGCAGCTACTGAACATTGAGAAGGGCGGTGGGGGGTGGGGTTCATAAAACGTGTTCGTACGGCCATTTTGGATTAAGTGCCAGCCAGCATAGCATTTTTCTTTTCTTTTCTTTTTTCCCATTTTTCTTTTGTATTTTGATTCTTGGATGTCGAGTTCTAGTGCATGCACGCATGCGCCGACGGATTAGGTTTAAGGTCAATTCTTGAATTTAATTTTGGTTGAGGATTGCAATAATCCCATGAGCTGTAGTTTCCGAGCAAATCAATGACAATGTCTACATCAAATTTCAAGCATCTAATCACTAAGTAAATTCGGGAAGATTTGTCCGACCAACTAATCACTATCTTGGTGACAAAGTAGAAGTAGAAGTTGAACCACATAAACGATATAGAAGAGACATACAAGAAAAAAAAAATTCATTATCGTCAATCTATTTCTTTTTGAGCCATTTAATTCGTCCTTAACTAATAGTACATGTAGAAAACTTGTTACTTGATGAATAAAAATCTCACCCAACTTATCTATTGTGTTATATCTCAAAAAGTTATCATGTTTGACCCAAAAAAATGATGTTTAGTTCCCTTTAATAGTAGCATGGCGGACGGGACGTTTTGTTAGAATTCTTTGGTTCATATAGAATTACTTGATAAATACGTATCTAATATATAAATCTCACATGACGATCAATCGTAATACAACTTGAAAAAGAATCACGTTGCACAACAAATGATGGTTGGTTATGTTCAAGACTTTTACCGTATTTTTAATGATCTTTTATATACGACTAGACTGAATTTAAAATCAATTTACGATTTTCTCAACTATACGGCCTCTCATGATTGATTAATTTATTCCCTAAAATAATGTTCTATTCGCTTAAAGGACTCCATATTCCTCCTCCGAATCAAAGATTTTCTTAGATAGACAAAATATTAGGCTTCCTTCTTCTACGAGTCGAAGCCAACCTCGAAATTGATTAATTTATTTCCTAAACTAAGGTTCTATTCGACAAGTAAAGCTCAATCTCATCTCCAATTGAGACTACTCGATCGATTGTTTGAAATATTGGATCCCAAATCTTGTAACCTTTTTGAGATATAGAATACTATAATATATCACAATCTTTGAGAAAGAACTTAGAGAGGCGCTGGGGGCACAGCACGGTGCACCGCACCGTGCACAGCCCCCTCACAATAGGGGGGTGGGGTCCGCGATTATTTTAATCGCGGACCCCACCCCTATTAGGGGATGCTGTGCACGGTGCACAAACAGCATTTCCCAAGAACTTATCATGATGGGAACCAAAATTTCCTACGTGGCGAGTTGTTAGTGGTGTTGTATTTTCGAAGAAGATTCGTGCTCACTTATTACCATACAAACTTTTCTTTTGTTATAATTAATTATATTTCTCAGACTTGGATTTTCAATATCACCGATTGCTTCGATCCCCTATTTATTTTATTAAGTTATTTTACAAGAACATATGACATATGTATAATACATATTATGCAAAATTAAGAATTTGAAACACTGTAAATTTCTCCCTATTGTATAATATTGTCACTATATATTGCAATTATAAATGGCGAAAAAAAGGGTCCGCCCCTGTCACTATTGGGTCAGGAATTTCACGGTCAGTTGGGTTATCAAGCTAGCACTGAGGCAAAATCCTTGTCCCTAGTTAGGGATGGAAGTGTAAAAACTTGAGGTTCCATTTTAAAATGTCAATCTTATTAAGAGGAGTAGTCCAATGCCTTATATTTACATCTTTATTCGATGTGGGATTACATCCCTTAACATGTTCCCGCAAGATGGTGGCTCGTTTGAGCAGACCAATCTTGAAATTCACATGCTTATATTTTTGAGTCTTACAAGGATCGAATCGTCCGTTGGAACTTAATGGACTCTGATACCATGTAAAAATTTGGGGGTTCATCTTAAAAGGTCAACCTTGTTAAGAAAAGTAACCCAAAACCTTATAAATTGGCCTATGTTTACATCTTTATTCGATGTGGGATTACATCCCTTAACAGGAAGGAGAACGAGGAGCATAGTTCCACACTAATAGTTATTTTATTGAATACTGCTAGATTACCGCGAAATTAACACAAGAATCTCTAGCATAAAGAGATATTTAACGCAAAATCTACTTATGTTGCACTCCAAATGTGAAGCAAGAACAAGTATTAGACTGTCCTTTACTGAGATTATTTGGACAAGATGAGCTGTTTAACAAGTAAAGTAGTAGGAGTCTTACGTTTGATGTCCCCAGACAGTGTTAATTAGTTAATTAAGACTGTGGTTATTATTAATTATTTTGGTCAAATGGTCCAAATGTCTACTTTCAATATCTTAAATTGGTCAGCTTTTCTTTCATTAGAGAGTTTGTGCAACTTCTGGGCTGCTTCACTAGTAATGCCTTTTCAGCTGTAATCGACTTTTTGGCATGGTTGGTAAGATCAATCCAACAGCACCGGATATTATTAAGTAAAACAAACTAAAATTTTGTCTAATGTAATGTTGAGTCGTGTATATCAAAAATGTTTTTTAAGATGAGAAACTTCTCTAGCAATTACTTGGATTACCGAATCAAGTCGAACCAAATTAGAATTGAACATATATAATCAACAAATATTTTAATACCTCTTGAATTATGTATAGAAAAAATAGTCAGTCTCAAGTCGATGATTTTCACAACGTCAAGAATCAAGATGATACTCCATAACTGAATATTGCTCTAATAAAAAAATAGAACTGATTTATCCTAAGTAGGATCAAGAAGCTCGATGCTACTATTCTTGAACAAGAGAGAGATTTGGAACGTATGGCCTAGGACATTTGGATTAACATAACCTTAACTTCCTAAGTAAGTTATGAGTTCGGTTGTTTATGATTAATATGGGAGTGAGCCCATAATTGTTCTCATAGGTTCTAATTTGTCTTGTTTATGTATGCAAAATCAGAATCTTAATGATCTTTTGCAAGTATCTCTGTCAGTTTGAACTTAACTACTACCGGATTTTTCAAAGATTAGCAGTTCACAGTTATGCAACAATTATGATCTCGTTTTGTGCATGTTTAGGAGTCAATTCAATCACTTGAAATAATGCATCGAAACATGGATTTGGCATCGAAGATAAACTTGTGTTTTTATATAAAGTAGTTTAACATAGTATTGCAATAAATAAAATTCTTGGTTCAAGTCGCGTGACCCACTTGCTAATGAAAATTTTATGCACAACATCACATAAATATGAATTAAACTTCTTCCTTAGAATTTTTTTTTTTTTTTTTATCTATACTCACATGGGAGTGGGACCCATTCAGGACCCATATGAATTAAAAAAAAAAAAAAAACCAAAAATCATGCCCCTATTATGAGGGGTCGATCAAGGAGGGTTTCTTCGGTAGCATAGCAGAATTGCATAAATATGGGGTTGGGCATCCAACCCTGCGCAAAAAGTGTTTGGGAAGGATTTTTAGGTCTGAACCTGGGTGAAAAGGAGTTTAATTGTCTTCTACTAGCATTATCTTTACTGAAAAGTAATTCAAAATAGATCTGGATCTCATGAGGGAATGTGATGCGAATCCCGTATCAACGGTGACTACGAAACCCACAACTAGATTGATGTGGAACCCAAGAACGCCAATGATAACTCGATTTTTGATTTGAACCCAACGAAGTGAACCAAAAAATTCAACGATAACAAAGATGCGCTGAAATGTTTGATTACACGATGAAGAACCCACGATCTAATATTTGAACACACAAGAATTAGATCTTGGAAGTTCGATTTGTTGTTCAATGGAAGAACAAGAGAGAAAGCATTATGTCTTTCAATTAATTCAATGTCAAAAGTTTTTACAATAATGATAATGAAAACTATTTATACTAATGCTAGAAAACCTTTAAAATTCGTGCATAATTTCTCAAACATAGTAAAACATCAATAAAATTAGAATTTTAAGGAAATTAGGATTCTCGCCAAAAATTAAAAATTTGGCCAAAATTTTGTACCAAGCGACTGCTTAGAAGAGCGGTTTGGCTCCTTCTTCGATTGTTTGTATCACATTGATCCAATTGTTTTCGACCTCGACCCTAACATAAAATTTGTCTCTTTTTGCGTGTAGATCGTTGCTTGCACAAGTAGTCCTATTGTTTGATTTACCCATTTTGTCTTTAATCGCGTTATCGGTCCTCCTTCGATAATCAACAAGTTTCATCCTGAGCTCAACTTCTTCAGACTCGACTCCCGAATCATATCAGAATGATTTGGAAGATTTAAAATTAAGAAAAAAAGTGGTATTATTATTATTATTAAATAAGACATTCTTTTATCTTTTTATAAACTATCAAAAACATGTTATTAAGTTTGTTTTTAATGATTATATTTACACTTCAATTTTTGTAAATTGGACCACATTTTTATTGTAATGAAGATCCTCAATTTTTATTTTGTTTTTATTTTCTTATTTTCACACTTATGTCTTAGCTTTTAGTTGCATTCTTATTTGTAGCCTCCAATTATATATTGTATCTTGCCTCTGATGATAGTTTTCTTGGTAGTGTGGGAAAAAAAAATTCGAGTTTTTGTAATTAATTATCTTACTTATTAAAATAGAAGGAAAAATACGTCTATTATACTCTAGATTGATTTTTTGACTTTTATCAAGGACAATATTTACTATTTAAAAGAATGTTGATAATATAAATTAGACGAAAAAAGTGGTGTAGTTCATAAAAAATGAGCAAATGATGAGGACCTTCATTACAATTAAAATGTGGGGTAATCATATGACATTTATTAATTGATTCTCTTATCTTATAAGACAAACAAATATTTACCTTTTAGATTGTAATACTTTAAATATGTTAGTAAATGTTATTTAACCTATATTTTCCCTTTCTTTTTGCCTTATTTCTTAAGATTTGTTGTTCGAATTTTCAATTAGACGGAAGTATTGCTTCTAATAAAAAATTTCTTTACAAATATTTGTAAATATTTAAAATATTAAAATTTCGAATTTTTTTTATTAAGCCCCTGTTTGGAGCAATTTTGGACATATTTTAATCCATTTTCTAACCGTTGCAAATGTACTGGTCCCCATTTGTGCTGTCATTTTTTTACCCCGTATGAAATAAAATACCAAAATTGCCCTTTTCTAAAGAATATTGAATTAAATGTTAAAGGGACATATTGATTATTCTACTTGAAATTGGTCAATAATTGTGGCTACATCTATTGTATAACGGTATGATTTCCTCTACAAATTTGATGAATATTTCTCGCAGAGAGGCGTTACAAATGTATATATGATTGCAAAAATAATTGCGTGAAAGTTCGTAGGTTTAGTATAGTGGAAGAGGAAAAAAGTAACTTCAACTAAATGCTTACACATTCTTTCCATGACATCACCACTCTCTTCTAAACTGAAGAGTGGAGTACCAAGACATAAAGGTAGACCCATTCATCTTGTATTCATTCCAAAAGAACTATGGAGTTTAGGGTCCACCTAACCTCCTATCAACTCGTATAGGGATAGTGATCAATTGAATAGAGAATCTGGTCATGGATCTATCTTTTTACTTACCTTTCATTCCACCAAAAGGTCAATGGAAGTATATGGAACACCTATCCAAAGAGAGAGGATAGTTGGGTGAACACTATTGGCAAACCTGGTCCAAACGTGTGTACCCCACATTCTATGGAGAGATAATGGAGATTATTTGATAAAGGAAACTTCAATCATTTAACATGTTTGAATATTTTTCCTATGTATTGATTGCTAGTTTTAAGGAATATTTTTCCTATGGATTGATTGCTAGTTTTAAGGAACTAGTTTAGGAAATATGTTATTCTCAGTTTAGGAAACCTGTTATTTCTCAAACCCTATCACGTGTATGAGCCGCATTATATATTCTTCATCCTCTAGCTATCAATGTATTGGGGTATCAATCAATCAATAAAGTTTATCAAGAAAACCTTCTTCAAATTCTGTTTTTCTTCTTGGTATCAGAGCGGGAATGATCTTCTCATCTTCACATCATGACTTCCCTATCCTTGAATGTTGGAAACTTTATCACCCTAAAACTCACCCCATCCAACTACCTGTTATGGAGCGAACATGTATTAGGTTTAGTAGAAAGCCAAGATTTAGTTCATCATCTCACCAATGAAATCCCTATACCACCGAAATTTGCCCCTCAAAATCCAGATATCACAGACACAGGAAATACCCCCTCAACATTAACAAAAGAATTTGTTACCTAGCAAAAGTCCGATCGCCTTCTCAGGGGTTGGATCATTGAAATCCTCTCTGAAGAAGCTCTTGGACTTGTCATTGAGTTAGACACAGCACTTGCAGTCTGGGAAGCACTCAAAGAAGCATTCGCACAAGACTCTCAAGAGCGAGAATTCACACTTCGACAACAGCTAACCTACCTGCGCAAAGATAAAAACAAAACTACTACAGACCATATACGAATCTTCAAAGGTTTGTGTGATAACCTTGCTGCCATTGGAAAACCCATCCCTAATAAAGAAAAGGTTTTCTATCTCCTTACAAGCCTTGGACCACAATATGAAACCTTCACCATAACAATGCTAAAACCTCCAAGACCAACCTACACAGAACTAATTTCACAATTGCAAAATCTGGATCACCGTCGGAACTGGTTCTCAAACCAATCTGATGTCTCCCTTTCTCCTCTCACTCCACATTTAGCCTTCTATGGGCAACAACAGAAACATACACGAAACTTCACATCTAGGAACCAAAACAGCACCTTCACTTCTAAAGGTCGTGGTTTTCAAGCACAACAATCCCGAAGTCAATCACAAGGGTACTAAGGTAATCCTAACACCCAACAACGCAGATCACCACCACCTAGAGAACGACGAACGACTCCTGCTGAAAGAGACTTGTATCGTGATGCAATCTGTCAATATTGTGGCAAACCTGGCCATATTGCCAAAATCTGCTGGTGGATATCAAAGAGCACAAATCAGAACAATGAACTCCCACAAGCCATTGCAGCACTTACACTAGACAATTCTATTATTGACATGGAGTGGACTTCAGATACTGGAGCATCAAACCATATGACTGGATAACAAGGTATGCTAACTAATGTTCATAAATATAATGGAACTGATTCCATCATCATTGGAGATGGATCTTCTTTACCAATAACAGGTATTGGAAATTCCTCTATTAAACAAAAGGATAATGTTTTACCTCTCGTGATGTTCTTTTAGTACCAAACCTAAAGAAAAATTTACTTTCTGTAAGTCAACTCACCTCTCAATTTCTTGTTAATTGTGAATTCTCTAATGTTAATTTTTGTGTAAAGGAACGGAACACGTGCCATCCACTCATCACAGGGAAACGGAAGGGTAATTTATATGTCTTGTCAGATGAGCTAGAGGCACATTTTTCTTATCGATTCAAATCTGGCACTACAGACATTTGGCATCAGCGTTTAGGCCATCCACAATTTTCTGCAATTCAGTTGTTAAAGAATAAAGGCTTGATTGAAGTTGTAGGCTCTTCAAGAGTGGATCATTTATGCGATAGTTCTCAATTAGGCAAATTAAGTAAACTTCCCTTTAGTTCTTCTGAACATTCTATTTCTTATGTTTTTGATAAGATACATTGTAACCTATGGGGCCCTGCTCCAGTTTTATCTATTGGCAAGTTTCGATTCTATGCATGTTTAGTCGATGATTTCTCTAAGTATACTTGGATTATTCCTCTGAAAAATAAATCTGATTTCTTTGCTACTTATTTAGCATTTGAACAATACGTTGAGCTCCAATTCAATAAGAAAATAAAAATCTTCCACTCTGATGGTGGGGGAGAATTTGTTAATTCTCGGTTATCATCTCATTTTCTTGCCACAGGAATTGTTCATCAGATTTCGTGCCCCTATACCCCTGAACAAACAGGTATGGTTGAGCGACGACACCGTATTATACGTGAACTAGGTTTGACAATGTTATTTCATAGTCATGCACCTCTATACCAATGGTCTGAAGCTTTTTCCACTGTTGTTTTTCTAGTTAATCGGTTACCTTCATCCTCACTTAACTTTGAAACTCCATACTTCATGTTGCATGGGATTCATCCTGACTATGCATCTCTTCACGTGTTTGGATCCAAATGCTTTCCATACACATGGGATACCAGAAACAATATGTTTGATCCTAAATCTACTTTATGTGTTTTTGTAGGTTACAGTGAAAAACACAAAGGATATAAGTGCTTTCACCCCCCTAGTCGGAAGTTTATTATTTCTCAACATGTCGTATTTGCTGAAACTAATTTTCCATTTAAATCATCTAACTCATCCACTTTAGTTTCTCATGTGCATCATATTTTTGATTCTTAGCTACCTCCTTGTGTTTTTTCTGAATCATCTGCACCTACACAGGAGCCTACCTCGCTACCCCACTCACATATTCCACTACCAACTACTGTGACACCTTCCTCTCAAAGTGACCTTACGTCGCCATCAGTTCCCCTTTTAGTTGAGCCTACTTCAACCAACCACTCAATAACAACTTTGCCTGAATCTCATCATGACTCTTTACCACCTGGTGATACAATGATAGCCCATGTTGTGCCTACTATGTCTGAACCAGTATCTTCTACTGCCTTCTCAGAACCACAATCACGCCCTGCACCTGTCCTTCATCCTATGACTACTCGGTCTCACAGAGGTGTTGTTAAGCCTAACCCCAAATATGCCTTAACTGTTGACTCCTCTAGAACTATACCTCGCGAACCAAAGACGATTAAAACGGCTTTATCTCACCCGGGATGGAAAACTGCAATGCTTGATGAACTTGCTTCCCTTCATCAGAATGATACCTGGCAACTAGTTCCACACACTTCTAACATGCATGTGATTGGCTCGAAATGGGTCTTTAAGACCAAACTTAAACCTGATGGTTCCTTAGATCGTCTCAAGGCCCGTTTAATCGCAAAAGGTTTTCATCAGATCGATGGCCTTGATTATAAAGAAACCTTTTCTCCTATCATACGTCCAGGTACAATTCGTATAATTTTAACAGTTGCTCTTGTAAAGCATTGGTCCGTTCGACAATTGGACGTCAAAAATGCATTCTTACATGGTTATATAGTTGAAGATATATACATGGAACAACCCCCAGGTATGGTTGACTCCCAGTTTCTGAAACATGTTTGTAAACTTCAACGTGCTTTATATGGACTTAAACAAGCACCCCGTGCCTGGTTTGATAGACTCAGTGATTTTCTTCTTTCTTGTGGCTTCTTTTGTAGTCTTGCTGACCCCTCTCTTTTTCTTTGTCACTATCATAAGGGTATTCTTGCCTTGTTACTATACGTCGATGATATGCTCCTTACAGGGTCTTCCATTGCGCTCGTCGATTCCTTTGTTCACACCTTAAGCCGTGAATTCTCCATGAAGGACCTCGGACCAGTCATCATTTTTTTTAGAATTGAGATCTCTCCTACACCTGAAGGACTGCATCTTTCTCAGTCACACTATGCTCTTACCATTCTTGAGCAATCCAAAATGCTAGATTGCAAACCAATGTCAACTCCATTGGATGTCAAGCTCTGACCTCCCGAACTCGCAACTCCTCTTGCTAATCCTAGCTTTTATCGAGGGATAGTTGGAGCTCTCCAGTACCTCACGCTTACGCGTCCAGACTTATCCTACAATGTCAACTATGTTTCACAATTCATGCATGCCCCTACGGTTGGTCACCTGAAATTGGTTCACCGCATCCTTCGGTACCTCAAAGGCACGCTCTCTAACGGTCTTCATCTCACCTCCAACACTACACTAACATTGTCTGCCTTTTCTGATGCTGATTGGAAGGGTTGTCCTACAATGAGGCGATCAACTACCGGTTATTGCACATTTCTTGGATCCAATATCATTTCATGGTGTGCTAAGAAACAACACACAATCTCTCGCTCCAGTACTGAAGCAGAGTACCGTGCTATGGCTAATACTGCCGTTGAGCTTACCTGGCTAACTTATATTCTCGGAGATCTTTGCATTTCACTCCCATCTTCGCCGACTATGTTCTATGATAATATCAGTGCTCTATATATGACAATTAATCCAGTTTTCCATGCTCAAAGTAAACATATCGAATTGGACTACCATTTTGTACGTGAATGCGTTGCCCTTGGGCTACTTGTCACTAAACATATTCCTTCGACTAACCAGGTTGCTGACCTCTTTACAAAATCTGTTCTCAAAGCTGCACTAGATTACTTTCGCAACAAACTGTGCCTTCAGCCCCGGCTCAGTTTGCGGGAGGGTATTGGCAAACCTGGTCCAAACGTGTGTACCCCACATTCTATGGAGAGATAATGGAGATTATTTGATAAAGGAAACTTCAATCATTTAACACGTCTGAATATTTTTCCTATGTATTGATTGCTAGTTTTAAGGAACTAGTTTAGGAAATATGTTATTCTCAGTGTAGGAAACCTGTTATTTCTCAAACCCTATCACGTGTATGAGCCGCATTATATATTCTTCATCCTCTAGCTATCAATGTATTGGGGTATCAATCAATCAATAAAGTTTATCAAGAAAACCTTCTTCAAATTCTGTTTTTCTTCTAACACTATCTACATACTAATCGAGGGAGATGTGCTACATGGATCAAACTACGTAAAGGTTCAATTAAGGATATGGGCTCGTAAGATATATTTCTATTAATCTGGGCATAGAGATCACTCTACAATGCTGTCATACTTTCTCTCACCACTCATACATGCTTGACAGAGTTAAGTTATCTAGAGGGAATAATTTCTTCGTAATCAAGAATGCTTTTACTGGATAAATTCACTTATTTCACAAATCTTCTGCTCATGCCTTTTCCTCTTTACTTTTTGGTGCCATAAGAAATAATGGAGATTGAGTACTTGGTGCAGATTGAATTATAACACTACGGAATCAATTGGTTTCATGTCGGGAGTACAACATCCGGTTCAACAAACCTAATAGTTTGAAATTTATCTTGAGAAATGGTTTTGACGTCGATGTATCCTATATGTACTCCAATTTAAACAAAAGTATCCCAACGGTCGACTTATTGGAAAAAGGAAAAAAATATCACTTTTGACCTTTTGTCTCAGAGAAACAAATAGCTCATGAGGGATGAAAAGAAATATATTCTGTGGAATATACTCGATCATCAGATTATAAGATCATAACCATAGTTCATTTGCATTTCGGTAGGAATATGTCTACTAATTCTTTGGTTCTAGTTAGTAAGAGGGACTTTGAACTATAAGAAATAGACCCTAGAAGCTAAAAATGGGTATTCTGAGCAATTGCAATAATCGAGTTTATTGATATGCCTTGTATAATAGATGATTTTTCTTCTTATCCTCTCAAATAGTAATGGAGAACGAAGTAACTAAAAAGATAGTTAGAATTAACTTCTTCTAGAGGGATCATCTAGAAAGCGATTCACTATCTGTATAACTTGTTAAATTATAAATAGTTAAATAACTTGATAATAATAAATAACATGACATTTTTTTGCTCACTTTTCTATTAAAAAACTCATTTTAAAAAATAAGACTCGTTTCTTCGTTAGACATGGTAGATATAATAATGTAATATGGAACAATGATAAGAATGTGATTTATATATACTCGTGTTGATATCGACTTGTTTTAGGCAATTGCCTGAGGAAGATTTAAGTACTCTGTCGCTAGTCATTGGTGGACGTTGATTTGATAATTTAAGAAGTAGAATATTGAAATCTGTAACTTATTAAATTCAGTTGTTGTAAATTAAGAATAGAGAGGGAGTTTGACTCTCTAAATTTGGAGAATTTATTGAAGCTTATTTTCAAACATTAATGGTTAATTTGGTTTGTGTTTCAGTTTTGAGTTCATTTTTAGTTTTCAATTTCCAAAGTCTGTTTTAAAATTGCTAAAAATGCTTTTAGTTTGTCATTTTTTAAAAAATTCTCAAAACCGAAAAATAGAAAACACGTTTGACTTAAAATTTCGAAAAATTGTTTTATAACGTTTTATTCCATAAAACTTGATTATTCAGTAAAAATATAATAATTTTATGTTAATACATTATCAAATAATATACCTTTTTTTTTTTTTATAATTTTATTTTTTCAAAATTTTTATTTTTTGTTTTTTAGAATTTTGTTTATCTAAGTTTTAGATTTTATTTTCAAAATTTTTATTTTTTAGAATTTATCAATTTTATTTTTGAGTTTATTTTTTTGAATTTTGTTTATCTTTTTAAATTTTATTTGTGGGTTAAATTTTATTTTAAACTCTTGTTTTTCCATATTTTTAATGTTTTTAGAATTTTTACTGAAAACACTCAAAATGTTAAAAATGTATTTTGAGTTTTATATTATAAGTTTATCCTTGTTTTTTTTTTAGAAATACCAGAGCAAACACATTTTTAGTGTTTTGCAAAATTGAAAATTGTTTAAAAATAGTAAACCAAACGTACTTTAAGACTCTAAAGTGAATAACATTTTTGCATTTAGAAAGTCCATTGAAAATGCTCTTATATGTTAAATAATATTTTCATCTTATGGTTTGGACTTGAGGTCACCTCCAAAGGAGATCAGTCTTCACATAGAACATGTTTCATGAAGCGCTGCTCATGGTCGTTTATCTGAGTAGGAGATATATGGGAGTAGATGTCTTATGTTTCTGATACGATCATAATAAAATTTTGAAATTTATCTTAAAATATCAATCTTATTAAGAGGAGAAGTCAAACCATTATATGTTAGATAATATTTTCAGTTTATTCAATGTGAGATTTATCTTTTAACATGTACGCAAGATAGTGATTCATTTTTTAGGAGTGCCAATCTTTTAGTTTGTGTGCTTGTTTGAGTTTTAATTATATAGAACCATTCGTTTAAGCTTAAAAACATTAATATTAGGGCTTGGGAATCCATCTTAAAAAATCAACATTTGTAAATCAATCAATAGATCAGTTACACCACAATTTGGTATATGTCCAATCTCATGATCCCCTGCTCGACTGATTCATGTTGTACACTACTCTGATATATGTGTCATTTGTTTCATGCATACGAAAGTTCATACAATGTTTGGAATGTTGGGTTCATCTTTGAACGAAGTATTGAGAATAAGGGCCTGTTCGGTATGGCATAAAATTCAATTAAAATTGAAAATATGATCGTTATTGGGTCCCACTCGTCTAATAAAAGTCAACAATAACGACTAGTTTTTCAATTTTAATCCGATTTTAATCTCTACCAAACACACCCTAAGTATATTGCAGTGTTATTAATGCACATATCGTGGCTGCAAATATGTTAACTCTTTCCCATCGGGAATCGTGAAATCCTTATCCCACGACCTTACGATTGGTGGAAGAAGACTCCCTGATGGAGGACTTTACCCTAAAAATTGCCTATTTCGCCTATTTTTATATGGAACTTCAGTTGTGAAAAGAAAGTTATAGTTGACCAAAATAGTACAAATTAATGAAATGTGGGGACTTAAATGCTCAGTTTCGAAAGATTGGAGACCCCAAGTTTATTTTTTTGTCTTCTTTGAAGGAAAGAGGAAATAATATATTCTGGGGGAAAGGAAAAAACCATAATTTTACGTAATCCCAAATCTGATCTCTTCTTAGTCTAGCCACATTATTATTTTCTTTCGTCAGTTCAATTTTCTATTTGTCAACAATGGATCAAATTAGATAGTTATAATTATTTTCTCAGAAAAAAAAAAAAAAAAAAAACACAAGTTAATTTGCTCCCCACTCAACCACCGTATTTGTTTTGGATATGGTGGGGATTGAGATATAGGAAGCTTGAAATGATGACAGAAGCAAACAGTTGTCGCCAGTGAATAAAAACTATATATATTTTGGAATATAGAAGTTTTGATCTTGCTTAGTCTACAGGATCAATAATTGGTTCACTTACAAATTTTTTGAAAGAATCTTATCATCTTTGAGGGTCCCTTCTTTATACTATATAAGGGCTCTTCATTCCACAAAAAAATTCATAATCAATTCAAGAACTTTCTGCTCTTAGAATTCAAGAACTTTTTTGCACTCATTTTTATACAGAAGCAGCTCTTTTTGAAAGTAACTTGCTGAATTATACACTGTGATTATGGCACTTGAGAATGAAAAACCTGCTGTGGGTTTATCAAAAGTTGCCGTTTCAGATACACATGGGGAAGACTCACCATATTTTGCAGGGTGGAAGGCATATGATGAAGACCCTTATGATGAATTATGCAATCCTTCTGGAGTTATTCAGATGGGACTTGCAGAAAATCAAGTAAGTTTCAATGGCATTTTCATGTAGGCAAAAAAAAAAAAAAAACTAATTTACCGGGAATTTTTTTCTATAACTTTTTTTCTCTCTTGTACAGGTTTCATTTGATTTGCTAGAACAGTACTTGGAAAAACATTCAGAAGCAACAAACTGGGGAAATAGAACTTCTGGCTTTAGAGATAACGCTTTATTTCAAGATTATCATGGACTTCAGTCTTTCAGAAAGGTAAAAAATATTATCCAATACTCATACGTCATATCGAGTACTATCTAGTCGAGTGTGTAGACAAATGGATTTTGCATGACCTTTTCATTCCTTGTAAAATCATACAGGCAATGGCATGCTTTATGGAACAAATAAGAGAAGGAAGAGCAAAATTCAATCCTGATAGAGTTGTTATAACAGCCGGCGCAACCGCGGCTAACGAGCTATTGACTTTCATTCTGGCTGATCCTGGTGATGCCTTGCTCATTCCTACTCCATACTATCCAGGGTAAGAATATAAGTACTCATAATTAGGCTCTACAACTTAACAAATTACGTAATCTTGACAACTATTTTATGTTCAAAAGACTAATTAATTATGATTTCACAGGTTTGACAGAGACTTGAGGTGGAGAACAGGTGTTAAGATAGTTCCAGTTCATTGTGATAGTTCAAATAATTTTGAGATCACTCCTCAAGCTTTAGAAGCAGCATATAATGAAGCTGAATCTCATAACTTCAAAGTTAAAGGAGTTCTCATAACGAATCCTTCAAATCCACTTGGAGCAACCATTAAAAGATACACCCTTGAACAGATTCTTGAATTCGTTACACGTAAAAATATTCATCTTGTTTCGGATGAAATCTATTCTGGATCAACATTTTCTGGTGAAGAATTTGTAAGTGTTGCAGAAGTTCTTGAAGCCCAGGATTACAAAGAATCCGAAAGAGTTCACATTGTTTATAGCCTGTCAAAAGATTTAGGCCTTCCGGGATTTAGAGTTGGGACCATATATTCATACAATGATAAAGTCGTGACAACTGCAAGAAGAATGTCAAGTTTCACTTTGATTTCTTCTCAAACACAGCAGCTTTTGGCTTCAATGCTTTCTGACAGAACATTTACAGAAAATTACATAAAGAAAAATCGAGAAAGACTCAAGAAAAGGTACCAAATGATTATTGATGGATTGAAAAATTCCGGGATCAAGTGTTTGGAGGGAAATGCAGGATTATTTTGCTGGATGAATTTAAGTCCATTTTTGGTGGAGCCTACAAAGGAAAGTGAATTAACTTTATGGAAATCAATGCTGCATGAAGTGAAGTTAAATATATCTCCAGGATCGTCTTGCCATTGTTCCGACCCTGGTTGGTTTCGAGTTTGCTTCGCGAATATGAGTGAAAAGACACTACAAGTAGCACTCACAAGAATACATGATTTTATGGAGAGAAGAAAAGCTATGAAGAAAAGCTATGAAGACATCACCAGAATTCTCTTCATATTGATTCTTTTTCTTTTTCCTTTTTGCATTCAGTTTTGGTTAAATCTCTAGCTTGATTCTTCAAGTGGCAAAACATATTCTAAGAACATGTTATTCATTCAGATTCATTAATTGAAGCTTTAGGCATTGTTTATTGATTTTGAGGCTTTTAATTATTAAGTTTCTTTGAAATGTCTGATCAGTTTGGTTAGAGAACAAATGCCACAAGTTCTCTCTTCTCTACTTGTTTTGTTATGTATGAATAGCAAGCATTTGACTAGGCAATTGTTTTATTGATTTAAAAATATATTTCTCAGTTCTTAGTTTGAACTGCAAGAATGGATATGGAGTAAGGTAAGATATATGTTTACCATAAGTAACCAAATATATATAATATATATACGGGATGGATTCCTCTACTCATAAATTTGACACACTTATTTGACAAAGGATCGCGACATTTAATTTAAGTCAATCCAACGCTCAATATCTTATGGATCTCAAGTGGTTATAACCAACTCCCCCATGATCTTAGTGAAATACATATTAAGCATTGGATTAACTTAAATTAAAAATTACGATCATTTGTCAAATAAGTGTGTCAAATATATGAGTAAAAGGATTTGTCCCGGTATATATATATATATATATATATATATATTTTTTTTTTTTTTTTTTTTAAATTAGACTAACAAATAGTTTGCAATAGGCAACGTGCACCTGCACATTGCTGCTTACATTTGAATAATGTTGATGAATCTCAATTGAGTTAACCAACGGTGGCATAAATTTACTGATCGTTGCTATGCCTTTTTTAACAACACAAAATTAATGAATGTTGTTATTCATACATTGCAAAAGGGCGCTCCTTATTTTTATTTTTTTTGGGTAGTGAGATGGTTGCACGTTGAGAATATTAAAATTTGATTGCTTGTTCAACTTTTAGACATAGAAAATTAATCGTTTAGACTTTTTGAACTCTCATAAAATTTTAAGTTCTAGGGTTTTTAAAACCTATTAGTCTTAAGAGTCGATTTTAAATTGACAACCATATTAACACGAGTACATCAAATCCTTATAGCACAACTCTATCTTAACTTGTCAATCTTGTTAAGAGTAGACAAAATTCTTATAGGTTGAATGGTTGATCATCAAGCTCATAAGAGGAATAGGCAAAATTCTTATAGATTGATCATCAAGTTCATATGTAATTTTATACATTAGATTTATCATCGAACATTATAAGTATGGCTAATAATTCTAAACATGACCAACTAGTTCTCATAAAAGGTTGTTATTGCGAGTAGGGGCCATAACAAGTCACCCATAATTGCTTTTTGCCTTTGTATAAAATGTTGTATTCATTACTCATGAAATGAAAACACATCTTCTCCTCTCTTTTTTTTTTTGTTAAGTCTGCAGTATGGAGTATGCATGATGTTAATTTTTCCAATTAATAACTAAGAAATATTTATCTATAAATTATCGATTCTACTATATACAATCCTTTTAAAGTCGTACATGAAAAAAAATTACTTGGTCATGAATAATAAAGCCAAGTTCGATATTCTATATAACAAACTAATTAGCATATGATGATTGCAAATCGTACGAGAGGATATAGTTCGGCCGGTTGATCTTATTAAAATATGGTAACAGTGATGTTAAAACATATTAATTTTGTTCGACGCAGCATTAAGAAAATATTATTGAGTATTTTATCTATGTTACTCAAAGAGTCGACTGGCATATATGTTGATCAAGAAAAAGTCATAGTAGAATATATATTAACTTCAAATCTTTATAAAGTAGTCAATTTTTCATTTGATATATATAAAAGGAAGTAGAATTTTTAATTTAATTTAATTTAGTTTAGTGTTATGTTTTGAAAGCTTAATGTTAATTAAATCTTAGCTTCTTTATGTCCCTTAAAGAAGCTCTTAAATGAAGATGTCGGTTTTGTTGGACTTTAATAAACATTCTATTAAAGAATAGTTGTTCATGCAAATCAAATATTTTTGTATTATCCAAAACTTTTGACAAAATTAATTTGATTTAAAATAATGTTAAATAATTGATTGACCACCTCTCTACATAACAAACATGACTTACAATGACAGTATAGTTCGAGATTAAATGTCTGTTTTAAATAAAAAATGAAAGTAATAATTTTTAGGATACGGCAATGTCTTTTTCCCTTTAAGGTAAAATATTAATTGCTGAAGATCATCTTGAATAATTATAAAATAGTGCAAGAAAAAAGAGATTGCAATCAGTCTAACTAGTTGAAACATCAGCTACAAGAGCACGTGAGCAAGTAAATGCATCGACCATTTTGTTCTCATCTCCGTAGATAAATCGATAACGAAATAGCTTCACATGAGGCAAAAGTAAAAATCATAATCCAAGTTGTGGACAAGTCGAAGAGAGTTGCATTCAACGATGTCTAGACGAACTCCAACCCTTTGTGTGAGGCAATAGAGCACAACCACTATTACCCATATGTGTGCTACGCCTCCACGACTAATCCATTGTAACAAAACAACTACATGTAATGAAATAGCTTTCACATGAGGCAAAAGTAAAAATCATAATCCAAGTTGTGGACAAGTTGAAGAGAGTTGCATTCAACGATGTCTACACGAACTCCAACCCTTTGTGTGACGGTGTGAGGCAATAGAGCACAATCACCATTACCCATATGTATGTTACGCCTTATGGCATAGTCGTTATAAAAAACGTAAATGAGGAAAGGATGTGATCCTTATACAATATCATAGATTTACTTATATAATTTTCAACCAAATTGAACTAAGGCCTTGTTTGATACGCCCTTTTTTTTCCATGGAAGTTTGAAAACCAATTTCATTGATCACTTTTAACTTGTTTGATGGTACTTTTTTTTTTCTATGGAATTTGTTTTCCACAGCCCTTTTTTTTTTTTTTTTTGGACAATCCAAACAAATTTTATCCCTAATTGTAAGAAATTTTATCCTTTTAATTGATAATTTTCATGAAAAAAGTCGAATGAACACCAAAAGATAAAAAAGTTCAACATTTTTCAGTTGAAAAATTATGTCAATCAAATACAATTAATTGACAATTCCTAGTAAAACAAGTTCTAGACAATTCAATTCTCTGCAATTCGTTTTTTTTTCCACCCAAATTCCATCTTTGAATCAAACGGATCCTAATATCTTTCAAATTAACTAAATAATGCTTCTACTATTAATTTTTCGATAGAAAACAAGTGGCTACTGCAGTTGGTTTAATGAATGAAAACGCTAAATTAACCTTCAAAAATGAAAATCTCCTTCATAACGAGTAAAAAAGTGATTCAGAGTCGAAGAGATATAACACATAGAATGACGATAAATATGACCAAGAATTCAAAATGTCATTCTTTAGCTTTTACATTTACATTTACATTGCATTCTTCATCTTGTACTGGGTAAGTGTACTTTTATTGCACAATTGACTGAAGATCAAGTTGAGGTACTCCTAAATCTCTATACTTTTTCATTATTAAGAACATACGTGTTACTTTCGTGAAAAAAAGTTCATCACAAATCACAATAATTGGTTGAATCAGGGCCATCAAAATCCAAATCCATGAATGCCACGAGAGGCAATCATGGAGTTCCCCGTGTGAGTCACATATTAATATTCAAACCCTATCTTCCAACAACTAAAGTTGAAGAGGTTTTGGCTACATGCATGTACTCTATTATCAGTTTCAAGTACGCATCAAATGGTCTCACCATTTTAAGAATTGAAGATTGGACTCTTTTGAGTTATTGAGAGTAGTAACATGTATATATGGTTGGGATTCAATAGGAATTTTGACCTTAGAGGAGATTTTTAGGGGATAAAATATTTTGTTCAAATGTTACACGATAATGTAATGGTTTTGACAAAGTTGTACACTTTAGCCCCTGATTGGTGGAGATTAAAATAAGATTTTTAGTAGATTTTGATAAGAAATCGATAAAATGTGTAGTTGAAAAGTTGTGGATTCTATGAAACGTGGGATTAAAATTAATTATTAATTTTGATTTAAATAAAAATATTAAATTTAATCCCAATTAGAGACTTATTTTGAAAGATAAATATATTGTTGTATACGAAAAATACCAGCAAAGTTGTACTTTAATGAGTGGGGTACACGATGGGGTAACTTAGCACCTGTGTTCTAAAGGGTGATTTGTTGAACTTTAAAAAGTTACATAAGTGATAAAAAATTTATATGCTTCTTTAGACTCTTAAATTTCCTTAATATTTGATTATTTGGATAAATTTCTACTCGTATTTATAATTATTAGGTTGTGCATTTTCCAATAAATGCTTCATTTTATGTCAACCTTATTTGTCACCTATATGTATTACTTCCTTTCCGACATCAAATAATTAGAACATGGTTAAATGATTGGTTTGTCTTTCTAATTATTATAGAACTTGCAACTCGTATTTTCTTCTACAATTTCTTCGTGATACAATCATAGAATTAATGATTTGAACGTCCTCAAATTCCGAGCTTCGATTTAAACTACTCTGTATAGAAAATACTCAATTGAACTCATTAACCTATTGAACAAAGTGATCAATTCTTAACGTGAATACGTATTCACTACTTCAATTCCTATGAGCTCCCAACATATCGAAATATTGAGCGTTATAAAATAATACCGATTATCTCCTATCCACTCATCTATTCTTAATATAGGAATGATAGAACATAAAAAAGAAAAAAAAAAAAAAAAAAAAATCCCGATCCGATGAGAAATGACTTGTCTAGTTATATATATATATATATATATATATATATATATATATATATATATATATATAAAGTCCAAATATAGTCATGCTTTAATCTAACCCACACCAAGAGACTTAGTCCTATTGATTGAAATTAATCTCTATCAAGAACTTGCTCTTATTTTGAATTCAGAGATCTCGAGAAAAAATCAAATTAACAATTAACTCCCTTATTTACGAGATAAATAATAAGAGCTAGAAAATATAGATTCTTTTGCATCTCGATTCAATGCATCCATCATTAAAAACTCAAATAGATATGGGATGAAAAGTTTTTAAAAGTAACTAAGGGTCCGTTTGATTGCAAATGTGGAATTTAGATGGAAAGAAAATAAATTACAAGGAATTGAATTGCCTAAAATTTGTTTTACTGAAAATTGTAATTAATTGTGTTTGATTGGTATAATTTTTCACCTGAAAAATGTTAAAAATTTGATGTCCGTTTGACTTTGTTTTGCATTAAAATTGTCAATAAAAGTGATAAAAATTTTTACCATTGAGTTTAGAATTTGTTCCAATTGTCAAAAGAAAAAATAATAATTTTTTTTTTTTAAAATTACCATACCGAATATCATTCGTTTGGCTTTGTTTTACATGAAATTGTCAATAAAAGTGATAATTTTTTTACCATTGGATCTAAATTTGTTCCTATTGCCAAAATAAATAAATAAAAAAACTGAAAATTATTTTCCCACCAAAGTTGTGGGAAAATGCACGTGTAAGCAAACAAAAAAATCAATTACATAGAAAATATATGCTATCAAACACCAAAAAGTAGGAAAATAGAATTTGAATTCCTAGTTCTAGGAAAAGAAAAGGGTAATCATGAAACATACCCTAACTTCCCTAAATATCAAAGGGAATGAACGTATGATGAAAAGCACATCCAACGTTTTTGAATTCAAACTCTTCTGTTTTGATCCATGTTCTCATCTTATCGGATAAAAAATAGACTCGGGTCCAAATGAGTGTCATTTTAACTCAATTAACTCAGTTTGTGAAAAAAAGATATGATTTATATAAGATATAAAATAATCACATTTCATGTCAACTCTAATCAGGGCCGGACTTGAGGAGAGGCCCAAGAGGCCCCAGCCTCAGGCCCAGCATTTTTGGGGGCCCAAATTGTTGAAACCCTTTTTTTTTAAACCCCAAAATTCAAATCCATCGCCATTCTCCATTTCTCCTCCTCCACTCTCCAGTGATGACCATCGACCATAAATGAATGGCAGAATCTCACGCTTGACGCCTCCGGTCCAGCTCTGCAGTCTGCTCCAGGTTCTCAGTTCTCACGCTTCGTCTGGCACTCAGCACTCTGGCTCCTCCACCTCCACTCCACGGCAGTCGACTAATCTATTTGCCTATTTTGTAAGTAATTTATTTTTCCCAAATCGTTGGTAGTTACTTGTGAGTGTTGCTGTTGATTCTGCAAAATTAATATGGACTTATGGAGACTGGAGACATGTTTCTGTGTTTGTGTTTATTGTTTTGTGACTTTGTACTGTAATTTCATACTTGTTGTGCCTGTGGTTGTGACTTGTGCGCCTATGCCTGTGGTCTGTGGTCTATGGTAATGGTATGGATAATCAGGATTCAAGGTGGAGGCTGGGGCTGGGAGTGGGAGTGTAATTTGGTGACTAAGGTTTGTAATTTCATGAGACGAACCCTGAACGGCTAAACCCAATACGCCAACACTTGAAATCTTGAATTGTGGTCTGTGGGTTTTTTGTATTTCTAGTATTTCACCATTGTCATGTTCTTGTTGAAAAAGACCTTCACTGAGGAAGTGAGGAGTTAACTGAAGACTGTTGTGCTGTTGCCTGTTGTATATTGAAATGAACAAAGCAAAAGATGGAAACAAAAGGGGTTAGACTTAGATGATTGGAGTATCATCCTGTGCAAATAATTATTTTCACGAGTACTTGCTTCCATATACATTAAGAAGTGGGCTACTCCTGATGAAGAAGTGATTTGCTTTGCTTAAAATTTTCAGATTAATTTTCCTGGTAAATGGGAATGGCTTCAATAGTGACAGAATAACTAAAGCATGTTTCCATTGTCACTGTGATCATGAGTTCATTGATTTTCCCTGAAATTGTGCTGAATTACAGGATTTACCAATAACCTGTTCTTATAAGTTGTGCATTGTGATTGGGTCATCAATTTTGATGTTCATTCTTAAACTAATTTGAGCCTTTTTTTACTCTCAAATTTCAATAAGTGTTCTTGAGTCAAATACCATGAAATTTCATTTTTTTTGTTTTATTTTTTATTTAAGTTAACAAATATAAATGAAAAAAATTAATTGTTTTCTATGATTTATGGACCCAATATTTAAAATTCGCCTCAGGCCCCGGAAAACACAGGTCCGGCCCTTACTCTAATCCAAATATCTATAAAATAGATTATTACCAGGATTTTAATCCATATAGATATAGAATTCAACTTAGTTTATTGATCATTACATATAGTTCAGCTAAGATATTGTATGAAAGTATGATTTTTTTATATTCTTCTTTGAGAATTGGAGGATTTTTATTGGTGGGTTCAAAGAAAAAGAAGGATCTTTTGAATACCTTACTTCCTTTCTTCATTTTTTTCTTATATCAATAACTCAATCAAAATAAAATTATCTCCATGAATAAAAAATGTTTGTTATGCTTAATATCTTTAGTTTGATATGTATTTGTCTTATTTCTACCCTTTATTCGTGTAGTTTTCCTTCGACAAATTGTTGAAGCCTATGCTTTTTTAATCCTGATAAAGTGTGTTTTTACACACTTAGTAGGCACTTTTGATACTTATTATTCATAAAATTGAGTAAAATTCTATACATAATTGTGTAATCTGTACTTTTGTAGGCTAAAACCCCGAATAGACGGAGAACGAAGCAAAATGGAGTGAAATAGGACTTCAATTGCACAAAAATGTGAAGTTGAGGACCGAAATGCACTTGACCAAAAGATGGAGGGCTTTGACTGCAATTTGGTAGGGGCTTAAATGAAAGAAAGTTCAAAATCTGAGGACCAAATTGTACTTGACCAAAAGATGAGGGACCTGGCGTGCAATTTTGGAAGGATTGAATTGCATATGTTTTATTGGTTTGAGCCATGCGGCCGCATGGCTCATAACCATGCGACCGCATGGCTTGGGCAGAGACTTCAAGTCTCTGCCCTGTTTCTTCCATGCGGCCGCATGTATTTTAACCATGCGGCTGCATAGAGTAAAAAGTTTGAGGCGGTTTAAATTTCGGCCAAAATTGATTTTGATCCAACTTGCATTATTTTCCTATTGTTTATTGATAGATATTTTTGTTGTGTCCTAAAAAATCTATTGTATCTATATTATTTTATTATCCTATATATAAGAGATAGCTCTCTCATTTCACTCACTCTCCCTTGCTAGAAACTCCATTTTCTCTCTATTTTCTCTCTAGTTTCTCATTTAGTTTTCTATTTACATTGCATTCTTGGCTCATTTTGGGAAGGACATTGGAGATAGCAAAGAGATACCTTCAAGAAACTTGGTGGAAATCATTGGAGGAGTGCAAACCTATGCTAAAGAAGGGTTTATCTACACATTTGTATTCCTTTAATTAATTTTCCCATGTTTTCAATGTTTTGTTTAATTAAATCTCTTTGTTATCATATATCTATGATGAGCTAAGTACATTGTGTTGGAATTTATGTAATAGCTTAACCAAAGTTTTATTTATATCTTGTTTTGGATTGAATGATGTATATTTTATCAAAAGCATGGTGTTTTGATTATTGTTTTGTATTACACTTCATTTACTTGATCATTAGATGTTGTGGTTAGGTTGTTTGGGCAATTATTGAGAAATTGTTGCACTAACTAGACCAAAATAATTAATCCCCTAAGTTGTGTAGTATACTATGCTTGTTTAGGTGTATAGAAATATACATCTACCTTAGGTGACCCTTGGAGTATTCTCACAATAATTTAATGCTATTGGTTAAGTGTTAATTGACATAGAAATATTGTGGATAGGCTTAATCGATTAGGGTTAATTTCGCTCGAGAGAGGTTATTGGCTAAATTTGGAGAATCGGGTCTAGCTTTGTATTTTTGGTAAGATTGCATCTATGCGTTGTTGTTTTGATATAAATGAAACGGCGGTTAAGCGAAAATCATAAATTCCAACATCTTTCAAATCAAAAATCTTTTCACCTTTTTTATTGTCAATTTATCGTTTTAATTAAAATCGTGTCGTTTGTTTATTTTTCAATCTAAAAATCAAGTTTTTAAATCTGTGTGTCCATTTCGTTAACTTAATAACAAGTACACTTGTAATTGAGATCAACACTCTTCGAGGGATCGATATCCGGACTCTAAAAGTCCATTATATTACTTGTTCTCGACCCGTGCGCTTGCGGTGTAATTTTTAGCAAACAAATCCGATTGTAGATATCATGTCAGTCATACCCGTATTTTTGTTTTTTTCTATCACCCATTGCCATATCAAAAAACTTCAAGTCCATGAATAACCACCACAAACATTATAACATTTAGGTTAATTTATCAAGTATGTTAACTTTCCAAATAATGACAGTAGGAATGACAAAATTATTCGTACCTGCAATGTCCCGAATGGGAAGGAGACAGAGACCATGGTCTCGTATCAAATTCAATGAAACCACTATATATATATATATATATATATATATATATATATATATATATTGAAGGAAGTGGTTGAAAATCACAATATAAAATTCCTACTCAGTACTTTTCTTAACTATAATCTCTAGTTCTTTTGACAAAATAATACCCTTTTTTTTTTTTTTAAATATCACATTCAAAGATAGTAAGAGAAATCTTTTGGTATTATAAGAATGCCAGGGGATGTATTCGGCATTTCATATAACACTTTCAAAAAATTTCAAAAACTTTTCTCTGAAATGATTAAAACATGCCATCTGAGATATATGAATTTGGGCCTAACTCCATTCTTGCAAGGACACCACTAACACTCCCTTAACAAGAATTCTTAAAACAGTGATCACTTTCCCCTTTCTATGCGCTTCTCTAGCCTCTCCACTGGGCCTTTACGCTTTGAAGGGTCACTCAGGGCTTATTTTAAAAACAGTTTTAAACTTTAAACTTGGAGTTAAGACATGCTCTTATCATATACTCAGCATGAAACATAAAACTTTACAAAAAAATTTCAAAATCACAAAATATATGAACAGCATTTGTTCTTAAAAGATCTGGAACTAATATTGATTATTAGCACCATATCTTAGAACAATAAAACGTACCTACCGGAATGATCCATCGATAGTTTAAAAATATGAAACTGTATTTTTGTAGGATATTATTTCATCTAAGAACAAGAGTAATTAAGAATTTCCCTTTCGGGAGGGAAAGAATCTTAGAACATTTTTTGAGAGAAAATCTTGTATATATTTCTATGAGAATTCGTTATATTTACAAGTGAAAGAATGATCTCCTTAAATAGGAGAGAAAAGTAAGAAAACGCGTTTTTCAAAAGCGAGGAATCTTTGCTTTTTCAAAACGTCAAAAAGAAAATAGTAAAAGTTTTCCTATCAAATCTTACTTTATCATACAGTAAGATTCGTTACAAAATTTTCAAAAAGAAAACAGTAAAGATTCATTTCTTCGTACAATAATTCTCAGACTTTTTCTTGAATTCTGACAAGTGTCTTCAAAAATCTTCTTTTAGTTGTCCACTACCATCATCTAGATAAACTTTGTCTTGGGGTCTTCAAAATTTTTATCTCGTGTCATAATTATGTCTGCCAATGCTGTCTAAAGAGGCTCCACCATCTGTGTATTCTTCTGAATGATTGTCAATATCTTCTTCAAAGTCTTCATCTTTTTCAACTTTCTTTTTGCCTTTTTTCTTTTTTATTGGTATCCTCTTTTTCTTCAATTTTGAATTTCTTTATTTAACTTGTTGCTGAAAGTCTTCTATCTTATCAAACATTTCTTTGAGTCTTTGAATATCAGATTGTGAAATCTGGTCTAGATCTTGTGATGATTGAAATTTTTCTAATGAAAGACTAATTGGGCTTTTCTGTTTCAAGTCTATTGGACTGACCAATTTAGTAGCAGAATTTTTAGTCTGCTGAGTTTGGTTTTCAATAAACCTATTTTCTGTAACAGGATTTTCAACCTGTTGTGTCTGACTAAATTGAAAAGTAAGAGGATTAACAGCCTCTTGAGTTTGTTGGATTTTTGGTAAATCCACGACCAAAAAGGGATTTGATATGTCTTTACCAGATACCGTTTGATCTGGACTAGCTAAAGACTTCTTGGGCTCTATAGTACCTGAATTTGTCTGGAAATTTGGATTTACAATTTTAAGATTAATAATTTCTTGTTCTAACTCAGAAATTTTCTTTTGTAAGAACAATTTTTCTAGTTGCAAATTCTGATTTGATTCATTTAAAATCTTAAAATTCTTTGTCATGCATTCACAATGATCACAAAATCTTGAAACATAATCTAAGGGCTGATCTGAAATATTTTTTAATGAAGGGGAAACAAAATAATTTATTCCTAAATGTCTTCTACATGCTTCTAATACTTCTGAAATTGAATAAAAACCTCTGTAAAGTGGATTTGGAAATTTTTTTATATAATCTGAGACTTCTAACCAGGTATGATAAACTCCTGGCAATCTTCCTTGTAAGACTACATAACATTTAAACTTTTTATGATCTTGGCTAAAATGTTCTGAAAGAGCATTTAAACATGCTCAAAAATATTTCTGGTCTTTAGGATTTTTATTATAAGAAATCCATAAATTATCTAAAATACATTTTTCCGATTTAGTAACTGAAATATGAGATAATGTTTTGAAACTAATATTACTGTTAGGAAAACAAAGTAATTCTATATTACCAAATCTTATTTTATCATGAGTCTATGTTAAATGAGTCTGCGAAGATGAACTTGAACTGCGAACAATTGGCAATCCTGGTCTGGGACCTCTTGGTCTCTGCATCTGCAAAATCAATCATACTTTATATCTTTAATAATTCTACTTAAAATATCTGCTATCTGATTATCACTACCTTTAATATGTTCAAAATTAATAACTCCCCCAGTATTAGTTATTCTATCTACAAAATTTAACCATCTCCTTCTATTACTTCTTTTATTTTCTAATTTCATTTTATTAACAAATTTAACTATTGTCTCACAATCTGTTCTTAAAGTAATTTCTTATTTAGAAAAAATCAATGTCGTATAATTTTGATCGATTATCTCAACCCACCAATTTAGCGGGTGTTGGTCATTTATCATATTTTCTTCTAATTTTACCCTCTATAAAATAATTACTTTCAAACAACATATTTACTTCAAAACTAAACTGTAAATAAAAATATATTAGATAAAAAAAAATTATCTATAAGCAAAAAAATTACATTATATTTTACTTATAAGATGAGAAAAAATTACATCATGATTAAAAAATTACTTATAAGTAAAAAATTAATTTTATATAAAACAATTTGTTTATAAAATAAAAATACTTGTAAAAAAAAAATACTTGTAAAAAAAAATTATTTCAAATTATTTTAACATATAAAATTTACTTGTAAATAAAAAAATATTAACTTAATATTTTAAGTTTTCAACTAAATAATTAACTTTATTCAAAATTTTAATTTAAATATTATCTTATATGTAAAACAAGTACCTGTAAGTAAAATATTATTTTTGAGTAAAACATTCATATAAGACTATAAATGGAAATTTTACTAAGGGACATATATGTAATTTTGTTCTTTTAAATTTTTTTCATATCGGTGGATAATAAACTGCCAAATATAGGTTGGACTGTTTTAAAAATCGCTACTAAAATCACTCAAAATCGATTCGTTCAACTATCAAAATCGCTACTTTAAAAAACACTCATAACCAGTACGTCAAAACTCCCTAACAAGCCCCAAGAGTTACGAAGTAATGAATAGAATAACATTTGTTAAAGTGGAAATTACATTAGGGCAGGTTATTAAAGATTGTAGTTCAAAAATCAGATATAAAGTTTACTTATCCATAAATCAAATGATAATTCAACTATTAATATGAATAATAATATTATAAAATCTACCCAACCAACCACCCAGCCCTACCCCGGTATCCTATCTCTTTTCTCTCTCTATCATCTAATTTCCCTCTCTAAATTATAAACTAAACCCTGAAAATCCTAAAATCACATTGCATCCACCTTCTTCTCTTCTTCTGTGCGGCGTCGTGCCATGTGAAGCGGCATCACCAATTTGGCTTGTGTTATGGATGACCGTTCGTGCCATGGCCCATCTCCTTCTTTCTTCTCTAGCACTACAGATCGATGACTAATGGTTCTGAATGGCATCACCAATCTACAGCAGGTAGCGCTACAAGCAACGGCGAATGAAGCCTTGCTACGTGTTGCACTGCATGAATTGCCATGTTGTGCACTACGACATCACGAGTTACCATGTAGCGCAGAGCCTATAGCTGCCGTGAATGGCAGTGTTCACACCGCTTGCGCAATTGTGGTTTTGAAGAAGTGCGAACACCACCGCATGGTTTGTAGTCATTTTGGGTAAGTACGATTTTGTGGTGGTTTAGAGGTTTTCTTCCACCTTTGTTTCATCTGTTTGCACATGGTGGTTGTGATTTTTGGTGGTGGTGTTGTTTTTTGTTTCATTTGAGAGTTAGGTATTGTTATTTTTAGGTGGTGGTGGTAGGGATAATGGCAATGATAATGGCGGTGGCTCACAATTTGTTCCTAGGTCAAAGGTCACTTTGCGTAGGTCACAGATCAATGTCTATAGGTCGCACATCCATGAGAATGTCACAAGTCATTGGATCAATATGACAGATAATAGACTAATGTTCAAAGGTCATAGATTATCGGATCAACATCACAAGTAACAGTTTACATGTGGTTTAGATCACACTAATTTTCCCACACTGCTTTCCTTTTCAGCTACCTGATTTTCCCTCTCCAACCCATGTCTTTGTTTGCTTGCATTGTTTTCAATTCCTTATGAATAATGATATCTATCATTAGTGGTACTAGAGCACTAATATATGTGAAATTTTGTGATAAATTTAATGGTAGGTGAAATTATGTGACTCATTTAATTAAACATGTAATATAATGATACTAATGCTACCACATACACTCGTGTCTAATCCCTTTGGTAGTGGTGCTAAATAACACTACTCGTGTCTTATTAAGAAGAAAGTTTAAAATGTTTTAATTCCCTACCTACGATAGTTCAAATCTATTTCTCCTTGATGGCTGAAAATTGCAAATGAGGAAGGAATTGTCCAAGTTTTGAGCACTGACTGTTGTATTTTTCATATCGCAAGTGTACAATATCGTAACAAGTAATATAATGGACATTTGAGTCCAGATTATCATTCTCACGAGTACTATACTTTAATACTTAATTTAATATTTCTAACACCAATTTGATAAAAACAAAAAATTGTGATTGTTTTTGTAACTATATCTACTAATTGAAAATAGAATGATGCATAAAAGATCAATTTAAAATTCAAATATGGAATGAATATTTGGGCATAACACCTTCGAGTCTTAATTCAAGATTCTTAAATCTAATGTAGTGCTCGATCGAATTCTTCTATTGCTTTCAATTTACCCCTCTCAAGTTCTCATTGAGTTTATTTGACTAATTTAATCACATACCTCTAAGTTAATCAATCTTGGTTGAACGCACTATTTGTTCTAAGAATTAATATAACAACCGCAATAATTAGTATATGTATCTCTACATTACCAAATTTTAATATGTGGTCTAAATCTAAAACTCACTTCTCGATTCGTAAAAGATTCTCAAAATCACTAAATTATTGATCAAATAATTCAAAGCATTAAATATATAAATAAAATCAATACATATATGTTGAAAAAACTAGAATCTTAAAAAAATAAAAATAAAGGATCTCAATGGATTACATTGTTCACGCTAATAAAAAAGTTAGCTACTCATGATAGATAAAGAACAACCATAAATGAAAATGAAGTACATCATCAGGTTTGGAATTGAGATATAGAAAAGTGGATGAATCATATACCAAGTTTTTCTTCTTGTTCCAAATCTTAATTCCAAACCTTTGATTTACTGTTCTTCTCCTTTGATTTTCCTCTCTAATTCTCTAATTTTATTTTTATATTTTTTGTCTCTCAATGTGTGGAACCCCTTTAAATGCCTCAATTCTTGTATTTATACTGCCCTTCACGTTTTCTCCAAATTTGGTGTTTTAAAAGGATTTAAATGGCTAAAAATCTCTGCCCTAGACACATCAGGCGGTGCCTGGGCACCCTGAGAGTGGTGACGCGGCGCCATGACATTATGCTAGGTGACACCTAGGCGCAACACCACCTCTCGGAAAAAAATTTAGCATTGAACATCCTTTAGTATTTTTATCAAAACTTTCTCGTCTTATAACTGATTGAGGCGATTCAAATTGGGTTGTAAAGATAACTCAAAGAACTACAACTTTACTTGGGTAGCGTTTTCTAATTCGAATATTTGCTAGGTCAAAAATTGGTCTCAATCTCAAGTTAAAAATCTAGAACATATTTGTGCGGTTGAAATTTGATTTGTGCGAATATTTTGATCATATTTCACTCCCTTTTGACTTTTAATTGCATCTAATTGACCATGATATTCTCGAATATTCATCGTGAGGTCCGACACAAGTTTAAATATTTACACTTTAGTCCACAAACTTTTAATCTTGCCATTTTTCGCCAATTTTCATTTCTTTCTTTCAATTCCATTTCCATTCATCGAGTTTCATTTAATAATACATTACATAATTTCATTGAAAGAACTATGAAATGTCCACATTTTAGAGCCCGAATAATCGTGAAAAATACATTTATAAAACACCCCAAAACTTGAACATTTTTTTGTCCTCAAACAAAATCGTGACCTAACTTAATAAACACACAAATATGCAAAGAAATTTTTGGTTAGATACCGTGTCATTTTGCCTTAAGATTGAGAACATTATATCAATTTATGAACGGTTTCAAAATCACAATGTAAGAACTAAACTTTCACTCATCCAATGTAAAATGGATGTGTATATACATAAAGAATCAAGTATAACGCCGTACATTTACAGGCTAGTTCAATTCCTAACCCTAAATAGTCAATTATCTCATTTCTTCTTTCGTGAGATTCACGCACCCCCAAACTTGTTTTCTTTCATTCTTTTCCCAATGTGTAATTCTAAAGTTTATTTTCCATTATCATTTCCTTTCACCACGCTAATTTGGTTTAGTCTAATTGGTAACGTCAACCATTTATTCATGTGATGATTTCCCCAAATTATGAGTTCTCTAACAAACATGTTTGTACCAAGTAATTCAAACCCATCAGTTGTCTAAACCCCCAACAATCAACTCATACTTGCGCACTTGCATATTTTTTTTTTTCTTTTTTGCTTATGTTGATGTTTTCATTTCAACTCAATATTAACCCCACCCATTTTCTGTTCTTAACCCATGTAACAAGCTTTTAGTTGGTAACTCTCGGCTTTTGAATACTAAAGGGTACCAGGTTTTAAGATACCCCTACGAACTTACTCACTCGAGTCAAAAAAGCATCCACGTGAGGCATAAGCTCAATAAGTGTAATGCTTATTTTTTATAAAAGAAAAGCAAAATTTACAAGGGTGTTAGATCCTTAGCATTTGGCCATCACCAAATTCATACTAGAAAATTAAAGACACTCCACACAATCTTTTTTAACATGCACGGAATCATCACAATCTTAAATCATTTTCTTCACCGACTCGAACACCTTCAAATTATAAAATATATGATTAAAGGACGTTGTGCATCATAGATTAAAGAATTAAGCATCTAAGTCCTCTATTCAACCTATAAGTATGTTTTAATCTTCCTATTTCTAAATGACGCTATTCTCAATTACAGTGCATAAACATTGTCGTGTTTTACATGGATAAACAAAAAATTCAACTAAATCACACAATTCATTTACAATCCATAAACAAATATATTTATCATAGCCGATAAGGCTATCTTACTCACACAAACATGCATATAAAGAAAAAAAATCATTTTTTACACAATTCACACAAAATAAAATCATATCACACAAGCACACAAAGACAAATAAATAAACAAATGACAATAGCAATTAACAACTGATGATTCACCCCTAAGACTTAAAACGTGCATTGTCCACAATGTTAAAATAAATACAATAAGTCTTAGGACTTTCCTGAATACATCAGTTGTTGTATTGCCATCGTCCTGATGAGATGGATATGGGTGGCTTTCTATTCACGTTGTTGCCCACAAACTTGAGAATCTTCCTACAAACAACACAACGAGAATGTTACAACAATAAAATAAACAATCCTAAAACTAAAAACTAAGTAATAAGAGGGATAGAGCTTGGATTGCCTCCAAAGAAGCGCTTCTTTAAGGTCATTAGCTTAATTTTTTTGCCATGATTGATTATGGTGTCTCAAACCAAGTTATTCAATCCTTACATTTTGTGTAATTTTCATTAATACTCTTTTTCTTCGCTCTTTAAATTTTGATATTTTCATTCTCATCTCTACCAAGAAATCCATCAAAATTTGATTTTCTTTTATGACAATTTTGTTGATCAGGTGGCGCTTCTTCATCAATTTTACAACAAACTTTGATGTTAGGAAGTTGCTTATATTGGGTGTATATATTAAATATCTTTTGTTTGTCATCCATCGTCAATATTAGCTCACAATTCTCCATGTCAATCAGAGTTCAACTCATTTTTAATAATGACCGACTTAATATAACTAGAATGTCTAGATCTTCTGGTATGCCAAACACAATGAAGTCCACTTGAAATATTAAACTTCCTACTTTTATGAGCACATCTTCAACTTTGTCACGTAGCCTTGAAATTGTTCTATCAGCTAGTTGTTGCGTTATTGATGCTGATTTGACTTTACCCAATCCCAATCTCTTGTAAACAGAATATGCCAGTAGATTTATACTAGCACCCGTGTCACACAATGCTTTAATAGTACAAGAATTTACAATTGAAATAGGCAAACTAAAACTCTCTGGATCTTTTAACTTGGGAGGTAATTTATTTTGTACTCTTGCACTACTTTCCTCCATTCCAGAAGCTTTATTTTCTTTATCAACATCTCTTTCAAAAAATTTGTGCAGCTTGAAATTTGTAATATTGCATCAATGAACAAAAAGATATGAAGCTCTTTTTTAGCCTTTGAAGAAAATAAATGAGAGGCATGTAAGCCTTGACTGAACTTGGTGCATTGGTAGTGGATGTTTCTATACTTTCTTCATTCTCAATTAATATTGGTGCAGATTTTCTTTAATTGTAGCTTCATGAACCTCTTCCTACTCATGATTTCTTTTTTATTTTTTCGTAGTGATCTTTGATAATTATACCCTACTCATTATAGTTATAGCAGGAAACATTTTCTCCCTCAACTTCTTTCGAAGACTTTAGGGGAATGTAAGTGAAGGTACATATGCTTTAACTTTTACAGGAGCCCTAGTTATATTGTTTTCTACTATTATTGCCTTTACCTACTCCTTAAGATTTGTTATTATATTGCTTGGCAATGATCCCTATGGACGTTTTGCAAGTTGTTGAGCTATCTGATCAATCTGTGTCTTCGAATTCTTGATAGATATTAGCTAATTTTGAAAATTAGTATCAATCTGTTGAAATACTTTGTCTGTTTTCGGCATATATTGATGAAACATATCTCCAGAAATTAGTTTTCTCTCGTGCTGAAAATTATTTCTGTATGTATTGAAATTGCGGGAACCATTCTGAATAATGTCTACTCGTTCCTTTGAAGAAGCATGCATCAAGCAATTTTCCGTAGGATGATTTTTTTTCCCACAATTCTTACATGCTAAATTAGCCATCACTACGTTTGCTTTATGTATTTGCAATTTTACAAGTAACTCCACCTACTTTGTTAAAGCAGTAATCTGTGCATTGGTATATGTTGTGCTGTCTAAATCATAAATTTTAGCCGTCTTCTTTGGTACCACTCTTTCTGATAAGAACATTGAATGTGTAGTGGCAATTACTTCGAACAGTCTAGGCATTGTTTAATTGATTTACCAATGATTGATCTACCAGCATAGGAATCCACTTGAGATTTTGACACTAGTGAAAGTCAGTGAAAAAATTTGTTGTAAAATTTTCTAGTCAGGTACTCCCATGTAGTAATGCTTCCATGAGGTTCACTGATAAGTGTATTTTTGCACACTTATTTAATACCTAAATATGCTATTAATTGATTAAATGAATGAAATTCTACTCACAATTAGGTAATATTTACTTTTGTAGGCCAAAAATCACCTAAAGAAAGAGAACAAGGCAAAAGGAGGGGAAAATGACTAAATCGCACAAAATTGTGAACATGGGGACCAAAGTAAACAAGACAAAAAGTTCGAGGATTTGGAGTGAAATTTATGGAGGGCGAGATTGAAATAAACGTCAAAATTCAAGGACTAAATTGTACATAATCATACTTGAGGACCCTAGTGTGCAAATATTGGATGACTTGAGCTGCAATTTCCTCTAAGTTTTGTTTTAAATTCAGATTTTTGGCCTTTTTGCTGGGACCTCTTCTTCACGGGTCTTCTGCTAGGAGTTCTCTGATTTTCTTTCTTTTTATTTTATTTTCATTTTTCTTTCATTTCATTGGAATTTTGGAGCACAATCAAGAGCACATGGAGATTCAAGCCAAGGATTTTGGCAAAATGTTGGAGAAATCAAGTTCAAGCTTGAACAAGGGTTTTATCTTTAAACTTTGATTTTTCTCAATTATTTTGCTATATTTGTAATGTATTGTGTTAAACATTCTCATTTGTTACATTTATATAATATGAGCTAAATTTATTGTTGGGATTTGTGGTTAAATTTTAACCTAACCTTAATTAATTTCTATATTTGTTATTTAATGTTTGTTATTTATTTTCATGTGTTTCTACTATTGTTATTATTAAAATTTTATTTATGTGGTCAATAAATTAATTTGTTTAGTGATTTGTGCATCGTTCGAGAGAAGATTGTACATTTTAGATCAAATAGTAGAAACTCTAGGTTTGTGTAATGTCCAGTGGATAGAGATATACCACTAGCCATAGGTGATCTATTGAACTATCTTCACAATTATTGAATGCAGTTGTTTGATTGTAATCGACATAGAGATATAGTAGGTTAAGTCATTCAATCAGAGTTAGTTTCACTCGAGAGAGGTAATTAACTAAAATTGGAAGATCAGATCTAACATTGGAAGTGAGTAATTGGTTAATTGGCTAGTTGTGAAATTAATTAGGCGACGGTTAAACGAAACCATGAATCCCAACCACGTTTTCTTCCAAAATCTCCTAGTGTTTTTGTTTTTCTATTTTGTAGATGTTTAGTTAATTTTTCCCAATCCTATGTTTTTGTTGTCTGTTTATTTTCATTGTTAGAATTAAAATTTATTAAAGTTGTGTATTTGAAATTATACATTCCTCGAGTGTTCGACAACCCGGATTTAAAAGATCCACTTTATTACTTAAGCATGACCCGTGCACTTGTGGCTTGCACTTTTTAGCGAACAAGTTTTTGATGCTGTTGCCGGGGAATATTTTTACTTAGATTACCACTTTAGTTAACTTTAGTTTTAACAATATATTTTATTTATTTTTAATTACTTTAATTTTGTTATCTTTTGGTTAATCCCCGTATTGCTAATCTATCTTGTGTTTGTATTGTCTCCCTGTACTTTTTAGATATTTGCAAGATTCTGACTTTGGTAAAACAACAAACTTGTGCAATAACAAATCTCTACATGGACTATAAGGATATGCTTGGAGGACATCCAAGTTGTGATATTTGCTACACGAGGCATTGTACTGAGCAATGCTTATTTTTGTACACTAATTTGCACACATCAAAACTTCTTGAATTTCGAAAATATTTGTGAAGTGTCGAAAAAAAGCAATTGACAACTTTGATGAGAAGTACGTGCTGTTGGGAGATTATGTTCTAATGACTGGGATGAGGACATTAAGCTTGTAGGATATGGTCCTCACCTACTGAATGAAAAGATAATTGCAATGTATTTCAAAGAGCTTACCAAGTTTGATGAAAGCGACATGCTTATGGGAGATTATATGCACTGGGGTGGATTTCAACAGTGGGGGTACAATCCACTTGAGAGAGTCAATGAGACCGACTTCTCATTGCCCACAAATTTAGATTGCGGACTGGTCATTCAATCTGAAGACATCCACTATTGACAAAGAGCTCAAAGAGAATGACAATTTAATCACAAAGGCACCAAATGAAAATGTAGCAAGCAATGAGGATGAAAGTAAAGTACATTTTTCCGACTTCATTGATTGCCCGAAAATTGAGCTTGTGATTAAGTTCGATGATGTGGTGGAAGTCTATATAGTTGGATTTGAATCGGATGGAATAGGCAAGTCCTATGGGCAAGTCCTATGGAAAGGGGCAAGGTTGAAGTTTGGAGATCAAATGAAAAGTGGATCAAAGCCAAAAGGAGAAAAATGGACAAGACATCCAAAGCCTTCTTTTGGTGCCCACATTTGCCAAAGTCGAGCTAAAGACTATAAAAAAGCACTTGTTGGGAGGCAACTCAACTTTTCTAACTTTTGCGTTTTTATTTACTTTTATGCATTTTCTTATTTATATTTGATTGTCTATAATTATTTTTGTAGGTAATTTTTTGAAGTCCCACATATCTATGGTTCCTCACAAGCTTGGGGATAAATTGTGTACAAGGTCACTTGCCCAAATCCATTCAAAAGCATTGCAAGTCCAAGTCAAGCATTGCTGCCTCTTCGCAAATATACAACCGGGGAAGTTTCCTTATCCCCCTTCTCTTTTATCTTGTTCTTTACACATTGAGGACAACGTGTGATTTAATTTTGGGGGTGATTGTGCTTAAATTGGTGATTTTGTGTTGACAAATTAGATGGTCTTGCCGGCTTAGGATGGTTTGATATTTAAAATTATTATTGATTCATGAGCTATGCATGACCAAAGATGCTACTTGTGCCTAAAATTTTTCAAAAGTGATTGTCCATGTGAGATCCTAAATTACTTTGAGCACAATAGTCATGATTAATTGTTATCTAGATGTGGAAATTTTTGATTGATGGAGAGATTTTTGAATTGGTTGAACTAGGTTGTGAGTTGATAAGTGCGCTTTTGCACACTTATTAGACACTTTTTGGGATTTAATTGTGATAAATTTGAGTATACTTCCACTCATAATTGTGTATTTTCTGATTTTATAGGCCAAAACCCTGAATTGGATTGAAACGGAGGCAAAACGAGTGAAAAAGGACTTCAATTGCACAAAAATGTGAAGTTGGGGACTAACTTGCAATTGACCAAAAGATGGAGGGCTTTGACTGCAATTTGGTAGGGGCTTAAATGAAAGAAAGTTCAAAGTATGAGGACCAAATTGTACTAATTCACAGATGAGGGATGAAAACGCGCAAGGACGGAACGTTCAAGGACCTGCGCCGCAAATATGAAAAAGTCCATGCGATCGCATGGATTATGGTAGAACAATTTCATTGGAATGATTTGAGCGAAACAGTACCTGATTTTATACACTTGAGAGTTGAGTGTTCATACTACATTATTCTGCCAAAACCCTGAATTGGATTGAAACGGAGGCAAAACGAGTGAAAAAAGGACTTCAATTGCACAAAAATGTGAAGTTGGGGACTAACTTGCAATTGACCAAAAGATGGAGGGCTTTGACTGCAATTTGGTAGGGGCTTAAATGAAAGAAAGTTCAAAGTATGAGGACCAAATTGTACTAATTCAAAGATGAGGGATGAAAACGCGCAAGGACGGAACGTTCAAGGACCTGCGCCGCAAATATGAAAAAGTCCATGCGATCGCATGGATTATAACCATGCGACCACATGGACGTGAAATGAATATTTTGTTTCTTCCATGCGACCGCATGGAATTACACCATGCGGCCGCATAGAGATAAAATACTAAGGCGGTCTATTTTTCTTTCCACGCGTTTTTGGTCAACTTTGGCATTATTTTAGGACTTGTTTAATGAAGATATTTTTGGGGATATTTTGGTGTGTCTCACAATGAATTGATATATCCCATATCTCTCTCATTTGCAAGGTATTAGGAATTAGATAGTTAGTTTTAGCTTAAGGTTTCTCTCTAGTTTTTCTTTCTTTTTCATTTCCTTTTCTTTTCCTTTTAATTACTTGGTATTTTTGGAGATACAAATCAAGAGCAACAAGGAGATACCAAGAATTTGGCAAAGATTTGGAGAAAATCGACCGAGCCTCATAAATAGGGTTTTATCTTTAAACTTCGATTTTTCCTAATTATTTTGTCATCTTTGTAATGGATTGTATAAATATTCTCCTTTGTTTACATTTATATAATATGGGCTAAGTGATTTTGTTGGGATTTGTGGTTTAAGTTTAACCTAGCTTTTAATTAATTTTCATATTTGCTCTTTAACATTAATTTGCTTATTTCATGTGTTTCTATTATTGAATTTATTGCATTTTCATTTATGTGGCCAATAGATGATTATGTCTCGTGAATTGTACATCGCTCGAGAGAGGATTGTATAATTTAGACCAAATGGTAGAAACCCTAGGTTTGTGTAGTGACCCTATGCTTGTGGAAGGGATAGAGATATACCCCAAGCCCTAGGTGACCCAATGAGCTATTTTCACAATTATTGAATGCGGTTGTTTGGTTTCAAATCGACATAGAGATATAGTAGGTTTTAACCAATCAATTAGGGTTAGTTTCACTCGAGAGAGGTAATTAACTAAAATTGGAAGATCGGGTCTAACATAGTGAATGAGTAATTGGTTAATTGGCTTGTAGCGAAATTAGTTAGGTGACGGTTTAAACAAAACCACGAATCCCAACCACGCGTTTCCTCTAAAATTACCAAGTGTTTATGTTTTATTAGTTTATAGATTTTGTAGTTATTTTCTTGAACCATTTGTTTTTATTGTGTATTTGTGTTTATTTTCGTTGTTAGAATTAAAATTAATTAGAGTCGAGTAATCTAAAGTATACATTCCTCGTGGGATCGACAACCCGGACTCTCAAGGTCCACTTTATTACTTGAGCGCGACCCGTGCACTTGCGGCTTGCACTTTTTCGCACAACAAGTTTTTGGCGCCGTTGCCGGGGAATGTTTTCACTTTGATTACTGCTTTAGTTAATTTTAGTTTTAGCAACTTGTAATTATTTGTATTTATTTGTTTTTACTGTTTGCGTATTTTGGCTAACCCCGTATTACTAATCTTTCTTGTATCTGTAGTCTTTTTCCTGCACCCTGCACTTGTCTGATATTTGCAGGATTCTAATCTTGGTCAAGTAACAAAATGTTTGCACTATCGAGTCTCTACGGTGACTATACAAATATTCTTGGAGGTCCAAGATGCGATATTTGTTTAGCGGAGCATTGTACAAGGATGTGCTTGTATTCATGTACCGAAGCTGCAATGTTGAAACTTCTGAAGTTTCGATATTATTTGAAATGCCGGAGACAAGCACTGGACAATTTAGATGAAAGTTACATGCTCCCGGGAGACTATGTACCTGATGATTGGGATGAGGACATCAAATTCCTAGGAGATGGTCCTCCATGTTTGAATGAGAAGGTACTTACAAAGTATTACAATGAACTTGCCAAGTTGGATGAAGAAGATATGCTAGTAGGAGATTACAAATATTGGGATGGATTTAGGAAATGGGGGTCTTATCCACTCGAGGAAGTCATTGAGGCCGACTTCTCATTGCTCGTGGAATTCGATTGCGGATCAATCATTCAACCTGAAGAGATACCAACTATTGTAGAAGAGCTTGAAGTGAATGATGATTTAATCACAAATGAACTGATTGAAGATGTAGAAATCATTGAAGATCATTCGGCCGACTTCAGTGATTGCATAGAGTTTGATTTTGTGATTAACTCCAATGAGGAGGTGGAAATCTACAGTGTTGAGTTTGAATCGGGTGGAATGGATAGGTTTTATCATGTTGAAAAGGGCACTGATGAGTTTTGGCGATCGAATGAGGAGTGGATCCGAGCCAAAAGAATAAAGCTGGGCCGAGCATCCAGAGCTTACTTTTTGGGCCCATAACATTTTGCATAGTCGAGCTAAGACTATAAAACAGCGCTTGTTGGGAGGCAACCCAACTTTTCTAAACTTTTGTGCTTTTATTTACTTTTATGTGTTTTTATGCTTTTAGTTATATTTCTGTTTAATAGTTTAACTTCTTGTAGGTAATGCTTTTTGAAGTCCAAAGTTGCATGGTTCTTCACGAGTCTGAGCTGAATTGGAGTACAATGAGGTCTATTGCCCAAGCTACTCAATTGCATTCCGAGTCCAGTTCATGCATTAGTTCTGCTTCACAATGGATTCAGGGAAGTTTCTTTTTACTCTTTGCTTTATATGTTAATTTACACATCGAGGACAATGTGTGAATTAAGTTTGGGGGTATTGAGCCTTGCCGGCTATTGTGTGCTTTAATTTGATGTTACAGCCTTGCCGGCTGCTTTTGAGCTTACATTGGTGATTATGATTGGTATGTTAGATAGCCTTGCCGGCTCAGGATTGCATGAGTTGAAATTGTTATTGATTCATGAGCTATGCATGCGCAAATCCAAATATGCTATTGGTACGAATTTTTTTCAAAAATGGCTTATTCATTGTGAGATCATATGTTACATTGAGCACATAGTCACGATTGATTATCATTTAGATGCGGAAATAGGTGTTAGATGTGAAAATTTTGAATTGGTATAACTTAGGTTGTGAGTTGTTTTGAAAAATTTTATCAACCTATACTCTTATTCTCTTTCACTTTTCCATAGTCTGAGAAACTTAGGATTAGCTAGTTAGTTGTTCTCATTGAAGATGTAGTAACTGAATGGTGTGAACACAAAAACTGGTGAGACTTTGAGCCTATGGACTGACATTTATATACAGTCTTATCATTTCTTTCATGTGTGATTATTCCATGATTGTGTTTCTCTAGAACTTGCGTTGCTTCTTATTAAGATCACATTGACACATGTATGCATGAATATGATTAAGGCCATCTTTGACTTACCACATTATCCAAATAGCTTACCCTGATATTACTTTTTCCTTTGATAACCCATTTGTACCTTATTTGCCTTTTCTTTGGTTTACCTACATTTCAAGCTTCCATATACTGAAAAACAATATTCTTAACCAGCCTTTGAAGCTAGTGGAGTGTTGTTGGGCATCTGAATGTTGGGTGGCGATAGAAAAGAAGTTTTGGGGGTATCAATTGTTTTTGAGGTACTCTGTTTGGTGTAGTGGGTGAAAGAATGAGAAAAAAAAATGAATGAATGAAAAAGAAAAAAGATGAAAAAAATGAGTGACAGGGAAAAGATGTGTTGAGGAGACTGATTTGTATGTCTATATATATGATTCCTCCTGATATTCAAAAGAAAAAGGTGATTGAGTTGAATTGATGTTGATTGAGAAGTTATTGTTTAGGAGTGATAGGATTGTGTACAGATCCTATCTCAGTTGAGCTGATTTGAATATATGTTACTCCGCTGATTTATTTGAGGCTTCTTAGTCACTTATCTATATATTTCCACACCTTAACCCTAAGCCACATTTTAACCCTGTAAAGACCTTATGATTTATGTAATGCATGTGACCTAAGTGGTGGCGATAGAGAAAATATGCAAGCTTATGGTAGAACAATTTCATTGGAATGATTTGAGCGAAACAGTACCTGATTTTATACACTTGAGAGTTGAGTGTTCATACTACATTATTCTGTGAGGTTCTACTTGTTCAGTTACTCTATTTTCACTTGAAAATGCATGCTAGTTGATTATATTTTTGAGTTTTTAAAAGAAAAGAGTGATTGAGAGCAACCTTTAGATTTACACTTGGGGGATTGAGATGAATTATCTATTTTAGTGTGAATCTTACGAGCGTGTAAGGATATATTTGACCACTGAGGGTCGGGTTGTGACCAATTTACATACTTCTCCATCTTGACAATCTTTTCTTAGTTTAGATGATGATTGAAAATGGCTATGCACACACACACTGATCTGACGTTGGATAAGCTGTTATTATTTTTGATAGCATTATTTGGATGCATGGCTGTGAATTGGTATACAATTTTATACTCATTGATATATTTTTGGCAAGTATCTAATATGTTGATTATTTTCACATTTGCATGATTATGTTAGAAGTAATCTTGCTCGAGACGAGCAAGAACTCAAGTTTGGGGGTGTGATAAGTGCGCTTTTGCACACTTATTAGACACTTTTTGGGATTTAATTGTGATAAATTTGAGTATACTTCCACTCATAATTGTGTATTTTCTGATTTTATAGGCCAAAACCCTGAATTGGATTGAAACGGAGGCAAAACGAGTGAAAAAGGACTTCAATTGCACAAAAATGTGAAGTTGGGGACTAACTTGCAATTGACCAAAAGATGGAGGGCTTTGACTGCAATTTGGTAGGGGCTTAAATGAAAGAAAGTTCAAAGTATGAGGACCAAATTGTACTAATTCAAAGATGAGGGATGAAAACGCGCAAGGACGGAACGTTCAAGGACCTGCGCCGCAAATATGAAAAAGTCCATGCGATCGCATGGATTATGGTAGAACAATTTCATTGGAATGATTTGAGCGAAACAGTACCTGATTTTATACACTTGAGAGTTGAGTGTTCATACTACATTATTCTGCCAAAACCCTGAATTGGATTGAAACGGAGGCAAAACGAGTGAAAAAGGACTTCAATTGCACAAAAATGTGAAGTTGGGGACTAACTTGCAATTGACCAAAAGATGGAGGGCTTTGACTGCAATTTGGTAGGGGCTTAAATGAAAGAAAGTTCAAAGTATGAGGACCAAATTGTACTAATTCAAAGATGAGGGATGAAAACGCGCAAGGACGGAACGTTCAAGGACCTGCGCCGCAAATATGAAAAAGTCCATGCGATCGCATGGATTATAACCATGCGACCGCATGGACGTGAAATGAATATTTTGTTTCTTCCATGCGACCGCATGGAATTACACCATGCGGCCGCATAGAGATAAAATACTAAGGCGGTCTATTTTTCTTTCCACGCGTTTTTGGTCAACTTTGGCATTATTTTAGGACTTGTTTAATGAAGATATTTTGGGATATTTTGGTGTGTCTCACAATGAATTGATATATCCCATATCTCTCTCATTTGCAAGGTATTAGGAATTAGATAGTTAGTTTTAGCTTAAGGTTTCTCTCTAGTTTTTCTTTCTTTTTCATTTCCTTTTCTTTTCCTTTTAATTACTTGGTATTTTTGGAGATACAAATCAAGAGCAACAAGGAGATACCAAGAATTTGGCAAAGATTTGGAGAAAATCGACCGAGCCTCATAAATAGGGTTTTATCTTTAAACTTCGATTTTTCCTAATTATTTTGTCATCTTTGTAATGGATTGTATAAATATTCTCCTTTGTTTACATTTATATAATATGGGCTAAGTGATTTTGTTGGGATTTGTGGTTTAAGTTTAACCTAGCTTTTAATTAATTTTCATATTTGCTCTTTAACATTAATTTGCTTATTTCATGTGTTTCTATTATTGAATTTATTGCATTTTCATTTATGTGGCCAATAGATGATTATGTCTCGTGAATTGTACATCGCTCGAGAGAGGATTGTATAATTTAGACCAAATGGTAGAAACCCTAGGTTTGTGTAGTGACCCTATGCTTGTGGAAGGGATAGAGATATACCCCAAGCCCTAGGTGACCCAATGAGCTATTTTCACAATTATTGAATGCGGTTGTTTGGTTTCAAATCGACATAGAGATATAGTAGGTTTAACCAATCAATTAGGGTTAGTTTCACTCGAGAGAGGTAATTAACTAAAATTGGAAGATCGGGTCTAACATAGTGAATGAGTAATTGGTTAATTGGCTTGTAGCGAAATTAGTTAGGTGACGGTTAAACAAAACCACGAATCCCAACCACGCGTTTCCTCTAAAATTACCAAGTGTTTATGTTTTATTAGTTTATAGATTTTGTAGTTATTTTCTTGAACCATTTGTTTTTATTGTGTATTTGTGTTTATTTTCGTTGTTAGAATTAAAATTAATTAGAGTCGAGTAATCTAAAGTATACATTCCTCGTGGGATCGACAACCCGGACTCTCAAGGTCCACTTTATTACTTGAGCGCGACCCGTGCACTTGCGGCTTGCACTTTTTCGCACAACATGAGTTGCTAGAAAATTTGTATCAACCTATATTTTCTTCTCTTTCACTTTACCATATTGTGAGATAAGTTTGGGGGTGGTCGAGCCGGTAAAGGATATTATCTAGAAGTGTGTTGATTCCATGCGTGTTGAAAAAATTTGTGTGGGGTGTCGTTTGCCAAGTATAAGTTAGGTAATAACCATATGCTAAGGATCTAAGCCATGGTGTTATGTTGTGAAAAAAAATGATATTGCACGTGTTGAATCTTGGGCCTCACTTCGTAGCCTTTTTTACTCGAGTTATTAAATCCGTTGGGGTATCTCAAAATTCGGTACCCTTTGGTCTAAACAACCGGAGAGTTATCGACATAAAGCTCGCTACAAGGGTTAAGAAGAAAGCTTAAAGGAGTGAGGTAAAACGCGAGATTTAACTGAAAAAAAAAAAATTATTGTTGTGCAATTATCTTTGATTGATGGGCTTAGATAACTAGTGGGTTTGAATAATTTAGTGTAAGCTTGAATGTCGAAGCACTCATTTGTGAGAATCATCACATGACTAGAGGTTGATATTGTCTGTTAGACCCAACCGAACTAGAGCGGAAAAACAAATAAGTGAATTGAGAACAACCTTTAGATTTACACCTCGGGAACTAGAAGAACTGTCTATTTTAGTGTGTGAATCTCACAAGCGGGAAATGACATATTTGACCACAAAGGGTCGGGTTGGACCAATTTTTAAAAAAAAATCGTCTTGACAACTTTTTTCTAATTTAGATGATGATTGAAAGTGACTATGCACCCACACACAGATCGAACATTGAATAAGCTTAAATTATTTTTGGTAGCATTATTTATAGCATATTTGTGAATTAATTATACAATTTTACACTCTTCGATATTTTTGGCAAGCTATCTAATGTGTTGGTCATTATCACATGTTACTTGATTGTGTTGTAGATAATCTTGCTCGGGACGAGCAAGAACTTAAGTTTGGGGGTATTTGATAATTGTATTTTTGCACACTTATTTAATATCTAAATATGCTATTAATTGATTAAATGAATGAAATTTTACTCACAATTAGGTAATATTTACTTTTGTAGGCCAAAAATCACCTAAAGAAAGAGAACAAGACAAAATGAGAGAAATTGACTAAAATCGAACAAAATTGTGAAGTTGGGGACCAAAGTAAACAAGCCAAAAAGTGGGAGGATTTGGAGTGCAATTTATGGAGGGCGAGATTGAAATAAAAGTCAAAATTCAAAGACCAAATTGTACATAATCATAGTTGAGGGACCTAGTGTGCAAATATTGGAGGACTTGAGCTGCAATTTCCTCTAGGTTTTATTTTAAATTCAAATTTTGGGCCTTTTTCCTGGGACTTCTTCACAGGTCTTCTGCTGGGAGTTCTCTGGTTTTCTTTCTTTTTATTTTCTTTTCATTTCCTTTCCTTTCCTTTTTCTTTTGTTTTTGCTTGGAATTTTGGAGCACAATCAAGAGCACAAGGAGATTCAAGTCAAGGATTTTGGCAAAATGTTGGAGAAATCAAGTTCAAGCTTGAACAAGGGTTTTATTTTTAAACTTTGATTTTTCTCAATTATTTTGCTATATTTGTAATGTATTGTGTTAAACATTCTCCTTGATTACATTTATATAATATAGGCTAAATTTATTGTTGGGATTTGTGGTTGAATTTTAACCTAGCCTTAATTAATTTTTATATTTACTATTTAATGTTTGTTATTTATTTTCATGTGTTTCTACTATTGTTATTATTGAAATTTTATTTATGTGGTCAATAAATTAATTTGTTTAGTGATTTGTGCGTCGTTCGAGAGAAGATTGTACATTTTAGACCAAATAGTAGAAACTCTAGGTTTGTGTAATGTGTAGTGGATAGAGATATATCACTAGCCATAGGTGATCCATTGAGCTATCTTCACAATTATTGAATGCGGTTGTTTGATTGTAATCGACATAGAGATATAGTAGGTTAAACCATTCAATTAGGGTTAGTTTCACTCGAGAGTAATTAACTAAAATTGGAAGATCAGATCTAACATCGGAAGTGATTAATTGGTTAATTGGCTTGTTGTGAAATTAATTAGGCGACGGTTAAACGAAACCATGAATCTCAACTACGTTTTCTTCCAAAATCTCCAAATGTTTTTGTTTTTCTTTTTTGTAGATGTTTAGTTAAATTTTCATAGTCCTATGTTTTTATTGTGTGTTTATTTTCGTTGTTAAATTAAAATTTATTAAAGTTGTGTAATTGAAAGTGTACATTCCTCGAGGGTTCGACAACCCGGATTTAAAAGATCCACTTTATTACTTGAGCGCGACCCGTGCACTTGCGGCTTGCACTTTTTAGCGAACATTCACCATCTAACCACTTTAAAGCTGCATCTCTCAATGTGTAAGGAAATAAATGTAGCTTGATAGCATCTTCATTAACTCTTGTAGTTTGGAAGTTTTGATAATTTCTGAGAAATTGGAGATATGTGTGTTCGGGGTTTTCATGAGGTAGCTCGTAGAATTGGAGAGTGTTGCTAGTCAAATTCATCCAACCCGCCATTATTTGAAAATTATTTACTTCGAAATCTAGATATACAATATTGGAGCTCACGTGCGCTGCTACAGGCGTCAAAAACATTGAGATTGCAAGTCTCCTTCATTATCTCCACTAGCTCATTTTTCTAATTTTGTGGTATTTTTACTCTCTCGACTACTTGTGCAATTAGTTGTTTATGAATATGAATATTTTGATCTCAGTCATTTGATGTTTTCGTTTTTGTTTGTGTTCTTTGAGTTTTAGTTTGAAAGTAGGTTCTATTTTCTAATAAAACGGTTCTAGATCGTCGTCTTGATTACGGAGCATACAACGAACACTTTTTATTTGTGAATAAAAGAAAATAAACTAATCAAATAACAATCAAATATAAAATAAGTTAATACTAAATGTAAATAGTCCTCAGTAGCGACGCAAAAAACTTGTGTTTTTTACTTTGCAAGTGTACGATATCGTAACAAGTAATATAGTGGACCTTTGAGTCTAAATTATCGTTCCCACGTGAACTATACTTTGATACTTAATTTAATATTTCTAACTCCTATTTGACGAAAACAAAAAATTCTGATTGTTGTGATTATTTTTCTAACTATATCTACTAATTGAAAATAGAAGGATGAACAGAAAGATCGATTTACATTAAAAATATGGAATGAATATTAGGGCATAACAATTTTATCTATTGATAACATTTAAGTTTAATTCAAGATTCTTAAATTTTATGTAGTGTTCGATCGAATTCTTCTATTGTATTCAATTTACCACTTTTGAGTTCTCACTGAACCTATTTAACTAATGGGTTAGTCTACACGTACATAATCCCTTACACAATCCCTTACACCCCTCTCCATGTGAGAGGGGTGTAAGCTATTTGGTACACCATAAGGTGTACAAATAGCTTTATCCTTAACTAATTGAATCACATATCTCTAAGTGAATTAATCTTAATTAAATACACTATTTGTTCTAAGAATTCATATAAAAATCGCAATAATTAGCATAGGTATCTCTACATGTCACACTACATTACTGAATTTTAATTTGTCATCTAAATTTAAAACTTAGCTCTTGATTCGTAAAAGATTCACAAAATCATTGAATCATTGATCAAATAATTCATATTATTAAATATATAAATAAAATCAACACATATGTGATGAAAAACCTAGAGTCTTGAAAAAAAAAAAAAAAAAAAAAAAAAGGATTTCAATAGATTACATTGTTCGCCCTTAATAAAGAACATAACTACTCATGATAGATGAAGAAAATTAAATAATAAAAATGATGTATATCACCGGATTTTTAATTGAGATGTAGAAAAGTGGATGAATCTTCCACAAAACTTTCCTTCTTGATCCAAATCTTGATTCCAAACCCCTGAATTGTTGTTCTTCTCTTTTGATTTTGCTTTCTAATTCTCAAATTGTATTTTTTTGGCTAAAAATCCGTGCTCTAGACGTATCAGACAGCATTTAGGCACCATGTGAGTGATCGCCATGGCGTCGGGACATTATGTTGGGTAGCGCCTTGGCGCCAAGGGGGAAACCCCTCATGAAAATATCACCACTGCACGTCCTTTAGTATTTTTTTTATGACTTTCTCTCCCAATATACAATTGAGGCAATTCAAATTATGTTTAAAAAATTATTCAAATGGTTACAACTTTACTAGAAATTGCGTCTTTCCGGTTCGAATGTTTACTAGCTCAAAAAAGGGTCTCAATCTCGAGCTAAAATTTTGGAACATAATTGTGCAGTTGAAAATTGATCTTTGCAAATATTTTGATTATATTTCACTCCCTTTTGACTTATAATTGCATTCAGTTGACCCCTAATATTCTTGGATCTTTTTCCAATTTTGCTTATTTCGTTTAATTTCACTTCCAATCATCGAGTTTCACTTAATTGCATGTTACATAATAAATTGGGCTATAATTTTATTAAAATGACCACAAAATGTCTGTTATGAAATCCGGACCACTTTGTTGGGAAAAATTGGGGAGGTTAATGACACAATATGAAATATTGATCGCACAAACAAGAACAAGATTAAAAGTAAAGAAGAAAATTGGCCAGGAACCGAGTAATTTTATTGACAACCAATTGAGAGAATATTACAACACAGCAATAATACTTCTTCTTACAAAACTGAATAAAGAGCCACATATTTATAGAGGACGTCACAAACCTTAGAAATAACCTAATTAGATGAAAACTAGGACAAAATACGCGTGAAACTGACATAAAGCGAAAAACCTGGATAAGCCAATCGCTTGAGCAACATCGACCAATAGGCGAGCCACTCGAGTGATACAAGAGCGAAAGGCGGGCGACGGCGATTCTATTCCAAAACTTCGCCTATTGCTCGGGCGACCAGCTAGCGGTTGGCTAGCGAAAATTTAACGACTTTTCTTCCTGGTCCATAATTTGATCTCTTCAAGACCACTTCAACTAGACTCCAAAATCACGCAAATCTAGATCGAATTTGGGTCACAAACCCAACAATCTCCACCTTCACACAAATTTCGATGAAACAAACTAAATTAAAAAATTTCTCCACGTAAAAAAATAAGTCTGATTGCAACGGAACAAACTAAACTTTTCAACCAGAACCAAATTTCTCCACTTCACGAAAAAATTACTCTTCTTCCACAGTATCTAAAATGATATTGAACCCAAACACCGGGTTCTCAAAATTCTACAATGAATTAAAGATTTACCAAACAGGGTCAAAGTACGCCCTGTAGCATAATCAACTCCAAATACTTTAACTGAAGTCCCCCTTCTAGTGCCGACACCTTCAAACATCCCAAAAGTATAAACACCAACATCTGCACTGTACCTTCCTCAGTGAGTTCTTCCCCAGCAATTGAATACGGTGGAACCGCGAAATTGGTGGCAACATGGAACCCCACAGGTAGTGTTTTTCAATGACTTAGAGCCAAACCCCACAGCTACTGTACCAAACTGTATGTCCACCACAATACCAAACCTTTCCAGATGTTTCTTCACTGATTCTGCACGACCTTGCAAGATGTACAACTAAAACTTCTTCCGTCCCTCCAGTACAACCCGAACACCCATCTAGACCTCCAAGACTTCATGTCCTCCAGAGAACTCATAACCTTTCGAATCAAAGGTACTCCGCGAGATAAGATTCTTCTTCAAATCTGGAATATGTCGATCCTGGCCAAGTGTTCTAATTGTCCCACCCAACAACTTCAATCTAACTCTTCCAATACTAGCTACCTAACAAGGTTCGTTGTTTCCCATAACAATGATACCTTGCGTCACCATTTCATATGTTTCCAAACAAGTCCCGATTGGGACACATATGGAACACACAAGCTGAGTCCAAAATTTACTTCTCGTCGGGTTTGGATTCCACGTCAGAAATTGTCAAGAGATCTCCATCACTCAAATAGTTCTCAACTATGTTAGTCTCGTCTGAAGTGTTTAATTGCTTCACATAATTTGTAGCCGAATTACACATATTCTGCAACTTCTCGCAATTCCTCTTTATGTGTCCTTTCCTCTTACAATAGAAATAAACTAGATTGCTGGAATCCACCATCGACTTACCCCTGCGTCGATCACCATGAACCATAAGACCTTCTCCATCTCTGGATTCAGATCTAACCAGATGCTTCATCTTCTTTTTTGAGAACAAGGCATCATAAACGTCTCCAGTGGTAAGTGTGTTACAACGGTACATAATCGTGTCCTTGAATGACGAAAACGAAGAAAACAGCGAGCACAATAGGATAATGGCCCAATCTTCTTCATCGTACTTTACCTCTATCATTTGCAAATCAGCGACGATCTCCTTAAACACGACCAAATTGTCTTCCAAAATCCTCCTTCTGCCATGCGATGAGAATACAACCTCTGTTTCAGATGTAGTTTGCTCATCAGACTTTTGGTCATGCACAACTGCTCCAACTTCAACCACAATGCAGCTGTTGTCTTCCCCTTCAAAATGTCCCAAAGAATGTTGTTAGACAGATGATGATGATGAATCTACGAAAATACCTTCTGATCATTCTGTTGTTTCTCCTCAGTTGTCCAAGTTGTGGGCATTTCATCAAATTCCAACAACACATCATTTAAATCCATCTGGGCTAAAACAGTCCACATCTTCACTTGCCACAATGAAAATCTTGTATTATGATCCAAAAGCAGAATATCATACTTCATGGTATCGATAACAGAAACCTCAAACGAAATCACAACCTTGCTCTGATACCAATTGTTATGAAATCTGGACAACTTTGTTGGAAAAATCAAGGAGATTAATGACATAATATGAAGTCTTGATCACACAAACAATAACAAAATTAAAAGTAAAGAAGAAAATTGGTAGATAAACCGAGTAATTTTATTGACAACCAATAGAGAGAATATTACAACCCAACAATAATACTTCTTCTTACAAAACTAAATAAAGAGCCACATATTTATAGATGACGTCTCAAACCCTAGAAATAACCTAATTAGATGGAAACTAGGACAAAATACATGTGAAACCGACATAAAGCGAAAAATCCGGATAAGCCTGTCGCTCGAGCGATTTTGAGCGACGCCATGTCGATCAAGAAATACATGGGCAAAAAGTGGGCGACAACGATTCTGTACCAAAATTTCGCCTATTGCTCGAGCGACCAGCTAGCAGTATGCTAGCAAAAATCCGGCGACTTCTTCCCAATCCATAATTTGATCTCTACCAAACCACTTCAACTAGGACTCAAAGATCACGCAAATCTAGACCGAATTTGTATCACAAACCTATCAATGTCCATATTTAAAAGCCCAAATAAGTGTGTAAAATTCACTTATCACTAGTCGCGGCGACTCTTGGAGCTAGTGGTGGTTGGGAAGAAAATATAGATGTCCCATTCTTTAAAAAACCTACTCTGGGCTATTTTCTCCTCATTTAGGAATTCAAATCCAAATGTTTAGGATGGGGCTTGGGAGTAGAATCTTCATAACAATTATTTCTACTGTATCTGGATTTGGTGTTTCGTGCTCAAAATCTGACGTCTCATCCTAGTTCAAAAGCCTCCCAATGATTCTAAAAAGTCATTGCGCCATTTTCGCTAGGACGTAAAGTTTGTAGTTTTGCATGTCCTGGTTTTATTCGTGTGTTAATGTATCTGTTGGTTGCATTTATGATTCGATTTCATTAATTCTTGCAATGATTATAATTGTTTCTAGGGTGAGATTCTATTAACTGAGTTTTTGCTAAATTTTAATGTTTATTTCACAACCATTAAAATGAGTTTTTTGTTTTGGTTTTTGTTTTTTTATTTTTTTTATTTTATAGATTGAGTGATTAAAATATAGAAAAAATTAAATTTACGTACAAAATATTTTATTATGAAAATATAAGTGATACAAGGGCTTAATTTGATATTTGAGATTCAGCCTATACTCGGCTTCCATCATTGGGGTTTTTGCCCTACCACAAATGGTTGGAGGCACGTTTCCCCCTAATCAAGTGGCATAATGCAAGGCCTTACCAATTGGTTAAATAATGGAATTATAAAAGCATCTTTAAGTAGCTTTTTAAATATAAAATATTCTTTATTTTAAAAATTAATGTTTAAAAATAAGTTCTAAGAGACTGTCTATTCTTAATTTACAATGATTGCATTTAATAAGTCGCATATATTTCAATATTCTACTTCTTAAAATATACAAATCATATTTAAATTGATTGATGAAATGATATATAAAAATTGTGTTAAATATAATATGAAGAAAAATTAATAAATATTTTTTGAATAAAAGCAAAATGAAAAATGAAAAATAGAGAATTTGTAGAAATGTAAAGAATTTTTGTCTATAAATTTTTAAATTTAAAGATGCTTGGAGATGCTCTAGTCAGATTGTCAGCAAATCCATCATGATCTTATCCACTTGGAGTTCCATTAAATTCTGATGATGAATTGGGTCGATGTAATAAAAAGGAAGAAAGTTTGTTTGGCGTTTTGCTACATGAATATTGGGGATGACCATATGAATGACTTTACGTGAGTGTGGGAGGAAAAATTATTTTATTCACTGAGATTCGCATACTCACATAGGATCATCCGTGTGGTCACCCCAATGTACAAGTAGCATTTTGCTGAAACATAAAATTACGCATCCGGTGTGAAATGATTTTGGCAGTGAATCGAGCTCGGATAGTGAGAAGCGGCCAAATTTTGCGAAACTTTCCTACTTTTATACAACAAAAACTTGATTCTCACTAGAGAATTCAAATCCAAATCTTTGGCGTGGGACTTGGCAGTGGAATCTCTGCAAAAATTCTCTCTTTGATTGCTAAATTGGTGTTCCCTTCTCGCAATATAGTGTCTCAAACCAAGTTAAAACCCTTTCCAACCTTCCGAATGGGTCCTGATTTTCATCGGGACACAAGGTTGGTAGTTCTGCTCCCGTATACTGATTATGTTAGTTGGAAATAAATCCATTTCATGCCTTACAGTTGAAAGTTTGTTGTTCTTGAAATGACTATAATTGTTGCTGATTTTTAGTTGAAAACGTGTTAGTAGTTGAGCGGTGCATATGAATTTCTTGAATGTTGACGTGGGATTGAATTTCTGTCATTAGAAACAGAATTTGTGAGCCCTAAATTCTGCCAAATGGAAGTTTGGGAATTTTATTGCATAGACAAGAATCACAAGGAGATATAACAGACATAGATTAAATTGACAGAATATTTTTAATAAACAAAGGTGACGGATGATCGAGTCGACAATGCCATGAGTTCATGGAAGTGACAGCAGAGAAATTGGCTGCTGGATGGATAAAATGCTAACAAGACCACTGATAGATATTCCCTTTATTCCGGCCTCGGACCAGGCAGCTGAAATCTGATCTTCTTCAATGCTACAACAACTTCTTTCATGTTCACCCTCTCATTGGCACTTTCTATGGTGCAATTTAGAGCAAGTTCTATTATGGATGACAAGCATTTCAACTTTTCTGTGTAGTGTTCTTTTTCTGGCCCCAACAAGTTCGAATCTATGATATGAGGAATTGCATTGGGCATAGAATCATTTACCCAGCTCCTTAGGCTTATATCACCCGAAAAACTTTCACTGCTTGGTTTCTTTCTTGTAAATACTTCCATTAACATAATCCCGTAGCTATAAACATCACATCTACTTGACACTAATCCTTCCGATCCATACTCTACAGAAGCATTATGAAATTAATTAGTTGTATTAACTTTGGTGTAACACTATGCTAGAAATATATATGTGTTTGGTTGTATACTGTAATGTATTATTTCCAGTATCTAGAAAAGTACAAAACATGAACTTCTGTTTGCTATTTTTGCAAAAAATGATTCCAAATTTTAATCCGGTGGATCAAATGTTCCCTAAATGTTCGAGAGAGAAGATTGGAGTAAAAGACACGAACTTTACCTGGTGCAATGTAACCTAGTGTTCCCAGGGTTGTTGTGTATGCATTGCTTTCTCCTTCACCCAGTAACTTAGCGATTCCAAAATCGCTCAAGTGGGCAACCATATCTTCACCCAGCAGAACATTACTTGGCTTCAAATCACAGTGGACGATAGGCGTTGAGTAACCATAGTGCAGATATTCCAACGCGCATGCTACATCTATCATTATATTAATTCTTTGCAAGATATCCAAGACGTAGTCGTCTGAATACAACCACTTCTCGAGGCTTCCATTATACTCAAGTACCAAGGCCTTGAAATCTGGATTGGAGCAAGTACTAATGACTTTACACAAATTCCGATGGCGAAGGTTGCGCAATACCTCACATTCTACATCAAAACTCTTGAATGGATTTTGTAGATGCAAATGGAACACCTTTACAGCCACATCCCTTCCATTATTAAGAGTCCCTCTATAGACAGAGCCAAAACTCCCAGCTCCAAGCAAATGACTCTCACTATACCCTTCAGTTGCTTGCATAAGTTCATAATATGAGACCCGTAGTGTTGTGCCAGGTTCAAAGTCCAGTACTGTCTTTTCCACCAGTTTTTTCTTTCGGTATCTTCCAATTGCATATGCCAAAGCCATGGAGATTAAAATTAGTACTATGATGAAAGGACCACCAGAAGGAACTTCTACACTTAAATCATTGAAAGAGAAGTTCAAGTATGTGAGATACTTCAGTTCCTCCAAGGACTTGGGGATATTACCCGAAAGATTGTTGTAAGATAGATCGAGTCGCTCCAGGTTCAGCAGCTTACCCATTGACTCCGGAATAGATCCTTGCAGTGTGTTATGTGCTAAGGAGAGATTAATCAAGCTTTGTAAACCTCCAATTGTTGTTGGAATGCTACCTGAGAATCGATTGACTGATAGATCAATAACAGTTGCAGCCTCCAGATTCCCTATTTCTTGAGGCAGAGAACCGTTCAAAAAATTTGAAGATAGACTCAACTCCAGAAGATCGTTCTGGAGCCATAGGCTTGCAGGTATGCTGGAGGTCAATCTGTTGCTGTCTATATATAGAAGCCTTAGTGTGGTAATATTCCCTACGCAGTCTGGAATAGTACCTGTTATTAAATTTTCTGACAACAGCAATCCATAGAAATTGGGAAGTTCACAAATAGTGTCAGGAATAGATCCACTTATGTTATTTGTGTGAAGATCTAATCCTTGAAGATTTTGCAAATCCGCCAGAGTAGTTGGAAATAATCCCGTCAACTCATTGGCATACAGACTTAACACTATCAAACTGCTGAGATTGCCAATTTCATTTGGAATGCTACCTCGGAGATCACAATTATAAGCATAAAGATATTGAAGAGAAGTGGAAAGATTTCCAACTGAAGCTGGAAGAATGCCGTTCAAAGGATTATTAGCAAAAATCAATTTTGTTAAATATCTACAGTTTGTCAATGATGTGATGAAGCTCAATTCTGAAGATTCACTTATAAAATTGTTGTCACCCACGTTTACACTTTCAAGGAATCTCAAATCCCCTAGGAAATTGGGAACTGGTCCAGTAAAATTGTTTTTAGACAGGTCTATTGCAATGATTTTAGAAGAATTTGCAATGGAATTCGGTATTCTTCCGTGGAAATTATTACTGTACATGTAGAGTTCTTGAAGATTAGGAAGCTTATAACCCAAAATCAATGAATCTAGGTTGCCTGAAAGTTGATTGTCTGAAACTGAAATCACTAGCAATGTTGAGATGTTGAAGATCTTTTGGGGAATGGAACCGCTTAAACTATTGTAGCTCAAATAAAGATACTCCAAGTTGTAAAGGTTGCCAATCTCTTTTGGGATTACACCTTCAAAAAATTTTAAGTGCTCAAACTTTTTTCAAACTGCTGTATGAAAATACAAAGGACAAATAAGTTGTTTGAATCAACTAATTGAAAGTTACCAGACAGGTTGCATCGAGCAACGTTAATATATTGTAATGATGAAATGTTAAAGATACCGGCTGGTATAGAGCCTGTGAGAGAATTATTTTGCAAGCTCAACTCCTTGAGATTCTCCAGGTTACCCAATTCGTGTGGAATTGCACCTATCAAATTGTCAAGACAGACCGAGAGACTACAATTATCAACACCAGTAATCTTGTGAATAAAGAATAATCTAAAGTAGTAACACACCATCAATCAAGATTTGGTTACCTGAAAAATTATTTAAACCAAGATACAAAATCTGAAGCGTCCTTATTCTCCCAATTTCTCCTGGAATGGATCCGTTAAATTTGTTGATCGACAAAGAAAGGTTCTGAAGTTGTGAACATTCTGATAGACCAGAAAGGATTTCGCCACCCAACTCATTTAAAGATAGATAAAGCCCTTTGAGTCTTGGAAGTCCATGGCATATGTCAAGAGGGAGATGACCAGTTAAGCTATTCCCTGTGAAGGAAAGAATTTCCATTGTTGATATGTTGAAGATCCTAAAAGGTATTAGACCAGTGAGCCTGTTATATCGCAAACTAAGTGTTTTCAAGTTATAAAGGTTTCCAATCTCTTGAGGGATTTTCCCTTGTAAATGATTGGAAGAGAGATCCAGAATCTGGAGAGTGGGTATGTTTGAGAGAGAAGGAGGGATGAAACCAGTAAAACTATTATTCCCAAGTTTCAAAAGTTGAAGTTTAGGTAAGAAACGAAACCATGAAGGGATTTCACCACTGAAATTGTTGAAGCTGAAATCAATGGATTTCAATCGTCGAAGTTGAATCAACTCTTGGGGCAGACTACCATGAAAATAGTTTCTGCTCAAGTCTATAGAAACAAGAAATGATAGATTTCCCAATTGGGATAGGATGTTTCCCGTAAGATTCATGCTGGAAATATCTAATCCAGTTACTCTTTGGTGGCGAAGACCACAACTAACTCCAGTCCAGACACAAACAGAAGTAGAATCCGACCAGTTACTAGACAAAATGTGTGAAGGGTCTAAATTGATGTGGGCTTTTAAGGTGAGAAGAGAAAATCGATCAGTCGTAATATTGGTTGTTTCCATGGCTAAGCAAGCCATTACACACGGCAACAACAAAATTGCTTGAAGAAAGTAATTAGCCATCTGCACGACAGTTTTTCTTGCTGCAGCTAACAATGCTGGAATGGAGTTATATATCGCACACTGAAAAGTATCTATATCTATATCTATATATATATATATATATATATTTCTTTATTTTAGTATACTGATATCTTTTCTTTGATCTTTTCTGTCTGCTTTATATTTCTCAAATACAGTTATATATATGTGTTAAAAGTCAAAGTCATTCCACTGAACGAACAATTTTGTCTTACCTTGAAAAGAGGAGGTAAGTCAGAATGCACTGAAGATTGAGAATAAAAATATTCATGGAAGTGTTAATTTCCACACAGTGATGATTTGCTAAGTTTAAGAGGCGTACCTCATTTGACTAGTAGAAGTGGAAAATTAATTCAGGATTGCTGCCTATCCCAGATGCTCCTTTCTTTGCAACTACCAGTTAGTCTTGCCTATGAAAATAGAATAGTCAAACAAGGCATCCACTTATTTTCCAATAATACAATTCCAATAACCCTCTTTATATTTATCCGTTCCTACATATTTTTATTCAACTCTCCAGTAACTCTATTTAACATTCTTGGATGGGAGGGAGTAGTAGGTCCTCCTTCCTATTTATTCATATAAAATTCAGGTAATGTTTCAATGCTCAACTATGTATCTTTGTAACTTCATGATGCTCGACTAAATTTCTAGTTACTGAAATGAAGATGTACCATTTGTCGTGATGTTTTAATTACAATTTTGAGACATTAACATTTGATGTTTGTTTAACTTGAATGATTGTTATACTTTTAATATTTTCAATTCCTTAGCTAATAATTTAATTGTTTCTTGATTTCTATTGACATTTGAAAGAAAGAATAAAAAATGCAACACGTAGTAACAATTATTGTAAAGTCAGAGATGTATCATTGTACTTTATTATATTATTATTTTGAATATTCTTTTGTTTTAATGCATATTTACATTATTCGTATCCTTCATAAAGATATAATATAATCATACTTGAAAATAGATTTAATTTAGGCGATAGGGTAATTAGCACAAAACGTCTCTATATTTTAATATTATTGTGCAAAACGTCATTACCTTATTTTCACATTCTATTTCGAAAATCATCATTTTCATCCATTTCTCAATTAAAAACTGTAAAATAACAAATATACCTTCCATTTTTAACTAAAACAAAAATAAAGAACAAATTGAAGTGTTGTATAATAACCTCAACATCGTATGATAATCATAAAACTTGCCTGACAGCAACTCATCCAACATGAAGGCTCGCCGAAATACCTTAACAGCTTGCAGCTCATCGAATATCTTCAATTGCAATAGAGCTGCCATGAACATCGCTCTTTCTTCTACTTTTCTTCTTCTTGAGAGAATGCTTGAACTTTGAAGGCACATTCAGTGCTTTTTTAGGGAACTAATTCACGTCCTTTCATCATGAGAATTCTCAAAATCAGATTTTCTTTCTTCTCTCTCATCTTTGCCAGATGACCCCTTAAAACCTGATGCATGAAAAAATTTAAGTACAAATATAAGAAACATCATCTTGAGAGAAGAAATCTACAACATGATTTGTACGATACTCCTGCTTACCTCAGCATTAACTTTTTTTTATGCTCAACGTGAACTAATAGTAAAATTTCAGAGAAATCGACATTGGGTGCCAATTGAAGCATTTGATCTATGTGCTAAATTGGCTAGGAAAAGAAACATATTATAAATATTATACGTAGTCAAAGCAAGGATTGGATGCATATAATACAACGAGGAAAAAAAGAATGAAGAGCAAATCCTCCTCAATTAAAAGGAAATTGATACACAAAGAAATCCAAATTGCATTTAACATGGAAAGAAACTTAAAAATCACACGTAAATTCTGATTTGATTGAATGAGTGAAGAGGATGCTGAGTTCAAGAACTATGATACAATAGAAATCACTATATAATACTGGGTGTAATAATGGTCCTTAATATCCCCTTTTAAAAAATGGCCAAAAAATTTACTGTATCGACAGCAAACCTAATATATATTCTACGGATAAGATTTGAAATTTCTAGTAAAAAATATGTAGAATAGAGAGACAACTATGCATGACAAGTTGAAGAACATAAAGTAGTAAATGTTAGTTCAAGAACTACCTTTTAGGGATGAAAGCTTATTGGAGTATACATTTTGAGACTCTTCTAAAGTATTCATTACTAATTTAGAAAGACTCTCGTGGAATCCAATCATAGGTTAAAGGAGGAATTAAATATCTTTAAACAAAACTTCTAGTTGGTTTCATCTTCCAGTGACAAACCTAGGAAGGAATTTATGTAAAAATGTTTAGTTCCTCTTTTTAACTTATGGCGAGGTTCTGAGAGACTTCTTTCTACATTTAGTGATGGATATGCTTTTGGAAAGGCTCAATCGATATGCTAATATTTGAGATTTACGTAGGGGTGATGTTACACGTACATCGGGGTGTCCATAGATGTTAGGCCCCAAAATTATTTATTTAATGGATCAAACTTCTTAACAACGCAACTATTGCAGAAAATTAAAGAAATCAGAACACAAGATATGTTTTTGCCCTGAAAGGGCATGGATGTTCATTCTTACGACCTAATCACTCGTTGAGTATCTGCCACGAGATATAGTTCTAGATCTACTAATATCAACCAAGAGATCAGTATAGAATTTACGAAGAAATCATAAATTTCTTCGAATTCTGATGTCGGTCAAGATAGTGATTATCCTACATGCTAGTCTAACAGATAATTCACAAGAAGAATGCTAAAATAACACCAAAATACAGAGAAAGCGTCTCTGAAATTCAACTGAATAATATTATTAATCAAGTCATTAAAATCTCGTTCACAAGCCGGACTTTATAGCTAAAAATCGAATTTCACCAAAAATAGCAAAATCTCAAAAATCACGCCAAAATAAAATATGGAATAAAAAAAGAAACCTGCAAAAAATTAGGCCCAAATCGGGTTAAAAATCATTTCCTAACTTACGAATGCAATATTACCAAAAATAGTAAAAAAAAATCTTAAAATAGAGATTTGAAAGGGAAAACAACTAAATTTGAGGTTGAAAACGATGCACACCTAGCAAAGCTGGTGTCCACGACGTGCGCCCCGAAACAAGCTTTCTGAATTGGGGTTATGGGCTCAATTTTGACAACCGTAGTCAAAGTTATGGCCAAAATATCAATTACTTGTCATATTTGCATCGATCCGTTAATTCGTGATATTTTAACGTTATTAACGTGCTATCTGACAACTCGACATCTGACTCGAACTCTCCCACATCAAATTCTTTCTTGTCTCTCTACAACCGTAATCACACAAACTCTCAATCTCCTAATGATTGTACCAAAAAATTAAAAACTCTCACAAAGAATAGAGATTGAATTCACAAAGATCGATTACAAATTTACAAGAGAAAACCCTAACTATCGCTCAAAGAAAGAGAAAGAAACGAAGAGTCTAAAATACTGAACCATTTAGAATGAGAGGAGCCAAGACCAAGTTAAATATCCATTCAAATCAATGCTCATCATCCAAGGGTTAGAATACAACCATGTGGACTGCAGATTCTCATCCTTTAATAAGAGGCAAAGGCGTGGAGCTCACAAACACGTTTTTACAAGTAAACAGCAACCCGAAAATGAGAACGGTCCAAGTACACATTTAGACCAACTGGCCAAATAAATTAGTGAGGCCGCCCAAAGCCATTAACAATAACAGTGTCCACTCCCGTCACATGGAAGGGGCCCCACTTCGAATAAAATATAGTTTATTCAAAGTGGGTCCTCTTTCATGTGAGGGAGGTAGACACTGTTATGGACACCGTATTATGTACAAGTAGCTTATTCCTTTAAGTAGTACCCGCACAAAAATTTGTTGAGAAAAAAAATCGTATATTTATACCTGTAGTAAATATTTTTTTTATACTAAAAGGAACTTAAATTTATATTTAATTGTTTATACTTGATTCGCGTTAAACTTATATTTATACTTGCCATTAGTGCTATTGCAGCATAGCCCGTACTGTTTTCTTCAATGAAGCTATTGGTGGAGTTGATGAACAGTGAAACCGAAATCCTGCCAATCACACAATGGCAGAGAAAAATCTGTTAAAAAAATTGAAGAAGCTAAAAAAATTCTACAAATAAGCAAAAATGTAGAAAAGATGAAATATCTAAGCTAGATCAAACTGAACTAAAGCAAGAAAAGCTGGAAGTATGAAGAATACGTACTGTAGGCAGGGGCAAATACTAATAAAAAGAAATTTAAATTTTTTTTTTCATATTAGCTCATGCTAAATTTTTTCCTAAATCCGCCCCCAACTGTAGGGTCAAAGTATGGACCTGAACAATAGTCAAATAGAGCAACAATGGAGCAAATAAACGCACATCCAACTAAACAATGAATTTCTGAAGTAGATCGACGTAAATAAAAAGTAACCCAAAAGAATTTCAAATATTAAAATCAGAACAAACTATAAAGAGAAATAATTTAAAGAAATTAAAAATTATAATTATAATACCATTAGTTACTACATGTTTGTACGTAGGAAAAAGAACCACAGAAGTTCAATATTAAGTACACATGGAAGATGTGCTTATAGGTGCACGATTTATGTAGGAATCTAGATTCTATATGCTTTGCACACTTTTTACACCATGAACATTGGCGTTTCACTGTTCACAAGCTCAAAGACGCATTTGTCACCGATTTGAATTTGTTTTTCTCTAGCATAGTATGTCCAACCTACTGTGAAACAATGTATATCACCATTTGATCTCAAATTTGTACGAACGAGCCAATTGTGATGTGAAGAATCGTGGATCATGAACATTCTAGATACATTTTGGTAGATAAGTTCGAGCTAAGCTTCCAGGTACAAACTATGAAGTAAAATAACAAATCAATGAATAAGGGTCCGTTTGATTGCAAATGTGAAATTTGAGTGGAAAGAAAATGAATTACAGGGAATTGAATTGTCTAGAATTTGTTTTACTTGAAATTGTAATTAATTGTATTTGATTGATATAATTTTTCACCTGAAAAATGTTAAAAGTTTGTTGTCTGTTTGACTTTATTTTGCATGAAAATTGTCAATAAAAGTGATAAATATTTTTACCATTGGGTCTAGAATTTGTTCCAATTGTCCAACAAAAAAAATTAACATATCGAATATCATTCGTTTGACTTTGTTTTACATGAAAATTGTAAATAAAAGTGATAATTTTTTTTACCATTGGGTCTAGAATTTGTTCCTAAAAAAAATTTAAATTTATTTTTCCACCAGCGTTGTGGGAAAATATTTTCCTCAAAAACCAAGAAAATGCAAATGTGTGATAGAACTATCAAACAACACAAAGTTGGAACTTAGAATTTGAATTCTTAGTTCTAGGGGAAAAAAAAAAGTTATCAAACATGCCCTAATAGAAATAAGATGTAGGTGAAAAAGGTGAATGTAAATTTATGATGCACACATCAGCCTAAAAAAATGATATAAGTAAAAAAGAATCGAAATTAAAGAGGTGTTTACATTCTAGATATATTTTGGTGGATATGTTCGAGCGAAGCTTGCAAGTACATACTACAAAGTAAAATAACAAATCAATGAATAATAGAAATAAGATGTTGGTGAAAAAGGTGAACGTAAATTTATGATGCACGCATCAACCTAAAAAAAGATACAAGTAAAAAAGAATTGAAATTAAAGAGGTGCTTACGATTTTTCAATGACTATCGTAATTAGCTGTCAATGTTACTTGAAAGATAGGATTACCCGTAGGCCGTAGGTGAAATATCCACTTCAGAAATGTCGGAGTCATTTGTTACTTCTAGCGCTAAATGGTCAAATATTGAAATTTAGAATGTAGAATTTTTGGTTATTCAAACACGATAATATAATTAGGTTGTAAGCTATGATAGTCAAACAACAGTAAGATATATGTTATCGTCAACTCTTTCCAATTGTATGTTATAAATTATTTCATCGTAGCTAATTAAGCGTACTGTATCATTAAGTTCATGTCCTAAGCGACGTACAAAAGATCTAGAAAGAGGCTATAAAAGAAGAATATTGGTTGTATACTTTCTACTCAAATACAGCTGTAATACTTGTCAATAAACATTAGAAAATGAATTATAGTAACATTCATCAAATCAGTGTCATGCCTAATGAAGGCATGATAACTTTAAAGAAACGGTGTGGTAGATCACTCTCATTCGACATGCTATTTGTACTATAGGGACAACAGGTAAAAGTATATATCATTCATTAAGTACTAATCAAACTGCAGAATATCAATTGAAGCACTATAAGATTATTGCAGGAAGTAAATGAAGATTCATATATGTCCAATTCAAAGTGCACTATGTGAAGTAAAACACAGACATCAAAAAAAAAAAAAAATGAGAGACCATAATCAATACATTGCACCTATTTTCTTCCAATTCTTCACTCTGAAAGTAACAAGGGATCTTTTTTAGTGTACAAATAGGCTAGAGGCTGTCCTTGCATAAGCACGGCTCTTAACGCCTCTCCTGAAGCATCACACTCTACTACAGACATTTTAGTAAAATTAGGTAATCTGAGCACAGGGTGACTTACCATAGCCTCTTTTAGCTTTTCAAATGCATCTTGTGCCTCCTCATTCCAAGAAAAATTCTTATAGATTTATCTTCAAACATTATAAGTAGAGCCCCGCTACAGTGACCGACTCAATGATCGATTTTGGTGACCGATGTCACATGACCCCCCCCCCCCTATTGGAGGGGACGTTCGGCCCACAGACGCCCCCTCCAATATGGGGGCGTCACATGTCATCGGTCACAAAAATCGGCCATTGAGTTAGTTCGTTCAGCTTTTTCCTTATAAGTATGGCTAATAATTCTAAACATGACCAACTAGTTCTCAGCAAAAGGTTGTTATTGCAAGTAGGGGCCATAGCAAGTCACCCATAATTGCTTTTTGCCATAGTATAAAATGTTGTACTCAGTACTCATAAAATGAAAACACGTCGTTTTTTTAAATTTTGCTAATTCTGCAGTATGGAGCATGCATGATGTTAATTTTTCCAATTAATAACTAAGAAATATTTATCTATAAATTATCGATTCTGCTACATACAATCCTTATAAAGTCGTACATGAACAAAAATTACTTGGTCATGAATAATAAAGCCAAAGTTCGATATTCTAAATAATAAACTAATTAGCATATGATGATTGCAAATCGTACAAGGAGGCCCAATCTCATAAAAAGGTGACGCATATATCTCATTTGAAGAAAAGAAAAAAAAAAGTGAAACCCTTTCCTTCGACATTCAAGTTGCTCACGTCATGGCATAGTGAGGATATCATTCGGCCGGTTGATCTTATTAAAATATGGTAATAGTGATGTTAAAATATATTAATTTTGTTCGACGCAATGTTAAGAAAATATTATTGAATATTTTGTCTATGTTACTCAAAGAGCCGACTGACATATATATTGATCATGATAAAGTCGTAGTAGAATATATATTTTCAAATCTTTATTGACTAGTGACCTGGAAGTAGTCAATTTTTCATTTGATAAATATAAAAGGAAGTAGAAATTTTTTTAGTTTAGTGTTATGTTTTGAAAGCTTAATGTTAATTAAATCTTAGCTTCTTTATGTCCCTTACAGAAGCTATTAAATGAAGATGTCGGTTTTGTTGGACTTTGATAAACATTCTATTAAAGAAAAGTTGTTCATGCAAATCAAATATTTTTGTGTTAGCCAAAGCTTTTGACCAAATTATTTTGATTTAAAATAATGTTACAATAATTGATTGACCGCTCTTTACATAACAAACATGACTTACAATGACGGTATAGTTCGAGATTAAATGTATGTTTTAAATAAAAAGAAAATAATAATTTTTAAGATGCGACAATGTTTTTTTTTTCCTTTAGGATAAAACATTCATTGTTGAAGATCATCTTGATTAATTATAAACGAGTGCACGAAAAAAGAGAATAGAATCAGTCTAACTAATTGAAACATCGGCTACAAGAGAACGGGAGCAAGTAAATGCATGGACCGTTTTGTTCTTATCTCTATAGATAAATCGACATGAACCACGACCAATCTGTTGTAACAAAACAACTACATGTAACGAAATAGCTTCACATGAGGCAAAAATAAAATTCATAATCCAAGTTGTGGACAAGTTGAAGAGATATAACACACAGCATGACGATGAGTATGACCAAGAATTCAAAATATCGTTCTTTAGCTTTTACATTTACATTGCATTCTTCCTCTTTGAACTGGGTAAGTGTACTTTTATTGAACAATTGACTGAAGATCAAGTTGAGCTCCTCCTAAATCTCTATACTTTTTCATTATTAATAACATTCGTGTTACTTTAGGGAAGAAAATGTCCATTACAAATCACAATAATTGGTTGAATCATAGCCATCAAAATCCCAATCCATGAATGCCACGAGGGACAATCATGGAGTTCCCCATGTGAGTCACATATTAAGCCCCCTGTTTGGTAGCCATTTTTTAAGAGAAAATGCATTTTTGAATAGTTGATTGATGGAGAATGTATGGTTAAAAATTAAGGAAAAAATTTGGGTTTGCGTGTAATATTATTTTATTGAAGAATGTGTGGTTGAAAAATAGAGAAAAAAATATATTTTGAAAAAAATGACTATCAAACGGGGGCTAATATTCAAACCCATATCTGCCAAGTGCCAACAACTAAAGTTGAAGACAGATATTGGATAAAGAAAAGAGGTTTTGGCTACATGCACATACTCTATTATCAGTTTTCTAGTACCCATCAAATGGTCTCACCATTTTAAGAATGGAAGATTTGACTCTTTTGAGTTAATGAGAGTTGTGACACGCAGTGGCGGAGCCAGATTTTTTAAAATAGGGGGTCCAAATTTTAAGATATATAGATTAAGGGGTGGCTGCCCCCGAAATTTTTTTTGGAAGGAAATAATGAGCATAACACATGAGAAATACTATATAAAGTATAAACCACACAAATATAAATCACTTGATAGAACCATACACTATGAATTCATTAAATATTGCATCAAAGATCGATAGTGCATAAAAATTCAGAACACAAAGCTTATACTTCACCTCTCCTTTTCTTATACTTGACCTAAAATCTCTTGAAGTATGCCCTCGACTTTTGAGATTTGACAAAGGCCTGACATGAACACATTATCACTTAGTTAAGAGTCATTGATTGTGGATATTCCAAACAAGTTAATAATGATCCACAACAGAACAAAACATGATCAGAGGTACTTGCAGCTGTTTAGGTATGAGCACGTGAATACGCAATAGTGCACACACACATATCTTAAAAAATGCATTAAAGACGCCAACGTAAACTAAAATTAAAAATTAAAATGTGAAATTTTAGTCACTCATCCACATAACTTAATATTAAATATGAACATTCATCCAAAAAAATAAAATAATAATAATAATAATTAAGAAGACACATAAATATCAGTGGTCTGTTATTTCCTTAAACTAGACCTTGATACGGCAATAATGAGATTTAACACAATATCAATATTACCTTTGAAGTCCAACTAAATTGATCTAGTAAATAAAGGTAAACTAAATAGATAGAAATGTATTTCCATAACATATTTTCTGTAGCTTCCAAAGTTTTTGCCAAGTTAAGAATTCCAAAAGACGATAGAAATACAGAATACCAATTTTTTTTGAACTCAATAGATCTAAGCCCACTTACCCAGAAAAGGCAAAAAATTAGAAAAATGATCTACAAACCCAGATTCCAACTCCTTTCACTACATCATTTTAAAGAATATAATGCTAATTCAAACAAAATCCACGATCTTCAACCTGATTTTTACTCTTTTACTCGTTCTATGCTACATTTCTTAACAGAAAAATATTAAAAGTTAAGAGTTGAAATTAGGGGTTTGATAAATTTTAAAGTTAAAAAAAAAAAAAAAAAAAAAAAAAAAAAAAAAAAAAAAAAAAAAAAAAAAAAATTTGTCAAACGAAAATGGAGGGTCCAGGACTCCCTTCGGACCCTCAATAGGAATTTGGACCTTAGGGGATGAGATATTTTGTTCAAATGTTACACGATATTGTAATGGTCTTGACAAAGTTGTACACTTTAGCCCCAGTTTGAAGGAAACTAAAATTAAATTTTTATAAAAATTGAAGAAATGTATTGTTAAAAAGTTGTGGGTCATATAAATCTGTGGTTAATTAATTAGTGACTTTAATTTAAATTAAAATCTTGATTTTAATTCTTATCAAACAAAGACTTATTTTCAAAAATAAATTATATTGTTGTATACAAGTAATACTGTCAAATTTGTACTTTAATGACTGGGTGCACCTTGCAAGATGGGGTAACTGATGACATGTGTTCTAACGGGTGATTATTGAACTTTAAAAAGTTACATAACTAAGTGTTTTTTTAGCACAACTAATATTATAACAGCAGTCTAAGTGACTTTAGCCGATATTAAATGATAAGCACAATTAAATGAATCATAATTCCACCTATAATTGAGCCTATAATCTTATGATACTTAAAGTGGTATTCTAACACTACTATTGTTACATAACGTTATTCATAATATTAGTTTGTGCTTTTCCAATAAATGCCAGAAATTGAACAATTAAATTATATCAAAAATTTAGAAGCAATAAAATTATCTTCTTACATTTTATATCAACTTGACTTTGTCACCAATATGTATTACCCCCTTTACGACATCAAATAATTGGAACATGGCTAAATGATTGTTCTGTCTTTCTAATTATTATAGCCCTTATAGCTCGTAATTTCTTTTACAATTTCTTTGTGATACGATCATAGAATTAATGATTTGAACGTCCTTAAATACAGAGCTTAGATTTAAACTACTCTGTATTGAAAATACTTAAATGGATTCATTAACCTATCGAACAAGGTGATCAATTCTTAACACGAATACGTATTTAGTACTTCAATTCCTATTAGTTCCCAACATACTGAAATATTGAGTGTAATAAATTAATATTGATGATCTCTTATACACTCCCCATTCTTTCTATGAGAATGATAGCGCGTAAAATCCCGACCCGATATTGAACATTACTTGTCTAGTTACAAAGCAAATAATAAGTCAAAATTTAGTCATGCTTTAGTCTAACCCACTAATATACTTAGTCCTCTTGACAGAATTTTATTAATACTAAGAACTCGTTCTTGTTTCCAATTCAGAGATCTCGAAAAAAATCGAATTACTAATTAATTAGACTCCCTTATTTACTAAATAATAAGACATAAGGAATATAGATTATTTTGCATCTCGATTCAAAATATATTCATCATTGAAAATTCAAATAGATATAGGACGGATAATTTTTTAAAGTAACTAAACTTACCTAATAAAAAATAGATTCAGGTCTATATGCATGTCATTTAAACTCGATTTAGTTTAGTTTGTGAAGGAAAAAAAAAAAAAAGATATGATTCATATCAGATATAAAAGAATCACATTCCATTTAAAATTAGACTTTGAACAAAATAATTGTTAAAAAAATATTCTTTATTCTAAAATTGTAAAAACAATGGATATGAATCTAGGACGAAAGGATCAATTAAGATTCTGTAAGAAAACACGATTTCTTACATTCTCAATTAAATCCATATAGATATAGAATTCAACTAATTTATTGGTCATTACATATAGATCAATTAAGATACTGTATGAAAGCATGATTTCTTAGATTCACAAGTAAATCCATATAGATATAGAATTCAACTAAGAATAAAGCCTAATGTGCTGCGTCAAGAGCTCGAATCTTGAAATATGAATTTGGTTTTTGGGTAAATGCAAGTGTATAAGCAGCATTTCACCCTATATCTTTGGAAGCATAATCTGCGATTTATTTACCTTATTCACCAAGACCCAGGGCAGGTGGGGGCGCCAGTAATGTAGTGTAATACAAAAAATTAAAAAAAAACCTAATATATATTTTTTTCTTGACGTCATTCTTGATACTCCCCTCACATGTGTGGGCCCTGCGATTATTTTAATCATGGGCTCCACTTTTTGCATGTGAATAGAGTGTCAAGAATGATGTCAATGAGAGTGTACTTGAAACTTGATTGTTAAACTAATTTATTGGTCATCACATATAGATCAATTAAGATACTGTATGAAAGTATGATTTCTTACATTCTCAATTAAATCCATATAGATATAGAATTCAACTAATTTATTGATCATTACATATAGATCAATTAAGATACTGTATGAAAGTATGATTTCTTATATTCTCCTTTGAGAACAGTAGGATTTTTTATTGGTTGGTTCAAAGAAAAATGAGATTTTTTTTATTTTTTATTTTTTGGGTTAATTTCACAAATGGTCACTGAAGTTACATGAAAATAACAAAACGGTCACTAAAGTTCAAAACTTTCAGAAACGGTCACTGAAAGGTCATGCACTTTTTCAATTTTTTGGGCGACTTTTGCTGCCACTTCCAACCACCAAAAACGTCGAATTTTGATACTGTTGGAAAGCCCACAACGTCCTCTTCAATTACCACCCATAATCTCCCCGTAACTCTAAGGGATTCGACCGGAAAATCGCAGCAAAAGTCGCCCAAAAAATCTGAAAATCTGGGCAAATTTTTTCAGTTTTTTGGGCGACATTTGAGGCAACTTTTCGGAAACTTCCAACCACCAAGACCGTCGGATTTGATACCGTTGAAAAGTCCACAATGTCCTCTTCAATTACCACCCAAAATCTCCCCCGAACTCCAAAGGATTCGGCCGGAATAAACCCACAAAGTCGGCTACCCAAAAAGGCGAAAATCTGTCCAGATTCGAGTTGCCGACTTTGTGAATTTATTCCGGCCAAATCATTTTGAGTTTGGAGGAGATTTTTAGCGGTAATTAAAGAGGACATTGTGGGCTTTCCAAAGGTATCAAAATCCGACGGTCTTGATGGTCGGAAGTTTCCGGAAAGTCGCTTCAAAAGTTGCCCAAAAAATCTGAAAATCTGCCCAGATTTTCAGATTTTTGGGGTGCATTTTGCGGCCATTTTACGGTCGAATCCCTTGGATTTACGGGGATATTGTGGGTGTTAATTGAAGAGAACATTGTGGATTTTTCAACAGTATCAAAATTCAATGATTTTGGTTGTCGGAAGTGGCCGGAAAGTTGCCTCAAAAGTAGCCCAAAAAATCTTCCCAGATTTTCGCCTTTTTGGGTAGCCGACTTTGTGGGTTTATTTTGGCCGAATCCTTTGGAGTTTGGAGGAGATTTTGGGTGGTAATTGAAGAGGACATTATGGGCTTTCCAACAGTATCAAAATACGGCGGTCTTGGTGGTCGAAAGTTGCCGCAAAAGTCGCTCAAAAAACTGAAAAAGTGCATGACCCTTCAATGACCGTTTCTGAAAGTTTTTGTAACTTCAGTGACCGTTAGTAGAACCGCCCTGAAAGTTCAATGACCGTTTCTGAAATTTTTAAATTTTAGTGATCGTTTTGTTATTTTCATGTAATTTCAGTGACCATTTGTGAAATTATCCCTTTAATTTTTTGTATACGTTACTTTTTTTTTTCTTTTTTCCTTATATCAATTACTCAATTAAAATGAAATTAACTCCATGAACAAAAATGTTTGTCATGTTTAGTATCTTTAGTTTGATATGTATTTGTCTTAATTCTGCCCTTTATTCGTATAGTTTTTCTTCGATAAATTGTCTAAAACATGTGCTTTTTTTAATCCAATCGTAGGTGTTATGTGACTCATGATGCCCATGTTTTTTTTTCTCACAACCATTGACATATCAAAAAACTATAGTCCATGAATAGCCACCACTACCTATACATAATTTAGGTAATCAATAAAACAGTCACGTATGATTAATTTTCTAAGCATTGTATTGCAATAAATTAATTAACATTTTACTTGCAACAGTCCAATAGACTTTTAGGTGTAACAATGCCATTACTTCCGAAGGAACAATTGTCATACCCCAATTGATAGAGTAACTAACTCGACTCATGCAGAGTGCTAATTTCTATTAGCCAATCGAGAAAAAATCTTTACCGAATCGAAATATGAGTTACATCTTCTATACTTCTCTACACAAGTACCAACTCATATTATAGCAATGCAATCAATTATCACCCTTAGATGCGTACTCACTTATGCAATGAATAAGTCCATGTTTATCATCCTTTAACAAATTAAATTGTTTGTTACAGTAACATTCTTCACCACATATTTACACAATAAAATATTCTACATACAAACCAATAAAGTTTCTTTAAATTTTAATTACATGTTCTCAAAAAAAATACTATTCAAAAATCTTTAATTTCTGTCATAAAGGGAGACAAACAGTCTAACTTGAGTGAAATAAATAAACATTATTTATTAATCAATAAAACAAAATGTCATAAGTTATATTCATATCCCAACACTGTTGGACACCTCTCCCAACATTAAGGCCAAAAGTCATTTTGATGCGTCCATACAAGTTTTTAAGCACATTCTAGTAGTTTTTTACCCTCTCTTTTCAACTTTCGTAGTTGATTGAAATTACCCATTCCTTTTACAATTAGTTTTCTCAATTATTTTACACAAATTGCCCAAACAAATCCCCACCACTTCCTAATTCTTTTACACAAATGGCCCAAATAGTTGCAATCAATCGTAATCTTTAGTGACAAACAGATGTAGTTCATCCCCAATCCTCATTCGCGACTCGAGAAATCAATCCAAATCTACTAGTCACCGTGCGTCTGTCGGTCTCTTTGAGTTATCGGCACCACTAGAAGTCTTTGATTTCGATTTTATTTCTTTTTTCCACCATTGCATAATCGCATTGTTTGACAAATTGAATTTGTTATTACTTTCTCGAAATCATTTCATTGTGATACATACTGTATGTATTTGTTTGCATATCTTTAGAAATTTGAATCCTAATTGTTGTTCTATTATAGGTTAAATTTCCCTCACCACCACGACCCACGGTGCCACCGAAATTGACTCTCCTACATACCTGACTCCCTCTCCGCACAACGGTCTGTTGTTTCTAACTTTCAAAGGTAAAACCCTAACCTTCTAATTCCAGCTTCTGACTGTTTGATATCATAAGGGTGTTTTGAATTTTCATCGAAGTAGATAACAAAGCCTCCAAATGGATACAAAAACAAAATTGATTTAAAAAAACCACAAAGCAATGGACAAAGAAAGCGAAGAGATAAAGAATACTTGAAATGCAAAGAATGTTGTCTTAAAAGTTTTATTTGCGTCCTCTCGTTAATGAAAATGCTAAAGGACCAACACACAAATAGTTTTAGCGGATTTCAAGTCAAGAAATCGGGTTGCAAACAACACTTTGGAAACCCAGAAAATAAGGAACAAAAGAGAGTTAAAAGATAATTCTAAGTGAATTTTGAGAGAGTTTGGGGATGGAGATATAAAAGCATAAGAGAGAATTTGATGTAATTAAACCATGAATTCTATCTCTATTTATAGAATTTCTTCATACACTTTCGTATGGGTGTCAAATTTTCTCAAAAGATGGAAGTTAAAATTGAAATGATGTCAAATAAATTTTGGAAAAAACTGTCAAACGACTAGATTATTGACCTATGCGGTCGCATAGATAACGACTACCATCAGAAGTCTCTGATGGCGTCATGCGACCGCAAGCCTCAATAGACTAAGTGGTCACATAGGCCTTTTTTAAGGCGCCAATTTTTTTTTTTTTTTTTTTTTTCTTTCAACCACATTTCATCAATTCTCATTTAAAATATTTGAACAACACATTTATATAACAAAGGGGATGATGGCATATAAAGTTGTTGCTGGGTGATGGTTGATAGGAGTGAACTAGACTTGGGCAACAGTTGAGAGAATTACCATTCATAATGTCCACCGAGCATAAATGTCTAAAATTATTATGGCGAGAAGCTAACTTTCGTAGAAATTTAAGTATGAATGCTTTAAGTAATTATTCATATCATAAATTATGTAACCAACACTAGTAAAAATGACCAAAAGGGCGGAAAATTGGAACAGTATAAGAAACTAATGACATGGTAGAGGCAACTTTCGGTCTGTTTTGTCTTCACAAATGTATTAAAATGGAAAGGGTTAAGAATGAGGCTGAGGTGGTACAGTACAACAAGGGTGATGTATTCAATTTAGACCTTCGGTGATTTTTTGAGATTTAAAAAATTTAGAAATATTCAATGTAGAATTTTTGAAACTCCATAAAAGTATTGGTGTATTCAATTGAGACTTTTAGAAACTTTTAAAAAAATTCTAAAAGTTACGTTGTATTTAATTAAATTTTTTTATAAGTCTCTATAAATCTTAGGTATTTAAATTTTAATGATTTCTACAGACATTTATAAAAGTATCTAAAATACTAATTTTTAAGCCTATGTTTGATCCCCATTAAATTAAATTTCATTACATTCTATTTTTTTGTCTCCTATTTTCAACCACACAATTTTCCATAAAATAATATTACACGTAAATCGAAAAAATTTCCTTCCTTTTCAACCACTCATTTTTCCAAAAAAAAATATTATTCCTTCCATTTTCATTCCAAAAAATGGGGGCCAAACGGGGACTAAGTAGAAAGTACTCATATAAAATCTAAAAAAATATTTCTCATTAATCACGAGATTTTTGGAGACTTTAAAAAAAAAAATCAATATTTCTTTCCTTTTTTCCTTCTACAAACATTAGATATATGATTAAAATTTATTTATTTTTATTGATTATATTTATTTCCATTTATCTTTATCTCTCTCTTATCGTTTATTTCTATTTTCTATGAAAAAAAAAATAAATTGGATTCTTGTAAAAAAAAATTCATTCATTTTTTTTGCAAAATATATCTATTTTTTTAATTAAATTATATAATTTTATATAACAAATTTATAATTAAATTTGAATATATTGATTTTTATTTATTTTCAAAAGTATGGTATATTAATAATATTGAATATTAAATTTATTTTTTATCATATATATATATATATATATTATTTTGATAATTATTTATTTAATTAAGGTCTTAAATTTTTATTTATTTTAAAATAATATTTTATTATATGAGGAGGGGAAGGGGAAGGGGAAGGGGAAGGAAAATTGTGGGAACTACAATCTCGTTTGTGAAAATTTCACATTATTGCACTAGATCCACGTGAATTCTATTTCAAATGAAAGTCTTTTGAAGTCTAAAAAAGTCTATAAAAGTTTTAAAATGAAAGTTTATAAAAGTCTACGAAAAATTTCCACTAATTCTACACAAATCTATGAAAAATTACGAAATCCACAGAAGTCACCACTTAAAAAAAGTCCATCAAAATTTTCAAATTTTTCTATTGAATACAGCCCCCTAAGTGTAAGATAAACAATCAATATTAGTGCAAATGATCTCAATCTTGATGACATAGAGCACCTTAAGTGTTATAAAGATCAAGACAACAATTTTATATTTTAAATACATGGTTGAACCTATAATTCTTTAATTTAGTTGTCTTGTCAAGTATTCGAATCACCGAATATGAAACCATACTCACAAATAGAAAAAAAAAAAAAAAAAAAAAAAAAAAAGGGGGGGGGGGGAGGGGTAATTATTATAAAATGTCCTTACCTTTAAATTTATTGTGGAAGCAGTCCATACCTTTCATTTTTGGCATTTTCATCCTCACCTTCCACTTTTCATTGTGCAAAAAGGTCATTTTCATTCATTTCCCAATAAAATGACGATTTTACCCTTCTATTCAAATAAAATAAAAAAAGAAAAAAAAATAATAAATTTCAATCTTACTCCTAAATTTTTAAAGAAATGCAAATGAGTCCAAATAAATTACTAAAAGGCTTAATAACACAAAACATCTATACGTTTGGCATGTAGTGTGCAAAATGTTCATACTTTTTAAATTGGTGAAAATGATGTTTTCCGCAATGAAACGTAGAAATATAGATGAAAAAAATGCAAAAATTCGAAACGTATGGACTTTTTGCACACTACATGCTAACCATAGGGACATTTTGGACTATTAAATCTTATTAAAATATTAAAAATAAAAAAAAATTATTTCTCTTCTTTTCTTCTCCAAATGGGACCGTCACCTTATGGTTATTTATTTCATATTCGATGTGTATGTCATATTTTAGTTTAATAGTACAAAACAATTTAAAATATGTTAAAGATGAAATTCAACGAATTAGGAATGCACTAATTTATATCAATATTTTACCTAGTAAAAAACAAGTATTTGAGGAATTTTGTGCCAAAAATGAGGTGTCGCATACAAAAATCTTTATTAGTGACGTAGTGCGTAGATAGAACTCCACATATTTATTATTAAAATCATGTGAATGTTTCGAATATTTAATTACTGAATTTTATAACAATAGGCATATTAGGGACGATGACAATAATATTTTGAATGAGTCCGATTGGGTTTTAGTTATTAAAATTAAAGTGTTTTTGACAAGTTTTTATGATTCTACAAATATTTTGTCTGGTATTTATTATCCTACTAGTTGTATGGCCCTTCAACGTCTTTATCTAATTGTTAGGGTTTTTGATAGATTTAAAGATGACCCCAATTTTAGTTTAATTATAATTGCAATGGAATTAAAGTTTAGAAAATATTGGGAAGACTTGCCCATGTTGTTTCCGTTAGCATGCGTCATGGACCCCAATATAATTTATCGGGAACTAAATTTATAATTGACCAAATGTCAAAATATTTAATTTTTAACGTACCAATAACCTATAGGAATTTGGAAGTAACTTTATCTAAAATGTATGTAATATATACTTCACGAATGGGTACACATATTACTCGTGTACCCTTCGACTTTACAAATACTCTTCCCACTAATTTAGGAGATGACGACGCTAAAATGAAGTAATTTCACAAAATGTCTACTTTTAGTTAGTCACTTGTAAAAACGGCCACTTTCAAAAATCCTTGCAACAATGTCCATTTTGATATTATTTAGACCAAAACACTCTTGTCAACAATTTATGATTCCACACAAGTCCAAAAGATGGGCATTTTTGCAAAATATCATGATGTCAAATCACAATTAATGCTATTTTTCGCATAACACATAAATGTCTAGAACGACATTTCAAGTGTAGAGAAATGTCATGTTTTGGAGTGAAATGTCATTCTAGACATTTAATGTCAAGAATGACGTTTTGAAATGTCGAGAACATTTAATATTGTGATTTGACGTGTGTACTTTTGAAATATAAAATGGGATTTAAATGTCGAAAACGACATTTGAAATGTCGAGAATATAATTTTGATGTAGCTTCTCATGGAAGCTTCTTTTTTTTAATTAAAGGGCATAATAGGCAGTTTAACATTAAATTTGAAAAATGGACATTTTTCAACTCACACCCTTAAAAGTGGACATTCTTGAAAATGCCTCTGCTAAAATTTTAAACTTATTTGAAGACATGAACTCATATAGATATGGTCAAACTGGGTATGCATGTGGTTCCTCCAGTAATAGTAGTTTGTCTTCCACTGCATGTACTCAAACATCGAGTCATAGTCCAAATGCGTTGCCTACTGAATTACTTGATTACTTTAATCATAATTGGCCCTAGTAACAATGCACTAAGGGAAAATGCAAAAGAAGTAGTCGAATTCTAGCGAAAGTATGAACGCCGATTGTCAATAGTTTCTGCAATGGCAAAAGATCTACTAACATCTCCGGTTAGCACTATAGCTTCGGAGTCCACTTTTAGTGCAAGATCTAGGGTTCTCTCCAAGGTTAGGAGTCGACTAAAAGAAGATATTTTGGAAGCATTAATGTGCGTGAAGGACTGGCAAGAAACTCATTTTCGACTGCAAAATAAATATGCCGAAATTGCATGTAGTCAAATAAGTGATATTTAGTTTAACCATATTCATAACGAATTTTTATTTTAATACCTTCATAATTTTTTTAAAAAAAATTGTACACGTAACAAGTTATTCGTGTACAATTTTTAACTTCGCCTACTCGAAATTGAAGTAGTCGGTCTCAAACCCAGATAAAGGATGAGAGAATATTTTGAAAAATCATTTGACAATTTCTCATTTTTTTTTTTAATTTTATCATTTATAAAATAATTATTTTCAATCAACATGTTATCTTCAAAACAAACTTGAAAATAAAAATATATTAACTAAAAATTATTTATAAGTAAAAAAATTAAATTATAATTACAAAAAACTTATAAGTAAGTATTATTTATAAAATAAAATCATAAAAAAATACATTATAATTAAAATTACTTATAAATTATAACTTATAAGTTATAAGTAAAAAATATTTTATTTAAAAAAATTATTTACAAAAAAAATACTTATAAAATAAAAATTTACCGAAAATGTATATTTTAAAATATATATTACAAAACATGTATAAAAAAAATAAAAAATAAAAAAAAAGACGAGCTCACAAGTGGAGCTCATGGGTCGAGTCGAGCTCACCTTTTTTTAACGAGTTGAGTCAGCTCGGCTTGGTCCATTGCCCACCCTAGAGCTTTTCGATGGTATGGAGATCCGACGGTTTGACCGGTAATTCGTGGAGTTTTTTTTTGCTTTTAAGGTGGCCGTCTCATTTAGAGAAGAACAGAGGAGATAAAGATTTTTTTTTTTGGTTTGCTATTTTTAATATTTTAATAAGGCTTAATAACATAAAATGTTCCTACGTTTAGCCTATAGTGTGCAAAACGTCCATACGTTTTACATTTTTGCATTTTTTATCCTTATTTCTACATTTCATTTCAGAAAATTTCATTTTCACCAATTTGAAACGTATGGATGTTTTGCACACTACATGCCAAAAGTAGAGACGTTTTGTGCTATTAAACATTTTACTAATTTATTTGGACTCATTTACACTTTTTAAAAAGTTTAAGAGTAAAATTGTAATTTATTCTTTATTCTTTATTTTATTTTATTTTATTTTTAATAGGAGAGTAAAATCGTTATTTTATTGAAAAAATTGATGAAGAGATCTTTTGCGCAATGAAATGTAAAATATAGAGGTGAAAATGTCAAAAAATAAAAGTTATGAACATTTTTTAAAGTAAACTTGGGACGATTTATGCTAATTACCTTTAAAAAAAAAATGCATAAACTTTGATTAACCAAACATTAGAATCCAAGATCCAAAAAAGAAAACATTTTCTACAATTTTGATTGTGCCGTTGATCAAAATATGGCTGCAATTTTACCCGTCTATAAATTCACTCACTCCTCACTTCTTACACTTCATTTCCCGCTTCACTAACGAAACCCTAATTCCGAAAATGGGAACGAAACACCACTCCGTAGCCGATCCAGTCTCCGACCCCAAGAAACGACGCCGCGTCGGCTTCTCCAAAATCGGTAAGCCAATCACCTACGGTTTTTTATTTTATTTTTACTTTTATTTTCCTTGAAATGTAGCTTCTATTAATTTACTCATTTATTGTTTAATTTTTTTAAATGCAGACGCTGGAGTCACACCTAATGAGTGTATTAAGATTTATTTGGGTAATATTTTTTTTTCCTTACTGTGCAAGATTTCATAAGAAAAAAATTGGGTCGAAAATGTGTAGTTTAGATGTAGAACATTTGATATTTTGTGGTTATTTGTTTCGTTATTGTGAGGTTTCTTTTGCTTATTTGTTTATATTGTGATCCATATAGTGTCTACCAAAGAGGAAGTGGGTTCTCCTGACAGTTTCCTAATTGAACCAGTTGACTTGAACCACTTCTTTGAAGAAGATGGAAAGATATATGGTTACAAGGGTCTTGCGGTAAAGATTTAAGTACTTTAGACTGATTTATTCATTCTCTTTGACTGAAGTATCTACTTGAAAGTTGCTAGCAAGTTGATTCCTCATTTTGTTTGATAATGTAAACAGATAAAAAAAATCCTGTCTTATCCTTATCTTTCTTCACATTTCTAGTTCTTTTCACCTGGCTTCTAGATGCACGGTTTCATTGCTAAGGTCCTTTAATGCATTAGTTAAAATTAAGCCCATGTATGATGGCCATTATAAAGAGAAATTGGAGGAAAATGATGTTTTGAATAGTGATTTTTTTTTCCCTTTAGAATGTGTAGTTAAAAAGTTTTGAGTTTACGTGTAAAATATTTTATTGTGTGAATTTGTAGCTGAAAATGAGTTTGAGAAATAAAGAGTTTTGTTTTAATGGGAGTCGAACTAGGGCTAAAAATGTTCTAGGAATTTGTGTGCATCTGATGGTTGGCACACCCACACCGGGGGGGGGGGGGGGGGGGGGGGGGGGTAGAGAGAGTCTGGTATATGCAGTTGTGGTATTTGGATCCCCTTTCTCTATTTCTTAAAATTTTTGCTATTTTCTGAGAAGAACATAACAAGAAAGGGAAATGACCAAGTGGACAGGATGTAGAACAAGACAGTATATAGTTCTGAGGGCCTATATGGACCTTATCAAGTGACAATAATGCTTAGATATCCATTTTCATTCCTTTTCTCCTTTATTTTTGGGTGGGGATTATCACATTTTGCATAGCCCTTTTATGCACCCAGTGAGTCCATCAGTCCAATGCCTTGGGAGAATTTGCAGGATGAATTCCATGGTGGAACGAGGGAATTTAAACTCAATTCCTTTTGTATTTTCACTTGGGGTTTCTCACATTTTTTTGTAGTAATTGCTAATTGTTGGCTTCACTGCTCATTGAATCTTTCTGTATCTTGAATGATGCAGATCACCATTTGGGTCAGCAGCATTTCGTTCCTTGCGTATGTTGATATTTCTTTTGATAGTACATCAGATGTAAGTCTTTACATTCTACCAATGACACTGTCAGAAGTTTATATATGTTAAAATCATGAAACAAAAGATATTATGCATAGTCAACTTTGTTGAATTTCCCATCACGTTCAGAAATAATGTTAAAATTTAAAATAATCAAAATGGTTTCTACTAGATAATGTTTAGCTATGAAATTCTTCTGTTGCCTTTCCCCAATCTCTCTCATATGTCTATAAATCCTCTTTGTTTTAATTGAAAATCAAGGAAAAGGCTGTAATAAAATGGTGAAAATCTAGGTAAGGTATACTTCAAATACATTTTTTGGATTTTTTTCTACCTCGATTTTCCTACGTTTTCTTACTTTTCCTCCATTTCCTAGAAAATAGATGGGTTCTAAGTGAGTTGTCTTGTTGGCAAGATATCAACAGAACTTTAGAGTGTGATTTTTTTTAAAAAAAAAAAATTCCCATTCGTCTGGCAACGTATATGATCCAAGAACATCTGCAGTTGTTAGGGTATGTATCAATATGTCAAACTGATGTCAATGGTTAGGAAGACCAAGATACGCAAAGGATTAGTAATGGAGATTCTGTAAATTATCCATCAGGATATTTCTGTAACTAAAAGGAATTCAAACTGGGGCTTTAAGTTGGTAGAAACTATTAAGTACTCCCCATGATTTCAATACAGAATATGTTCCTATTCACTAAAATTCTTGGTGGACGAATCATTTAGTTTCAATTCCATGGGCAATCATATTAATTTATTGATTTCTACATTTAATTGTTGTAGGGAGGCAGGGGTATAACAGATCTGAAATCATCTCTTCAGGTAATTTTCACCACACATACTTTCACAATCCACTTGATATTCACCGTGAACATGATGTATAATAACATAACAAATACTTTGTGTCCAACAGAATATTTTTGCTGAAAATCTTATGGAGAAGAAAGAAGACTTTCTTCAAACATTTTCAACCGAATGTGATTTATTTAAGTATGATGAATCTGTGACTTCCATTTCTATTTTAGTGTTTACAGTATGCTTCTGGCCTGCTGCTCATCATTACTGACTGGGATTTTCTTTTTCAAAAAATGGCAATTGTGCAGACCTATTGCCTCAAGTGCAAAAGTATTGCAGAAGAATGCTTCCAATGGTAGCACTGACGACTCTAGTGTTCCCAAGGCAGGATCTGTCGATGTGGAGGTGACTTTTGAGCCATGTCTTTGTTTTGCATCGATAAAAATATATCCAATACCATATTGACTTCTTTGTCTTTTTATTTTGCTGCCTAAAATTGTTATATCCTTTCCAAATCCCCATTTAACTTTGGGGACCTCGAAACTACTATGTAGCAATTCCAATTTGCTATTTCAAGTTACTGATCATGAAACACCAGACTTCATATTGCAATACTTTTCTTTAATGAAACTAGGGTTGGGTGCGGTCCGATTAACCGGACCCGAAATTTTCTGGTATTTAGTAAGTGGAATCGTCGGATTCAAATTTAATTATGGAACAGTTCGAATTTGGTTCCATTCAATTTTCAGGTTCTGTACTATAATTAATTTTTTTAATATTTACAAAGTCACATTAAATCAACTAGAGAGATGTACAATTTTAGCTTTTACAAAATAATGTGGTCCTATCTCATGTGCTTTTTACGTCTCTCTTTATTGAGTTCTTCATTGATTTGATTGTGAAAATTACAGGAAGAGGATGGTAGGGAACTTACAATAATTAAGAGAGTCGCTATCGAGATTCAATTCGATTTCACCTGAAGAAATGACACTACGGTAGAATAACAAATTTGGATAAAACTGAAGTCAAAATTAAGTTGAATTTGGACTGAAAATTAGAAATTAAAAAAAAAAGTCATATTTTTAGGTTAGAAAATAATAAAATAACATGGCTTTTTAAAAATAAATAAATTTGAAAAATTAGGGAAATTCAATTCTTGTTCTAGAACCGAGAACCAAAACGAACCTGTCGGTTCTCGATTTAGATACTCGTTAGGGTATTTAACTTAAGAAGAATCGCTCGGTTCGAGAGTTTTGTCCAGCTCTAAATGAGACTACTAGCGATTTCCTAACATCTGATTTTCGGATCGTTGATTGCAAATGGAGATGTACTTGCTGTTTGACTTTGAAGTAAATTTATAAATTGCTTACATTTCATATCCCTATCAAGAAGGCCTTTTGATTGGAGAGTTTCTCCATATTGTTTCTTGCCTTCAGAACCAAAAAAGTTGAACCGTTCATTAGGTTTTGAAGTTATATTTCACGGCAAAAAGATGTGATCATGTTTAGAAATGCTAGTAGTTATCATTTTATTTCTTTGTTTCTCCAGAAGGAATTGATAATAATTAAGGTTGAGAAATTTTACTTATTATCTTTAATTTCTTAGAAAGAATTCAGAAAAAGAATTTCTAGCAAGCTTTTTCGGTTGCATTTCCTTCGTTTCCTGCAGAGAAGGGTGCTTTGAGGTTGAGAATTTTTTGTTTACTAAAAAAATTTATGATTCTGCCGAGAAAGAAACTTCATCTCCTATATGTGCATTTATCATTTACATGTCTGCATTTGAGTCTCGTGATTGATGTGATTTTGTTGCACTGGTGCAGGTTCTCCAGGTTGTTGGTATGCCAGTTGGACATCTTTACAGCAGACTGGTGCCACTTGTCCTTCTGCTTGTAGACGGTAACTCTCGAGCTTTCTTTGCTTTATGAAAGACTAGTTTGCATTTTTCTGGTGTTGTATAAATAAATCTGCTAACCGTAGTGCTGCTTGAGTTTTACTTTAAATAGGTCATGAACTAGATCAAAATCATTCTCAACTAGTGGTGGTACCGTCGACGCAGGTAGCAATCCTATAGATGTGACTGATCCAAGATGGGAAATCTATTTATTAGTCCAAAAAGATCAAGAAGACAGTCATTTTCGGTTGCTTGGTTTTGCAGCTGTTTATCGTTTTCACCGATATCCTGATGGCAAGCGTTTGCGTCTTGGTCAGGTTTGCTCCAGTCTGTGTGCCCAAACTTCAGAACCACAACTCATAGTTTTTATGCAGATTAACTTACCTCATCATCATTCTTCATTTTAAAAACTGACAAATGCATGTTTGGTGTTGCCAGATATTGGTTATACCTCCTTATCAGAGAAAGGGTTATGGTCGCCATCTTCTTGAAGTTCTCAACAATGTTGCAGTATCGGAAAATGTTTATGACTTAACCGTCGAAGAACCAGTGGATTCCCTTCAACACGTGCGAACCTGCATTGACGTAGAGCGTCTGCTTTCATTCGAACCAATCCAGCATGCACTTAATGCGGTTGTTTCAAAATTAAAGCACGAAAATCTCTCAAAGAAAAGCCAACCTATTCAATTTGGACCTCCTACTAGTGTCATTGAAGATGCGAGGAAAACTTTGAAAATCAACAAGAAACAGTTTCTACAGTGTTGGGAGATTCTCATCTACCTCGGTTTAGTTCCTATCGACAAGTACATGGAGAATTACAGGATTATTGTTTCAAATCGTGTAAAGGCTGATGTCATTGGGAAAGAATCTGAAGGAGCCGGGAAGCGTATAATTGATATACCAACGGAGTTTGATCAAGAATTGTCGTTTGCAATGTTCAAATCCAACGGGGATGAAGCTACTGGCATTGAGAAGGATGAAAATCAAGGCAACCTAGAGGAACAGCTGAGGCAACTAGTGGATGCAAGGATGAAGGAAATCGAGTTAGTCGCACAGAAAATCTCCGTGCTACGTTCATAAAGATTGCGTTTTCTTAAAACTACAGCTAATGGAGTTGTATCTGTAAATTAATGAGCTGTGCCTGTTCTATCTTAATGACCTTGGAATATGTTAAATCTGTTTTAAGTACACTAAACTCGCTTCTGTTTCCTTGCAAAAAATGGATGACTTACTCGCCAAGTGGTGCCCTCCTATTTGACATGTTGAACGAGCACAAATATGCAATCACATTCTTGCACTATTAAAATTAAGTCTTCACGTACACTTTTTTTTACAATGTTTTTGACAATCTAGACGCATACAAATGGTGGGGCCCGTGATTAAAATAGTCGTGGGCCCCTTGCTTGTGTCTCTGTCTACACTGTCAAAGACAATGTCAAAAAATAGTGTACGTGCAGACTTTTTCTAAAATTAAATGGAATTGCAATTATAAATCATGCTAACAGAAAGCTTTGCCATCAATCACACAAGATTAAACACACAATCAATATACCATTCATTTTTAGCATATATGGTACGTTGAAATAATAAAATTAGGTACGATAAATTTCAAATTTTCGTCAATCTTGTCCAATGTTACAATTATTGGTTCGTCAGTTGTATATAAATATTATAACAGACAAGATAATTAACAAATTTTGTATCACATTTTTCTTAAATAGGTTTATAGAATTTTTCTTGCATTAAAAGAGGAATGTTATTTTACATTATTAGTGTTACATCAGCTTAAGCGACATTAAATGACAATAAATACAATTAAATGAATCACATAATTTTATTTTTTAATAAAGTCTACGAATAGTAATATCTAAATTAGTGTTGTAAAATCAGTGATGCTAAATGAAATAATTTTCAATAATCTTTACGAAGAAGCGACAACCCAAAAAACAGGTATTTGCAAAATTAACAAACTTTTGAAATGCAAATTAATTCACTTATCTTCCAATAATATAATTCAAACAACCCTCTTTATACTTTAATATTCCTAGATGAGCGGGAGTAGGTCCTGCATCCTATTTATTAATTCATATAAAATTCAGGTGATGTCTCAATATTCAAATATATATTTTTGTAACTTCATAATAGTGGGATGAAGTCATGAACCTTTTGTTATGATATTTTAATTCAATTTCGAAACTTTACTGTGATGTTTGTAAGCTTGGATGAATGCTATAATTTTAATATTATCAATTATTTAGCTAATAATAGAATTATTTTGTGGCCGATGTTTGGGCTCTATTTTTAAAATTAAAAAAAAAATTCTCGTTTTTAGCCTCATTTTTTTTTTCAGTACAATAAGATTATAAATAAACCCAGAAAATTTTTTCTTACTTTTTAAGTTTTAACCATACATTCTTCAAAAAATCAATATTCTAAAACGCATTTTTTCCAAAATCTACTTTTAGTGGAGCCCAAACAGGAACTAGGAATTATGGCACGTAGCAATAATTTATATAAGATAAAGATGTATCGTTATGCTTTACATGATCATTTTTAATACTCTTATAGTGCATCTTAACATATTCACATCCGTTGTAAAGATATAATAAGATCATATTTGAAAATAGATTTAATTTAGAGCAGTAACCATATTCCCTAATCTCACAACAATTACCGAGCAGAACAAGGTAGTGAAGGACTAGATATTTTGCCATCGGTACATTCCAAGCCGTGAAACGGAAGTCAGGAAAGTCTTATAAGCAAATGGCATAGGAAGCCGATGGAGCCGGAGTCGACCCCATAATCCACGTAGCCTGCCCCATCTATCTGAGGAGCTCCCCATGAGAGACGAAGCAATCGCTCATGGGATCATATTGCAAGAACCACCAGCAGCTATAAAGTTCAATATAATAGTAAGACTTCTCAAATCATGAAATCGAATCCAAAAATACAATGCTAGTTATTCCTTCAATACATGACAAACTTCATCAGACATTATAAATTAATGGCGACCCTCGGCCTATATGATACAATCCAAATATGACGACAAATAAAACACTAGTTCAGCTCCTCTTCAAGAAACGCTATGAAAAGAATTTCAAAGATGTGGCATCAGTCCCAATATATATGATTATGGGATGCCCCTTTATCAAAAGGGTTAATGACCACCCAAATCATCCCCGAAAAAGGAAAACCTTTCAAATGAGTAAGATCCCGGGATATTGTCTGGCGTAAAAAAAAATAACTACAAAATAATTTCTTCTTATCTATCTGAATCCATCGATGATTATGAACTACAGGAGCCCAAAATTAACTCAAGTGGCCTCGACTGAGCTTTTTGCCCTGGCAGCAAATGTTTCTGCCACCAAGAGGGGAAAAGCAATAGTTGCATCACAGTGGACCTGGTTTTGCAATAAAAAATAAGGAACAAGTTTGAAAACTACACAGGATATTTGACGAAATTGGAAAATAAAGAAACAAAAAATCAAACCTTCACTGTCTTAGCAGAACCTCGAATTTTGCCCCAGGACACAGCTTCATCGGGACGGGCACCAGAATCACTTCCATCGAACTCTTGTGCAGTGTTGATAAATACAGCATAATCCGCACCATTGCGGAACATATTTGCGTTGCATATATGATGCTTGGGCAGCCCCCCTCCAAGAATTACCATTCCAGTCTTCCTGAGACCAGCATGGACCGCCTCGCCATTCATGGCCCTAATATCTGTTTATAAAGCTTTGTGTGTTCATTATTATACAGTTTCAAGAATTAGCATGAGATTACAGTGAAAAAATTTTACCTTGCACAATGTCAATGACTAAACCAGGCTCCTTTTTAAAGGAATGGAAGTATAGCATATCACCCAGTGAACCATCAGTTAAGCCAGGGCAGAATATGGGAATATCGTTCTGCAAAGAGAAAATTGATAAATCAGAGAAACTCAGCAACTAAACACCGAATCTTTCTTCCCAATAAATTTGGGGTTGGCCACATGATTCATTTTTTACTATGTTCAGTTTATTGTTCATTGCCGATAGTTTTGGTCCACCATCTTCTACAGTATAATACCAAGATGGCTTCTGCTCGTAGTCCCCCATTCCTTAATTTATTGAGCTCAATCGGCTTCACCTCCTCTTGTTGGCATATATTTTTAATATTCTCCATCTCAGTACAACCACGGTTCAGAAACAGAATACATCAACACCCATAAAATTGTTGAGAACATAGAAAACATAAAAATAAACTTATGATGTTGTCTAATGATGGTTTTACTAAAGTAGTCATATCCTCGTCACCAAGCCCTAAAAACTACTAGAGGATGCAGATTGGGTAACACACACAAGCAACCAAGATGCAATTCTTCCGCTAAATGCTGTAGTCATCAACAGTTATGCATGGGAGCGCTTCAAAAGAAAAATCAAGTGCTATTACTAATTTACTAGCAAAAGCCAGCTTTTGAGCATTCACCGTAAGTTTTTATGACCTTTAATTAAAATTGTTATTCGTCTAACTTATGACTGGTTGTAAATGATTATTGAACGGAAGAAAAGCAAATGAGGCTGATCTTTAAAGGCTTAATTCAGATTCATGTTTTGTTAAAGACAATGAATATACATTTTCTACTAGACTGGGCCAGAGTTTGTGCTTCTCTATTGTTGGTACAAACTGTTAAATATACTTGGGATAATATGTCCTAAAAAAGTAAATGCAAAGGTGGAAAAGTGCAATGAGCTGAATAGCATATAATTGCTCCGGTAAAGAAGTTTTAGTCAGTGTTCAGATTTATGTCATGGCGTTATTGAAGCTACCAATAATAAAACAAAATAATTTCTCTTCTTCAAAGTTAAAAAACTTGCTAATAGTTGTGAGACTACTTAGATCATATCTAATTCTTTCAGAGTATACATTGGTAACCAAAGCCTAGAATATCATCAAGCCAGGGATATGAAAGCAATATAAACATGCCAGCATGTAATTGCCAGTGCCGCAAACTTTTACAAATGTAAGCTCAGCTGTCATCCAGCCATTAACATACCATCAGAATCTTTACTAGAGCATCAAATAAAAGCATACCTTGTATGCCCAGTACAAGTACGAACTCTCGTTGTTGATTTCTTTACCCAAACGAGAAATCACTTTAGATGGAGTCCACAGTGTATTCTGGGAATTGGAAAACAGGGATAATAATAAAATTTGACACTCTTTCTACCTCCATTGAGATCCCAAAAAGAAAATGAGAAGTGGAAAAACAAAGAAGAATAAGTAGCGCATGGAAAGGAGGACAGGTTCAGAAAGGATACTGTAAATTACAAATATAGCCTAGTATTCTGTCAAAATCCATAGAGAATGCAAAAATACGAAAATGAGAAAACAAATTGAGACACTCCATCCAGAAAAGCATGCATATGCAGAAAGATGAAGAAATAGAGTGAAATGTTACACTTTTTGTGAGATATCCAAAGCTTGAATAAATTTGTTTTTCTATAACCGATATTCACTTGGTCAATCGAGACAGTAGTCATTTTCCTTTTTCTCTAAATTAGAAACTACTTATTTATGAAAGCCAAACATACCTTATATTTATATCATGGTGTTGCTTTATTATTTCCATTTTCCAAAATGTTCATAAAATGCAATAACCATTAGGAAGCATAATTCCTTAAACGTGACAGTTGATATATTTTCACCTTTTCTTAATCTATAATACGAATATAGGCAGAAACAATGTAAGCATAATGGATACAAATACAAATCACATTTTGCATGCATAGCTTAATTGACAACAAAATCAATGCAAAAATAGAAGTAAACACAATCCAAGAAAGTCCAGCCTACTAAATTTTTTGATGAGGACATCTACATCTACCTACTTTGGGCTTGTACTTTTTTTTTTTTTTTTTTGGGGTTGTTGGGCTCCTTTTTCTTTTTGGGCTTGTATTATCCATGGGCTGGCCCAAGCCCAGTTTTTTTTTTTTATATATGTTTTTTATTTTCTATATATAGAAAGCTTGTAATGTTTTGTGGGGAGAAGAGAATGATGGAAAATTACAGCCTTTACACGCCTCACTTGTTCTTCTCTCTGGTGTTCTCTTTCCTTTTCTTCTTATGTTTCTTCCTCTTTCTTTCCTTGTTTCCCCTCCCTCCTCTTCTTCTCGGTTCTTCTTCTCCTCTTCTTCTGCTGTTTCTGTTCTTCTCCTGCTTGTGGTGAGTTTAATTTCTTATTTAGTTTATATTATGCTACACCAAAGTGGTATCAGAGCTAAACATGGGTTCAACAATCAAACTGAACAACCTCCCAGCATCTTCTCCAGCCTGTAACCTGTTATTCTCCTACACAAGCTGCCAGTTGCACTCAAGCCACAAAGAGCATCCATTCGATATCTCATCTCTCGCCACCAGTAACCACACTAGTTCTCACTACATATACACAATCCCTAACAATAATCGACCTGTTTCTTTCAATTCCCTGTTCGCCGCCGCCTTCTCTACATCCGTTCAGCCTTTGTTCTATTGGAAAGAAATTGAGATACAAAATCACTAAAGCATTATGCCCGCAGCTTCAACTCACCGAAGCATCATCAGATTGTTCAGAGATGATTAGCCGTGCGAACAAAGGAACCTCTCCCAAATCAGACGCCTAATCTTTCATTGACAGCCCACATCAGAACCACCAACCAATTCCGCCACATCTAACGCCAGGAAAACCCTTCACCCGGCTGTGTGACACTGCACCATATCTATGTATATATCTATATACTCAGCCCCCTATCAACCCTCATCACCACATCCCACGCCTACATCTTCATCCAACGGTCGATCCTAATCCGCAGCAGAATGTCGCGTGAGACTAGGCATTTGTTTTTCAATTGGGCTTTTCGTAGGGTGTGTTTTGTATATGTAAAAGCCTAATTCGAATTTGTGGGGAAAAAAAGAACAGAAAAGAGCGTGAAAAATAGAAAAAAAAAACTGAAAAAAAAAAAAAAATATATATATATATATATATATGTATATATGTATATGTATATGTATATGTATATGTATATGTATGTATGTAAAAGCCTAATTCGAATTTGTGGGGAAGAAAAAGAACAGAAAAGAGCGAGAAAAGTAGAAAAGAAAACTGAAAAGAAAAAAAAAAAAAAAAATATATATATATATATATATATATATATGTATGTATATGCATATATGTATGTATGTAAAAGCCTAATTCGAATTTGTGGGGAAAAAGAAGAACAAAAAAGAGCGTGAAAAATAGAAAAGAAAACTGAAAAAAAAAAAAATATATATATATATATATATATTGTATTTTCTAACATTATTTTGCAGGTACCTCTTTAAGTCTTGTTGATCGCCCAAATTACTTCAACGAACAAAAAGGAAAGTTACTGCTTTTATCTATCTTTGGTTTATATTACTGTTAATTTAAAATCGCATCAATTAATTTTCCATACTGCTATTATTCTAAGTATTTTCCCTAAAATCACGTAACTAAATCATTGACTTGTTAAACCTCACTTTTACCCCAACTTATTTTACGTGATTAGATTTTGACTAGTAATTTTGACCATTGCTTTGTTATTTTACATATATCAGTAGCGTTAGCTTGCCATAGTTGAATTTACTTATTCTCAAACTTCTAATTTAAATGCTCAAGTTGTTAATTTTTGTTGGTTACTGACACTTGTTCATTGATCTCTTCATCGCACGTCATTTAGTTGGTAGTACAATGTATGTAGTTGCGTAGTGGTCGTCTTATCACTTTTACTGTCAGTACCTTAACCATGGGCCGCTCACAATTTGAAGCACTTACCTGACAAATAGCAGCTATCCAATTCCAACAATTTTAAGCAAATCCCTCATTCAACTGTTGTTGATAATTTTAAAGTGTCCCGTAACAGAGAATATCGTCGTCGACAAGAGATGATAAAAAATTATTGCACAATCGTAAGGATAGAAACCAAGTTCGTGAGTGAGAACAAGGTTATGACTGTCACGATACTCATTCTTTCCCTCGTCATCAAGGGCTTTTCTTTGGAGACATTACATTAGGTATAACTACTTTCGATAGTTGCTTAGATCCTGAAATTTTTACCCCATGGAATACCCTTACGCAAGGGAATCGACTAGTGAGTGAGTACATTACTCAATTTGAGGAATTTCGAATGAAATGTCACATCATTGAGGATGAGGCCCTGACTTTGAGTAGATTTAAACAAGGTCTACGAGATAATCTTAGGCGTGAGTTTTTTCTTAGGGGATCACTACTCTTGATCAAGCTTACTCATTAGCCCGAGATTATGAGTTGATTATTGCTACTCCATATGAAAAGCGTGGTACCAACCATGCAGCCATCTCATCAGTGCCACCTCCTCTTAAGTCTATTAAAAGACTTTTTCCGTCTAATATTCCTCGTGTGTTGGAAAATGTGGGTAAAATTCTTGAAATTCCAAGGATTTTTTCACACTTGCAGTGCTTCCACTATAAGGACGTTTGCAACGTCTCTTTCAAATGTCCTAGCCGAGCCCTAGTCATTGAAGCACAAAGGAATGGCATAGATGAGCCATTAGAAGATCTAGTCTATGGACCTAAACTTGAAAATTTTGATGACTTGGATGATAGTGAGGACACCTCCTTAGGTGATATCTGGACTCTTCCGGAAACTAGATATTATACCCCTTGTTCCCGACACCTCTCGATTATGTGTTGTATGTCGTACTCTTACCCGACCCAAAGAGGCTGACGATTTCATTAGTCACTTTTAGAGAACCCTATCGCCTATGTTTAGCACTAAATTGAAATTCTCCACTGTAGACCATCCTCAGGCTGAGGGTCAAAGTGAAGTAGCTAACCACAGTCTTGGCAATTTCTTAAAGTGTCTAGTCCAGGAAAATTTGGAAAATTGGGATTTGATCCTCCCAGCAATTCAAATTGCATATAACAATTCTAAGAACCGATCTCCAGGCTTGAGTCCCTGTGAAGTTATTCATGATTATAAGTCTATGAGGCCTTTAGACCTTATTCACATCTCGACATGCTAGTGTGTCGATGCCAGCTGAGGAATTTGTACATCATCTTCAATACTTGCATATTGAGATCAATAAGCAACTTGAAGCAAGTAATGCATCATATAAACTTCGAGCTGATTGGGGTAAACAATATTTTGAATTTAATATTGGGAATTATGTTATATTGCAATCCCGTATTGCTGGTCTTTATAAAATTTTAAAGAATGTTGGTTCAAATGCACATGTCATTCATCTTTTATCACATTTTGACCACCACTCTGTTTTAACTGTTGAGGACTTCGTCGATTACAAATGCTATTTTAACCTTTTTGATGATCCTTTTCTACTTCCACACAGGAGTTCCTACACTGAATCTTTTGCTATGTCTAATCTAATACCACCTAGCACAACACACAAAGATAAAATTGATGTTATTTTAGATGAACAGATTGTATTGACCAATGATGGAGAGATTCAGTGCTTTCTCGTTCATTGGGTGGATCGACTTGATTATGATTGTACATGAATTCCTAGAGAGAGACTTCAACAGCATGATCCAGATTTGTTGGAACTTTATAGGAGTCAGCAAGATTGTACTTCGCCCAATCATATTCTTGGGGATAATTTGCAACTGGCGTTGTCATCATTTGTTTAGTTTCGCTATTTGGTTCGTCTGTAATATCGTACCCTTGGCTTGATTTGGAACATTTTGGGTATCAAATCAACTGTAGCCTTTTGTAAGTTATTCACTCGACAGGGTCGAGTTTTCTCCCACCCCGGGAGAGTTGATGAGGACATCTACATCTACTTCCTTTGGGCTTGTACTTTTTTTTGGGTTGTTGGGCTCCTTTTTCTTTTTGGGCTTGTATTATCCATGGGCTGGCCCAAGCCCATGTTTTTTATATATATGTTTTGCATTTTCTATATATAAAAGGTTTGTAATGTTTAGTGGGAGAAAAGAATGATGGAAAATTACAGCTTTTACAGGCCTCACGTGTTCTTCTCTCTGGTGTTTTCTCTTTCCTTTTCTTCTTATGTTTCTTCCTCTTTCTTTCTCTGTTTTCCCATCCCTCCTCTTCTTCTGCTTGTGGTGAGTTTTCTTTCTTATTTAGTTTACATTATGTTACACCATTTTGTCTATAATTTATCTTGTTGACTACACTCTATTGGGTATATACACGAACAAAGTCTGTCTAATAGCTTAGTTTCGCAACTAAGCAGCTTCCATCAAAAAAGTTACAGAAGATAGTTTCAAAAAAATTGCACAGAGTAAGTACTATGCTACAGAGAATCAGAATTAGAAAAAGAAATACCATTGAAGTTTGTTCATCAAACATCTGGTTGAAAATTGGAATGATCCAGTCCTCAAATTTACAGTAGTTGTCATTAGGAACCAATAAGTTACCAATGCGGTTCAACCCTTTTGAACGTAGAACAGCTCCGGGAAGAGAAAATTCACCTTTGTATGTCGGCGCAAGGCATTTTACAAGGTCCTCCTCCACACCACCTGCTGTCGTTACCACCACATCAACCTGAAGAGAAATGCAAAATTTTACAATGATCCATCACTTAAATGTTGCATCTTAATTCCAAAATGATGCAGATTGAATCTAAAATTCTTGTAATATGTGATGCGTCTTAAAAATCATGGGTCCACAAAAATAATCAATAAAGCTATTGGTAATTTCTGAAAATGTTAGGGAAGGATAAAACGACGACGACAAACAAAATCTTAAGCTGAATTGACTACATGGATCCTATTTCGCCACTCCGTAGTGCTTATTGCTATATATACTGGAGTCTTCATAAAAACAATATCCATAACAACTAGTCAACTACATCAAAACCATGTTAATTCTGTCCAAATCATCCCGCTTTCAACCTTTTATATTGAGATTGCATCACTCTTATGAACAGTAGCCTCTTTCAATTTATGCAAGACATAACCTGACCACTTATATTGTTTCAATGACAGGTGCCACCTCTACCTGTTGGCCAATATTCTCAATTTATATCTAATTCATTTTAATATGACAGCACATGCATCTTAGCATTTTTATATACGCTATAATTATCTATAGCTATCTTGTACTTTAACTACCCAGTATTCAGTATCATACAGCATAACAAGTATAGTCAATACTCTGTACAACAAGCTTTGTAACCTTAATGATCTTTCTATTACATAAAATTCGTGTTGCAACAGCAACACTACTTTATTTCTTCCAACCTGCTTTAATCTTATGCAATACATTCTCTTGAATTCGTCCTTTATTAATAATCAAATATATATACCCAAAACAATCACTTTAAGAGGAAGTTGACTCCATTTCGCTTTGACTCACTTGTCTCTTGGACAACATGATCATCTATCATAACTCAATTATTATCGTAGTCCCATCACTGAAATGGTATTGCATATTATGTGTATTGGTTCTACTTAACCTACAACCTTCATATTCCAGCATACTCTCCCAAAGTTTTATCTTAAGATTTAACCCCTTCTTCTTTATATAATAAATTGAAAATATTCCATTAGCGAAGAACGTACACTTAGGAATCTGACCTTACGTCCATAGACTCATCGATGACTCAAGCGAAAAGATAAGCACTTAAGACAGAACCTGGATTCAGTAGGGAATTCCCTACTACCGCCAAAAAAAACTTGTTCAATCACACATAAAAATTTTGTTTTTCTTATCATGTGCACCATCAAAATTCCAGTTTCTAAATTTCTATAGCAAATCCGACATACAATCCATATCATTGTTTATCTTAAACACAATAGGAACAAACGGTTGTGATGTTGAAATCAGTTTTCAACCATTCCAAAAAACATGTACAGTAAAATATCAATTGACTACTAATATTGCACATATCACTCACCATGCGATGCTGAACAAGATACCGGATTATGTCTCGGACACCTGAAGAAATCAAATTGGATGTGAAACCAAGAAACACTTTGCACTTGACAGACTTTCTGTAAGTTGGGTCCCTCTCCTCTTCACTGCATTCTTCTGTCAAATTCTCATCTGAAAGCCTCCAATCTAGCTTCAACCACAATAAATCCATAATAATTAGTCATAAGCATACTTTAAATTCCATAAACTTATATTACTCAGGGCAAAACATATTCCAAAATTCACAAAGTAAAATTTGTAGTCCTTAAAAACTATGGCATTTTGATATTGAATTTAACATTTCATTCTATGTTCAAACCCAGAAAAAGCCCCAAAAGAAAACAACTTTTGGGGTCTTCAAAAATGAGAAAAAAAAAATCCATTTCAAGGCGCGTCAACTCATACTCCCAAAATCCCATTATAATTACTAAATAACTGATTATGTAAAAGTGTACACAAATAAAATGAACTAAAATAGTTCAAACAAGAAAGTACTTACCATTTCATTAACGAGTTGAATAGCATCGCCAAGATTGGAGGCCTGGAAGCCAGTGGACACCATGGACTTGAGAACCTCGTGATAGTCCACTCCCTTGTTGAAATCGTAGCCCTCGATTGTCATGCAAATTCCGTCAAGTGAATCGGACTGCTTGAACACCGTGGATCGTACAGAGTCCAATAGATTGTCCTTCATGGCTTCTCTGGTATTTGAGGAATAGCAATTAGGGGAAAATGCAGGTTTATCTGAAAGATGAAATTTTCAGTGCTCTTCAAACGCAGTTTATGCTCTTTCGTTGTTGAACTATATTACTCACTCATCATGTTTTAGGATTAATAGAAGAAACTCCCCTCTAGAAACTTGTCAATATACGATATACTCTCATACTGAAAACCTTTTTAATTGAAACCTTTTGTTCAAAATACCCGTTGTCGTTGAGTTTTGTTAGTTTAATCGTTAAAAATAGTAAAAAATGTCAAAAATAAAATTGACTAATTGCAGTGGTAGCACCTAAACTTTTTTTTGTATAAATTATACTCAATTTTTTTATATATACCCAGTGTCGAAAAGACATTTAGAGTTTGAGGCGCAATCAAACTTATTAAAAGTTGCAAAAAAATTAATGCATTCGATATCTTATTATTAAAAATGTTGAAGCATAAATTAGCTCAATTATGTACATATTTGGGGAATCCTAACCCCCATGTAGATGTCTTTAATTAAAAAAAAAAAAAATGGCTCAGTCATACAAACATAAGGACAAGATAACCCTACTCCACTCATCCCAGCAACAATCCCCAATTCAATCCCACCAACGACAAGTTAGCAACTATAATTTCAACTCACACCCCAACTCAATTTCAAGTTAACAACTACATATCCCCAATTCAACTCATTGCCCAACTTTAGTGCTCCACTAATAGCATCCATTTGAGCTCATTTCCCACTATTTACACAAAACTATTCTCCCAGCTTAGGCATTTGAAAAACTAGGAAAAAGACACCAATACGTTTAGTTACATTCATTGTGTTTCCCATTAAAGAATTGTAATCATAATCAAGTTTACAATGCTTTAATTAATACTGTGCAGCAGGCGGAAAATATATTCTAAAAGGCTTTCTTCTAGTATGCATAAAATTGCTCAAGCTATCCTTGTTTCCTCAATAGCGAAGTTAGGGTTTTACCTTTGGAAGTTTGGAAATTAGAACAGACTGTCGCTCGAATAAAGACTTGGATGCATCAGGAGCTGATCGGTGGTGCAAGTTCTCGATGATGCCGAATAGAGATGAAGTGAAAGACAGTTACGGCAAGGAAATTGGAGTCAGAACAGGGTGAAGCAAGTTTGAATTAGGTTGTATTTGCGGATTGGGCTCTCAACAATTTGGGCTGTTTGTGGACTTCTATTATGGGCAACTTACACAAATGATAAAGGGAACACCACATAACACCTACATATAAAATTACTTTTCAAAACTAGCCAACTTGTCAAATTATTTAAAAAATCAGGTGCTAAATAAATTTATTAAATATTAAATTATAATATAATATATATTAATTATTTCCAGCCCATACCACCTCACCCACTCTATTCTATCACCCCACTACACCACCTTCCCTCCACCTCTTCATCGGCTCCGATGATTGCTCCGACGACTGCTCCGGTTCTATTGGATTTGTAGCTTGTGCACATTTTGACATATTATTTTTTACCAGTGACTGTGATCGTTTAATTGATTTGTGCCAAGAAAAATTAATGATATGACCACTTAATTATATAATTTGTAATTGATAAATTACAAATTATAATTTTAGTAGCAAATTCCACGTTTTATAGGTCACTAAGTATTTATTGGTCACAACTTATTAGAGGATGTTTGGTGGAAATTAAAATCAGAGTTTTAGTATATTGTGATAGAAGTTTTTGAAATGTGTGATTAAAAAGTTGTGTGACCCATAAAAGATGTTGATACTAATTGTTTGATTTTGACTTGGATTAAAATAAGATTTTAATAGTTTCCAAACAAGTTCTAAATTAACTGATTACATGGTATGGTGATAAATCATCAAGTTAATTTATCACAGCTTATTTATTAGCTACAAGAAACAAATTGTATGTCACAATTACAAATTTATTCATAATCATATATTTGTATTTAGTGTGACTAACTGTGATCAAATTTGCGTTTAGTGTGACTGTTTGTGACCAATTCAATTTTAACTGTGACTGTATGTGATCAAGTCACAGTCAATCATAATTAGCACAGAATTGGTCACAACCAGTCACAACTAACACATATTTGTTTACAGAAAATTATCATAAACAAATCTGCATACACAAGAAATCCTAAAATAGCGAAAAATCAAAACGAATTATATTAAAACTAACAATTTAAAGGCTTAAATGAAGGAATTTGGCTAAAATCATGAGATCTTGGGACTCCACCCCGAGTCCAATTTTTCGGGCCGTTTCCAATCAGACTATCAAAATTCAACCCATTCCAACGTCGTCACAATAAATGACCAAAATGCCCCTGACACGGGCTGGACTCGTCCTACATTCACTAGCATAACCTCCAATGCACCACCACTACCACTTTCAACTCAAATTCAAGACCATAAATACTATCATCACTTATCTATATTATATGTGACTAATTGTGACCAAATTTGTCTTCAGTGTAACCGTCTGTGACCAAGTCGGTCTAATTTGTGACTCACTGTTAATCTGGTCACAGGCGGTCACGATGAATACAGAGTTGGTCACACCCAGACACAATAAATACATACTTGATCACATAAGATCACCACAAACAAATGCATACACCACATCACAATCCACGACAACTCACCACCACCAACACCTTTAACAAATCCTAACCACCACCACCGCACCATCACCATCACATGAAAGATCCGTTACTCGTAGCTGCAAGCAATGGCACGCCTCTTTTGAAGCCTCCAAACACCAGCCAACTACTCGTAGCTGCAAGTAGTGGCACGCCTCATAAGCAGTGTAATAACAAATATGATCCACCAGAATAATGTTTTCCAGTGCTAAAATTTCAAGCCCCAAAGTTTTCCCCAGCATGTCGAATAAACAAAGCTGTCCAAAAACTATTGAGAAAAAGCATACAAGTAAAATATCACTTAGCAATCTCCCAAACCCCAACTCAATGAAGTAAAACTTTTATATCACTGCAAAGATACGAGTGGTGATTCTATAGCATGATGGAATAGTTAATCCATAAGCATAAAAAAATTAGTTTGGTATTGCACACAATATGTGAAAGATGTGTCATGATTCTGTAGTGAGACGGAATAGTTAATGAATCAAAATAAATGAAATAATTTTAATATGCACTATAAAAAACAAATCAGAAGGTGTGCCAGTGAGAGGTTCCCCTTCCAAATCACATGGTTGATAGCTCATCGACTCATTCCATTTTCCAGTCATCAATATTTTAGGTTCCTCTTGAGCATTATAGACATATCCATCTACCTCATATCTATTAGTTCTGCACCGCCCAGTATTTCTAAAGCTACCCACCCAGTATGTCTATTGTTCCTCTTGTTCATTCTCTTAGTACTCTGATAGAAGAAACTACCCACCCAGTATTTCTAAAGCTAAGTTCTACAATACCTTTCCAAAATCAGTACAGAAGAGAAAGCAGAGGCTGATCAATTAAGGACTTCTAACTAAATAAAAGTGCAGCTAAGGTTGAGAAAATGAAAGATGAAATGAGAACCAACATACCCAAACCAACCACAAGGTTGAAACTAGAGAACAACTTGGAGTGGGGGTAACCGTCGCTTTACCTCCGCCGACGGTGGCTGATGAGACTGGGGTGCTGGGGCTGGGAGACGACGGCGGGCGGCAGCGAGATCGAGATGCCGGAGGGGACGGCTTGGTGTAGAGAGAGAGAGAGTGGACGACGAGTTGGAGAAATGTAGAGTAGGGCTTGTAGTGTAGAGAGAGAGGGAGACTGGACGACAAGTTGAATATATATATTTAGTAAAATATATTTTTTATAAAAAGTTTAATCAAAATAAAAAAAATCTGATTTATCGAAATTAATCTTTCACCCACTAATCTTGAAAAAATGGATTCTAGGTAATTTTTCCAATGATAAATAATTAATTTTGTAAGTATTTTTTACGCTTTAACATAAACAAACAGTAGCTTTCGAAATTTCAACACTGCCGTATGCCAAGCTCGAGAAATCTAGAATAATTGAAGGAAAAAAGAGAAAATATTCCACTAATAAAGCATAAACAAGATCAAGGGTTGTTTCAACTACCTATTCTTCGAAGTTTTCACCCTCAAATCTGGAAAGGAAAAACCAAAATTTACTGGTTTTATGTTTTGAATCTTTTGTTCGATTAGTTTTTCAATTCTATCATTTTAAGATCATTTAATACTCTCTTTGCATAGATTGTGAAAGAAGCTTTAATTGTGGGTTGTTTATGGTTAGAATTTAGAAAGTTGGAGACACATTCAGATGTATAATTAATGCAAAGGCCTCAAGATTTGGGTTATAATGTTTTGCTGTCAACAGAAACTGGATTCTATTTTGCAATGAAAAAATGATTTTTTTTTTTTTTTTTTTTTGTTTTGTTTTGTTTTTTGGGAGTGTAACTATAAAGAGCAAACACCAATAACTAAGATAGAACAATTCTGTCTCTCCCTTTTCTTTTCTTTTTTACAGAATCAGGACAACTACTTATTGCCGATTGAATTCTTCTTTGTGCTTGTTGTTGTTCAAATGCTGTTATGACTGGGTGGTTTGAACGTCGTAGGATTTACAATTAAGATTGTACATATTGTGGAAGTATTGGCATGTGGATTAGGGATGTTGTTGCTGGTGGATTCAATTGATACATTCAAGGTATTTGCAAAAATGAGAACAATTAACTCGATACATACATTCTATCACTTTTTTTCTAGAAAAGTCACATTGTTTCATTGGAACAATTAATTAGATGCATACAAGTGTATTTTTAAAAATTTAAATATACGAATTCAAACATTGTTTTAATTTTGCAATCAATTCATATATTTTTTTTGAATCAATTCAATTGATGCATCCAAAGTGATTGCGAAAATAAGAATGTGAAAAAGTGACAATGCCTTATTGGAGCAATTAACTCGATACATAAGAGTGTGTTTTTGAAAATCTGAGTATTCGAATTCAAATATTATGTTAATCTTACATTAAATTCATATTTTGTGAATCGGTTTAATTGATACATCCAATGTATTTGTGCATATGAGAATGTGAAAATGTGACATTCTATCACGTTTATCTGAAAAAATGGCACAACTTTTTACTGAAAAAAAGTCACAATATTTTATTGGAGTAATTGACTAGATGCGCATGTGTGTGTTTTTGAAAATTTATTTAAATATACAAATTCAAATCTTGTTTCAATCATGCATTCAATTCATATTCTTTGAATCAATTCAATAGGTGCATCCAAGGTGTTCGCGAGAGTGAGAATGTGAAAAAAGCGAGATTTTGTCACTTTTTCTCTAAAAAAAAATCTCGAGCAATTAACTAGATGCGTACGTGTGCATTTTTAAAATTTAAATGTACGAATTCAAATCTCATTTTAATTTTGCATTCAATTCATATTTTTTTTTTGAATCAATTCAATTTATTCATCCAAGGTGTTTGTGAGAATGAGAATGTAATATGAAAAATTTTGTCACTTTTTCCTTAAAAAGTCCAGTGTCTCATTAGATCAATTAATTAGATGCATATGAGTGTGATTTGAAAATTTAAATATACGAATTCAAACATTGTTTTAATCTTGCGTTCACTTCATATTTCTTTGAATTAAACATTCTGTCAAACATTCGCCACTTTTCTATGAAAAATCGCAGTATCTCATTGCAGCAATTAACTAGATGTATACGTGTGTGTTTTTTAAGATTTAAATATACGAATTCAAACCTTATTTTAATCTTGTATTCAATTCATATTTCTTTGAATCAATTCAATTAATGTATTCAATGTGTTTGCAAGAATGTGAATGTAAAAAAGTGACATTCTATCACTTTTCTCTGAAAATGTCGTAGTGTCTCATTAGAGCAATTAACTAGATGTATACATATGTATTTTGAATATTTAAATATACGAATTCAAAATTTATTTTAATATTGCATTCAATTTATATTTCTTGAAGTCAATTCAATTGATGCATCTAATGTGTTTGCGAGAATAAGATTGTAACTGAAAAGTTGCAGTATTTCATCGGAGCAATTAACTAGATACATACGTGTGTGTTTTTGAAAATTTAAATGTACGAATTCAAACATTGTTTTAATTTTGCATTCACTTCATATTTTTTTGAATCAATTCAATTGAAACATCCAATGTGTTTGTGAGAATGAGAATGTAAAAAATTAATATTATGTCACTTTTTAAATTTTGTCACTTTTCTAAAAATGTTATGGTGTCTCGCTGGAACAATTAACTAGATGTCTATGAGTGTGATTTTGAAATTTTAAATATGCAAATTCAAACATTGTTTTTATATTATGCCCCGTTTGATAACACACATTTTTCATGGAAAATGGAAAAGATTTTCCACCTTTACCCATTTAGGGGTGTTTGACACCCAAAATTTTCCCAAATTTTTTTTTCCATCCCACCCACACGCTCACTTTTTCAAGGAGTTGGAGGAATTACTTTTCCCACCACTTTGGTGGGAAAAGTAATTTCGGGTCTTTTTTTTTTTTGCAATAAAAAAAAAATTCAAGACCCAATGGTAGAAAAAGTTATCTCTTTAATTCACAATTTGCATAAAAAATAAAGTCAAACAAATGATATTCGGTATGATAATTTTTTTCTTTATAATTGGAACAAATTCTAAATCCAATGGTAAAAAAAATTATCTTTTTAATTGATAATTTGCATGAAAAACAAAGTCAAACAAATGATATTCGTTACGTTAAAAAAAAATTTTGGCAATTGGAACAAATTCTAAATTCAATGGTAAAAAAAATTATCCTTTTAATTGACAATTTGCATGAAAAATAAAGTCAAACGAATGATATTTGGTATGATAATTTTTTTCTTTATAATTGGAACAAATTCTAAATCCAATGGTAAAAAAAATTATCCTTTTAATTGACAATTTGCATGAAAAACAAAGTCAAATGAATGATATTCGTTACGTTTAAAAAAAATTAATTTTTTTTTTTTTGGCAATTGGAACAAATTCTAAATTCAATGGTAAAAAAATTATCCTTTTAATCGACAATTTGCATGAAAAATAAAGTCAAACGAATGATATTCGGTAAGTTAATTTTTTTTTTTTTTTTATAGCAATTCGAACAAATTTTAGACTCAATAGTGAAAAAATTTATCACTTTAATGGACAATTTCTATTAAAAAAAAAAGTCAAACGAATACCAAAAGATTCAAAATTTCAAATAATTTTCAGGTGGAAAATTATATCAATCAAACACAATTAATCCATAATTCCTGATAAAACAAATTTTAGGAAATTCAATTCCTTATAATTCATTTTCTTTCTACCCAAATTCCACTTTTGCAATCAAACGGACTCTTACATTCAAATTATATTTCTTTGAATCAATTAAATTAATGCATTCAAGATATTTTGCAAAGATAAGAATGTGAAAAAATAATATTACATTGGTCACTTTTCTTTCAAAAAATCATAGTTTCACATTGGAGCAATTAGCTAGATGCATATGTGTTTTTGAAAATTTAAATATACGAATTCAAACCTTTTTTTAATCTTGCACGCAATTCATATTTGTTTGAATAATTTCAATTGATGCATCCGAGGTATTTGCGATAATGAAAATGTGAAAAACTCTGAAAAAGTTGCGGTTTCTCGTTGGATCAATTAATTAGATGTATACATGTGTATTTTTTAAAATTTAAATATACAAATTCAAACCTTAATTTAGTCTTGCATTAGGTTCTTATTATTTTAAATCAATTCAATTGATGCATTCAATATATTTTGTGAGAACGAGAATGTAAAAAAGTGACATTTTGTCACTTTTCTCTAAAAAGTCGTTGTATCTCATTAGAGTAATTAACTAAATGCATATGTGCATGTTTTTGAAAATTTAAATATATGAATTCGAATCTTGTTTTATGTTAAAAAGTGGCATGATGTAATACTTTATTTGTGTTTTTGCATGAGTTATTTGTTGGAAATTAAAAGGTGCATATGTCACTTTTTAAGAAAAAAGTCTGTACAATTTCTTTGTAATTTTTTGTAGATATAGATAAAATTAATGTCATCATTTGCTATGGAGACAAAATAATGAATATATGAGTGACAAAATGGTTGAAATTATTGTCTCAATAGAATGTATAAACAACAATTATTAAAATGTAAATGTCACTTTTTTAACAACAAATATTCAAAGAAGTGACAAAATCTTAAAACAAAATGATAGTAAGTGAAAAAGGTGACAAATATTCAATCAAGTAAATTTATTAACTAGCATATAAACTTGGATTTGAAAGTTATATATTCAAAACAAAAGTGACAAAAATTGATGCCAAATATATTGTTTTCCTGATTGCCTAGTCTTGATTCCTATTTTCCAAACATTCATAACAAACTTCGCATTTATGCTTTGATTAGCCCGTCAAGGCGTTGCCACCACTAAAGCTGACAAAAAGTGACATTCTCAAATAAAGAGACCAAAAGTGAAAAAAGTGACAAATCATAATAACCATTATCTTTGAAGCTACCACCACCACAAAACAATTCGGCTACCAAAGAGTATCTATTATTCAATTTCATATTTTTCATTAGTTTAGCAAGCTAGACTCCACTGATTGGTTAAATAGTAAGCCAGCCATTAATTTGTTATGTTCCTTTTTTGAGTACACATATTAATTACAAAAGATTTATTTTTCTTCTGGATTGTTAAATACTTCGGCATAGAATCTTCATTAGCATTTTTCCAACTTTCAGAGTTTCTATACAACCTAAAATAATAGAATATACACTATACATATCTAGTTCAACTGCATCATGTATTGTGTAGGTAGATTAGAGACATTCCTTGTTTTAAAATTCTAACTCAAAAGCTAAAAAAAATATTTACAACGTTGGCCAGAATTTTTTGACACTCAGAGAAAATTATTTACACATCTTTAAAATACGGTAAGTAATCAATGTTTATTTCGCTGAAAAATCCATTTTGACATTTCAGTAAAGATAAAAAATTGGGGGCTATGCCTGAGTTCATTTACCTTGCTTCAGTAGTAATTCTAGTCGGGCAGATGTTGGAACGTAAAATATGGCAATGCAAGAATTTACCAACTAAAAGTTGCTTTGCTTCTGCACTGGCTTTAAGAGTGCAGGAATAAGTGTAAGCATCACAAATATGGGGGATGAGAAGTGGATGTGGTGGTCCACTTCATGTGGGAGTAAAACTGTCATTAAACAGGATGGAACTCCCATGGGTTCCCAAACGGAGGTAGCAACTGAATTCCTTGGCTATTATCAAAACCTACTTGGGACAAGTAGTGCATGTGACCCAATTGATCGAAATATCTTAAGAGATGGGCCATTACTTTCTTCGGAACATGCAGAATCCCTTGTTAGGGATGTCTCTCTACAAGAGATGTGTTTCTTCAAGAAAGCTTGGGAGACAATTGGTGGCGATTTTGTTGACGCTATCACCGAATTCTTTGATTCCAGCTCACTCCTTAAACAGGTTAATCACACTATCATAGCTTTGATCCCAAAAGGCAGCCTCTCATCCACAGTCGGGGATTTCAGGCCTATTTTATGCTGCAATGTGGTGTATAAGGTAACCACCAAAATATTGTCCAATAGATTAGCACCTGTACTTGGATCCATCATTGACCAATCACAGGCAACTTTTGTGGAAGGGAGGAGCTTGGTTGAAAATGTTCACCTTGCGTAGGAACTATTGCGGCAATACAATAGGAAGAGAGTAGCCTAGATGCCTGCTCAAAATTGATCTTCGCAAGGCATATGACTCCATCAATTGGGATTTTCTTAAATCTATTTTGGAGGGATTGGGATCCCAACCAGATTTATTAAGTGGGTGATGGTGGTGCATCTCAACTCCTTCATTCTCAATAGCAATTAATGGCAGTACGCATGAGTTCTTCAAAGGTAAAAGGGGACTCCGACAAGGTGATCCCTTGTCACCATTCTTATTTGTGATCTGCCTTAAGTATTTTTCACGAATTTTGAAAGCAGCCACAAACAACATAGAGTTTAATTATCATCCGAAGTGCGGGCTCTTGAAAATATCACACTTGGCTTTCGCGGATGACTTGATGCTATTTGCTAGGGGTGACATTAATTCGGTCCGAATAATGATCCAATGCCTGTCCAAATTTGGTGATTGCTTGGGACTTAGGATGAATACGCAAAAATCCAACATATTCACTGCTGGAATTCAAGGACAAGACTTGGATGAAATCCAAGAACTAGTCAATATGCCAAGGGGCTCCATGTCGTTCAGATATTTGGGGATCCCGTTGGTTCCAGAAATATTGAAAGTCAGCCACTATGTCCCGTTTTTGGATAAAATCACTGCATATATACATGCTTGGACAAGCACTTCATTATGATATGCTGGCAGGGCTGAATTGGTACAATCCGTCCAGCAGGGGGTTGAAAAATTCTCAAAGAAATTTCGAGAATTAGGTCCTTTATCTTCTGATGCTTTTGAAATGAATTATGCTTGTATGAAATTCTAAACTATAGAAATTTATCTAGGACATCAATGATCTATTTTGCATTGTTAGTTGGTGGGTCCCGTCTAAGTTTTATGTTTTCCATTTAAGTTTTGCACAAAAGCACACATAGGATCATTCGACTTGTCAAAGGTGAATCAAAATTTACATCTAAAGGATTCTCTAGAGGCAAAAAATCTCAAATAGAACCAATCGATGTTAAATATTAAGAAAATAGTTAACTCTTCCGATACCTAGTATTCCAAAATTGTTTCTGCCCTATCAATTCATGGCAGACCCGGGAGAATGTAAATCAACAACGAAACTTTTGACTCCTATTTCAAACATATCAAAACTTTGTATTTCTAGCTCGTCCAAACAAGACATGTCGGGTACTAAAGAAGTCGATGAATCAACACAAACTTTTCAAAGGATGTTATAATCCTCAAGTCAAGAAGTTGTTTCAGAATGCTAAATTTGGGAAATGAGAGTCTTGCAAATTAGGTGATCTTAATGCTGTTCTTTTCTAGTGGGCGTATCCCTTTTGATTTTGGTGGAGCTCTTATGTCGTGACCTAGGTATAGTTTGGGATATGATCTAAATCTACCAAGAAAAATTAAAGTTAAGAAAGTATCCTCAAACCCAATCATGATTCAAATATATGAAGTTACAAAAGAGAAATTAGAATAGCCAAGACCTTCAGTGTTTGATCGAATTGAAAACGATGACACCATAGTCTCCATCGGGGCCACCCCCTTCGTCCTCCCATCCTCCGCCACCTCTCCTGTCCTCGATGGGGCCACCCACTCCCTCTTGATCAGTGTAACTCACTCATTGAATTAATATCTCTTAATCATGGTTTTTTATTTGTTTTAGAGCACTTTTTTAAGCATTTTGATGTGTGTGTTCGTGTTGTTTTGTAGTTGAGACAATTTGGAAGGAAACGACATATTTTGGACTGTGGAATGAAGTTAAAGATTGGTCACAAAGCGTGACAAAAGAAGAGAAGAATAAGTTGAAGAAGAAACTTGAAAATGGGCAAATACAGGATGGAGCAGAAGTTTGGGCACCATGGCACCCAAAAATTGAGAGGAAAACTAAGAGAGAGCTAGACGTAGTGGCGTCAACTCCTGGGTGCCGTGGCGCCCAGCAAGAAGCAAACCAGTAGTAGATTTCATCGCGGCGCCGAGTCTGGGAGTCGCGGCGCTACTAGCGAGAAGCAGAAAAATTTAAATTCTGGTTCTATTTTCGGCCCTGTCCAATCCCATTCTCCATGTTTCTTTTTCATACCTATTGTAATATGTTTTTCATTATAGTTATGAACCAAACATTAAATCTATGGTTTGATGTAGCATACTTGAGATATTTTTTTATTCCAATAAAGTTATTTCATTCAATTCTTCCGTCGATTTATTTATGTTGATTCCCACTTATTGTTTCAATTACTTGATCAATAATTGAATTATTTGATGCATTAAATTTCGACACTCAAGAGAGGGAGATTTAAGCGTGATCTAGGAATAACATAACCCATATTTTGTAGATTTCGAGAGAAAGTACGAAATCTATGAGGCCTATTTCAATTAAGAACCACGTGCTAGATAATTTTTATTTGTTTGATTCGAAATAGAGATATTGAAATTAACTTATAGAAATAGGTTCTATCCGGCACTCGAGAGAGTGGATAGAATTAATTTAGGGTTCTTGCCTATAAATTTTGGAAAATGATTTATAGAAATAACTGGAGAGGATGAGAAACATTATCAATAGTATGGCGAAATCCTTCCCTACGATTCTTATAAATCGATAAACACATTACTGTTTGCCTCCGTTACTTGCATTGCTCATCACAATTTCGTTAGATTAGTGATAAGACTTCACTTCAAATATTGGTTGTCTAAATAAATTGAAAGCTAAGATAATTATAGTATTTGATAGAAATTGAATTACAATCTCTGTGGGATCGACATCCTAACTTTTTTATTATATTACAAAACTTGACACTGTACACTTGCGGTATAATCATGTTGTAGAAAATGCGTGACACCTCTCCACAGATAACAAAACCCATTCTAATACGTCATCTGACCACAACTGTGGATGACCTCATCTCGGTCACCCTCTCCAGTAGCCCATTGCCTGCCTTCTATATCACCTCGAAGCGTTGCGACCTTATTGTGAAGGTCTATGAAATGGCAACGTAGCACTCTAACATCATTGGATAAATCGTCGATCATTCCTATCAACTGTCGTCCCAAATCGTCGACCCTTCCTATCAACTCTAGTTACAGCACGCTGACCTCCTCTGCTATAAATTCAATCAAGCAGGCATACAAATCATCGAAATAATGACCCTGACTATGTGCAAGAGATCCATGAGAGATGTGTCCGGACGAGGGAGAATGAGATCTCCTCAACAAAGGTGATAACCTCGACGGTGGTGATCGTCAATCAACTGGACCATACTCCTACACAAATAACAACATTAAAAATTATTAACTTAATTAGTAATTGTTAACTCATACAATATGATAATCAATAAATTATATTCAATTCACATATTTAATCTTGGTCCAGAATCAAATCGGACATCTTGTCATCTTAAGTGTGTGGAATGACTAATTCACGCACAAGACATCGACCATCCTCCTCTAACAACGGCGTCAAATCAGTTATGCTATCAAGTTAACATATTGACATTTCAACTAGTTAATGATCATGTAATGAGATTTTAAAGTACGTACAATATAAATCACAAATGTATAATACTCACACGAGGGTCGTCGAGGAAAGTCGATAATTGTTTCCCAGATGGACATCCGTCCGCTCGGGATGCTCACCAATGATGCATCTGAGGACAGCACGTCTCCCCTAGTTTCGCAAAGCGGGTACCCAATAGAGGGACTGTCACATAGACCCAAATCTGCAACACATATTATTATTGAATATAAATTCAGTATAAAAAATATTTTAACGTTAATTATTGATAAGTGTGTTTTTGCACACTTATTTAATATCTAAATATACTTTTTATTGATTAAAATGAGCGAATTTCTATTCACAATTATGCAATTATGACTTTTGTAGGTCAAAATCGCTCAAATGAAAGAGAACAAGAAGAAATGAGGAAAAATGACTAAAATCGCACAAAATTGTGAAGTTAAGGATCAAAGTAAACAAGCCAAAAAGTTGGAGGATTTGGAGTGCAATTTATGAAGGGAAAGGTTGAAATGAAAGTTAAATTTGGAGGATCAAAATTTACTAGATCAAAATTGAGGGACCATGCATGAAATTAGTAGAGGACTAAGTTGGATAAAAAATCGAAGATAGCCCGCGTTCGCGCGCAGGCTTATTTTGGCATGCACGCGGGAAGGCGTTTTGATTTACCAAGACTAAAATTGTCTCAAGGTGCGCACGTGGTAGGAATGCACGCGCTCGTGCGCCGCTTCCCAGCTGGGGCCGTTTTTGTATTTTTTTACCAAATTTTGGGGGCTTTTTGGACAATTTTAGGATGCGTTTCTAGGGCTTTTATAAGCCATTTTCAGCCAAAATTTGGAAGGAACTCAACTCTTCCTTCAAGCTTCTTCTTTCTCTTCCATTTTTCTTTCATTTTCTTTTTCCTTTCTTCTCTTTTTATTTTGTTTTTGCTTGGAATTTTGGAGCACAATCAAGAGTACAAAGAGATTCAAGTCAAGGATTTTGGCAAAATGTTGGAGAAATTAAGTTCAAGCTTGAACAAGGGTTTTATCTTTAAACTTTGATTTTTCTCAATTATTTTGCTATATTTGTAATGTGTTGTGTTAAACATTCTCATTTGTTACATTTATATAATATGGACTAAATTTATTGTTGGGATTTGTGGTTGAATTTTTACCTAACCTTAATTAATTTCTATATTTGCTATTTAATGTTTGTTATTTTTTTCATGCGTTTCTACTATTGTTATTGTTGCATTTTCATTTATGTGGCCAATAAATAAATTTGTTTAGTGATTTTTGCATCGTTCGAGAGAAGATTGTATATTTTAGACCAAATAGTAGAAATTCTAAGTTTGTGTAATGTGTAGTGGATAGAGATATACCACTAGCTCTAGGTGATCCATTGAGCTATCTTCACAATTATTGAAGGTGGTTATTTGATTGTAATGGACATAGGGATATTGTAGGTTAAACCATTCAATTAGGGTTAGTTTCACTCGAAAGAGGTAATTAACTAAAATTGGAAGATCGGATCTAATATCGGAAGTGAGTAATTGGTTAATTGACTTGTTGTAAAATTAATTAGACGATAGTTAAACAAAACCATGAATCTCAACCACGTTTTCTTCCAAAATCTCCAAGTGTTTTTGTTATTCTATTTTGTAGATGTTTAGTTAATTTTTCATAATCCTATGTTTTTATTGTGTGTTTAATTTCGTTGTTAGAATTAAAATTTATTAAAGTTGTGAAATTGAAAGTATACATTCCTTGAAGATTCAACAACCCGGATTTAAAATATTCACTTTATTACTTGAGCGCGACTCGTGCACTTGCGGCTTGCACTTTTTAGCGAACAATTATGTTAAACATTTACCTGTACTACCAGGGACAATCCATATGTATTGTACTTACAAACGAATCCCTTGGGCTTCAAGTGTGATCTAATGAAGACGTATACGGTGTCCTCAAAATATCTCCGCGCCCCCATGGATAGTTGTTGAAAGCATCGGTATCGTCGATTATCTCCAGATGGAAAATGCCGATTGCAATTTTTTTATGACACCGCACCACGCTCTCAAAGATATAGACCAGACCTAACTTCAGTCTGTCTAATACCTAGTCGCACACCTTAATTGTGCCAATTAGTAGCAACAAAAGCACCGTCCCCTGCCCCTGAAAATAAACCTCGTGCAGCTTTTTACTTCTTTGAGTACTGTCACGAGCTACTTCATCGTCCGTAATCTTTAGCTCGGTCATCAGGGCAAACTCGAACAAGGAGAACGTAGCGATCTTGTCCAAAATATCAAAGTGGAAGGCACAACTGTCAACTGGCCTAAGCAGCTGACACAATTGTGCATTGATGATCTCCCCGGAGTACCAGACCTCCCTCAGCTGATATAGGGGCCAGAGGAATTATTGACGTAGAATATCCGCGTGCTGGTCATCTAGTACCATAGTGAAACAGTCCAAGTAGTTTTTCCCGGTATCAGTCTCAACTTCTTATCCAGATGGTATTTCGTCCTACAAAAATTAAAATGTTAGAACAATGAATAAAAAATAATGGAATAAAGCATAATCTCAAAAAATTAATTGTAATTATTATACGTAAGATGTAAATTCATTTTATATCGATGCTAATAAAAAACTAAATGAATTACAGACAAAAAAAATTATTACAAAGTTTTTAAATTAAAATAAAAATAAATATCATTTAATTAAAATTGAAAAAAATAACTTTTTATTATAAAACGAAAACAATTTAAAGAATTTTAAATCGAACAAAAAATTATATTTACAATATGATAAAGAAAAAGATATTTTAAAACAATTTTAAAAAATATATATCTTACAAACAAAACAAATTAAACAAAACAAAAATCGAGGAGAAAAATAAAAAAATAGGAAAAAATAAATAAAAAGAAGAAGAAAAAAGAGGAAAAGGAAAAAGAAAAAGACCAGAAAAAAAATGAAAAAAAAAATATTTAATAAAAAATCGATTTGGATAGAGTGTTTTAAAAGTCGGTTTCACCAACTTTCTCGCCGAAATTGGCCATTTTCGACCACCAAAAGCATTTTTTTTGCCCAAATTCATCCTAAATCAATAATCTAACTAAATAGCAAAGAATAAACATGATAAATAACAATTTAAATTACAAATTTCACAACATATGCAAACTTGAAAATCATTCTTAATCCCACAAAACTACATTGTTGAAGATAATAGCCGAGTTTGTGGTTGTTGACGTTGTGTAGACTATGGAGATGACAACTCTCAATCGAATCCGACCGTAAAAGTCGACTCTGTGAAATTTGGGAAATGTTCTTCCTTCTTCTTTTTTTTTTTTTTTTCTTGATTGGTTAGAAATGACAAAAAATCAATTTTTCTTTCTTGGTTTTTTTTTTTAAGTGATCAAATTTCCACTTATTTCCTCTTGAAATCGAGCTCGTGAAGAAGGGAAATGGGTAGAAACTAGAAATGATGGAGAAGCTCTCTACAAAATGGAGAAAATCTCGCCGATCATCTCAGTTCGACGATGACGACAATTTTTCTCTCCCCACTCGGGATGATGGCCGTCCCATTGAAACCCAAGGTACCCAATTTCTCAATACACACAACACAAGCGCCTGTATTGTAATTTTCAGTATATATCAATAATTGATTGTTTAATAAATTTCTGTAGTTTTGAATTACTTATGTATCAATATCTGTGAATGTTTGTAGAGCAAGAGCAGCTGGTTCGATCCTTCGAGAAGAATCTCGCTCAGCAGTCTCTTCTTTGGAAGGTATGAATATGAATGATTATTCTAATATTTTATTATAATCTGTTTTTGCTTTACTGATTTGCTACTTGTTTAATTCTTGTAGATCGTCTTTGCTGGACTGCTGTTGTGTTATGTGGCTTTCCTCATTTTCTCAATTTTTCAACAGGCTTATTATCCCTGGGAATTGGTATAATATTTAACTTTTCATTGTTTTACAACACTATGTAATGGACTCTTAATTGTTTTATATTTATATTATATGCATATGGACGAATGGAGGTTAATTAGGGTTTAACAAAACTTGCAAATTAATATTAGTAGACAGCATCCTGTTTACCAACAAAATGAAAACTAAAACCTGAGTGGCAAGTCTAAATTCACTTTTATGTCTTTACATGATTGGGATTACTTTGGATATGTTAAAAAAAATTATTTGTAAAGCTATGCATAAAACTATCAAGTAGTCCTTATCAAATATGACCAATGGCCTTATTTAAGTCAAACTAGTATGGCTCATTTTTGTCTTGAATTTCAATTTGTGTTTGTACCTTGGTCGTACACTCAGTTTTCCTGAGCTTGTATCGAGTTCAGTTTGAAAATTACCAAGCCGAGTTCTTGAGCTTCTGGTGGTCTTGGGTTTATTCCCAGTCATAATGCATGGTGAAAGGGATGGTGTATCTTAGTGTTATTCTCTGTGTTCATGTTTCTTGTTCTATCTGATGGACAGCGTTATCATGCATACTTCATGTACGAGGTTGATTCGTGGAGCATCATCTCTGCAGGTTTGGGTCTTCCTCTTAACTATTTGTTTCCAGTTATTTGGCAGGTGAGTTTCTAGCCCGTGTAATGCATAATGGGAATGATGTTAAAGGTTCGCCATTCTAATGTATTTGTTTCATTACTATTTTCACGTGGTAGTCTTGCACTAAAAACCTTTTCTTTCTTTTATTATATTTCTGGCTGCAGTGCTAATGTTTGTTTGCTATGCGTTTGATCACCAAAGTTTAATTAAATTCTCCTATAATTTTCTGTTGGATAAATCTTTTGTTGTTCTCATATTATACATGCATATTCAACTATGCCCTCAGTATGTACAGTCTCTCAAAATATATATTTATATGTGTAAAAATATATGTATGTATGTATGTAATCAACGGAAAATAAGAAAAAGAAAGATATTGGATGACAAATTCACTGTGTGGGGGTGGGTACAAATTCTTATCCTTGTCATGAAAAGGTTAAAGTTGCTTTGTGTTTTATGATTGCCTATATTACCTCCAGAATTTAAACAAAGCAATGTCAAAGATGAAGTCCTTGCGTGTCGAGCCACATGTATTTATTGGTGGTTTGGGAGGAGGAGGGAGGGAGGGGGATTCCTCTGAACTATTTTCAGGTGTTCGTCTGCCAACAAGTTGTCATTGTATTACATTTCCATTTTTAAAGAGTAAAGATTTGGTGTACATTGGAAAACACGTGGCTTGATGCTAACATATAAATTAACATTGTTCTCTATAATTCCCAACAAAATTATCTAGCAGAATATCTTTCATTCGTTGACGTATCTTATTATTTAGTTTTAAAATTATGGCTTACCAAGATGATCTTTCCCTTAACCATGCTAACTCAAAGCTTGTCACAGAGTGGGCTGCTGTTTTAGTGTGCTTCATGGTCATCAATGGGCTACTACACAATTCAAAGCACCATCGTAGATGGTTTTGGTATTCATGCTTCCCTGGTATAATATCAGCTGTCTTCTGGTTACACCATATGTTGAGGTAACCCATAACCGGTTAATTCCTTATGCAAAATCCATATTCAAATTATCATGGCTAATGTCAAGGATCAGAATGGGATTTAATCACATTACATTTTCAGTTGTGTTTTTCTTCCAAACAAGAATTCATTTTTACTTTTCTTCCTATGTTAATGCCGCACACTTGATTCTATAATTCAAATGCCCCCATCAATTAGCAAGAACACATTCCAAAAAATACCTCGTAATCAATATCCAGTCTTATCCAGTTGACATCTGTGCTGCAGATTGGCAAAGTTTAAGTGGGATATCTTGTGGCTTCCTTTCGGGCCATTGAGGTAAACCATGGTTTAAACTGTCTCAAGTTCAAAATATAGTTAATTCACTGAGTATTGAGGTAACCATTGTTTCTAAAATTGTAGTGCATCTGGCATCTGCCTTTATGTGGACCATGTGCTCAACGAGTCGTCTGAAGAAGTAAGGAAACTTCGGGAATACATGTATGCTTTCAAGACAAGTTAACAACCACACTCTTACTGAGTTCAGCGAGAATGGATATGAGATATACAGTGGTCGTTGGAGTTCTTAAGCATCCGGTAATTTGATTTAAGCTTTAAAGAACATGCACAACTGGGTTTATATGCCATCAATTTCTCTATAGCAGTGCTTGTATTTCCAGTTAAAGTTTTGAACTGTGCCTGAGATGAGATGATATTATGATTGTCATACTGATACGAATATTTAGCAGAATGTGTGATTTTTATTTCAATTTTTTAGTTGATCTCCTGCGAAATGGTCTTTACTAGTAAAAATGCAATACCATTGTGGTCAGCATACTTCTTTTAGATATAATTTGTACATCCAAGCAAATTACCATAAATTAGTAGTTTCATTAACAATCAACAATATTTGCATTGCTTTTATGTGGTTTCGTGTAACCTCTTAAATAAGAAAGAGTAGATCTTGCAAGTTATGCAGTTGACTTTAAATTTATTGAGCGAGAACCAAGTTTGATTTTTTGTTGTTATATTGAAGAACGAGAATAACTGTCACTAGCAAAAAAAAAACAAAAAAAAAAAAAAAAAGAGGTGGTATGGGACGTTTTGATCACTTTTTCCTCTAATTCTCCTCGATTCTGGTTTAGGAAAGTGTTGACACGGGGATTTGACCTTGCTTCGAAGCAATTTCTGAAATTTTTCCTCATTTAAGCGGATCTTACAAGAAAATAAGATTTGAGTTTTATATTTTATGTTGATTTAGGAAAATTAATTTGCCTAAACAAATTGATATTCTTAAGTTCCAAACGGAAGATCCATTTGTTTATCGTAAGTTACAGCACTTGAACACAAATCAGAAAGAAAAAAGAAACGAAAATTTCCATATGCCTTAAATTAATTTTTTTTTTTTAAAAAGGGCGAACATTTTAAAATAAAAATACAGACAAAAACTATTTTTAGGGTTGATTTATTTTTCTAGTAACATTTCTTTTATCTATTCACAGTAAAACGTATTGAATATAATATTTCTTTGTTTTGATTGTTTTGAGAAATTAAGAACATCAATTGAAAAATCATTCTTCTTCTAAAGGCCTTTACTTCTAAGCTTGAATAAAAATGTGATTTTTAATTGGTTAAAATTATAAATATGTTATCAATTTTGAAAGTCACTTCTGCCCAATTGTTAAAATAAGCAACTTCTTAGGAAGGTCAAAATCAGTTATGGGATTTGCCATGCGTAACGATAACATCCCGGATAATAGTCCCCTCACAAAAAGTGGGGGGGGGGGGGGGGGGGGGAGGGAGGGGGAGGATCCTCTTGTGAAGGGAATGTTATCCCAGATGTACAACCAACAAAACCCAATCAATTATATCATTGTTCCAATCAAATAAAACCACAATTTGCAGTATCTGTCTCACCAACTTGTTTGGTAAGATGAGCTGCACTGGGCAATATTATTAAATTGGACGAAAAGAAAGTCAAAACTATTGTCTATCATAATATTTAGTACTGCGTACCGAACTAAAGACGTCCAAGTGCCCTCTTACAATAGCAATCAACTGCCAAAGACAACACTTTGGGCCATCAGATATTGGCCTTGACTGCCCTAACTGGTCTTTACAATCCTATCATAGTAACTCAAGTTTGCAGAACCATCTGAAGAATATAGTGTCTTTCATGTTTGGCTACAAGGATGAATACCGTTACAATTTAGAGATCTTGACTCCATGAATATTCAGAATAACACGTACAACTCGGGTTTTAGCTATCTACAAAGGACCGTGAATCAAGTTCGTTCCTCAAGAGTCTCAATATCAAATGCTATTCTAGTTCGCGTCAAAATCTTTCCTACTAAGATTACAATCCGCGTCCTAAAAGATGGCATCACGAGGATTTCAGTGCACTTCGTGAGCGTTTCCATAAACCAAGAGCTAAAATAGCAAAACCAGCAATGGCAGCAAAAATCTGCACCAAGAGAAATAATGATTTTAGAGATTGGAGAATTCAAAGAACCCAGGGAAACTTGAAATGAAATTGAGGAGAGAGAGAGAATCTCATAGGAGAAACCACAAGTAATGCAAACCATAAGACTCCATACAGTAATGCAAACTAGTCATGATCAGTTTATCAGTGGCAAGTGGTAAAAATGAGTTGCTTCTTTTCCAGTTTCTCGTCATTTTTATGCAAGTACAAAAAAAAAAAAATGCTGGAAGATAACGAGATAAAGACACTGACCTTTGCATCTCTAGAATATTGAATTGGCATGGAGCAGACGAACGATTTTAGGGACTTCAAACGAGAAGCCTGAGGCATTAAAATCACTACAGTGTACTGCTCTTTGCAAGGGAAAGGTAGAATCTTTTGCAGTGCCAACTGAGCTGCTACTGGTGTCAAAGAATTTCTTACTTTGGAACGACCCTCGTCTAGAACCTGCAAGTTAGATTTAAACAAAATTATGTTTGTCCACTGGAAAGGAAGCTTTTCAACACCTACTATTGGAACACGTGAACACTTCACATAGGAAACAGAAACTTTTGCTGACTAAAGCAGACCACTATGACTTAGAAATGCCTCAACAAAGCAAATGGAGATAAGCCAGCATAGAACCTTAATTTCAACTGCATTTATTTTATCTGAATGAAAGTTTTGCAAAATCACCCAAAATATAGAAAAGTGTCCTCATATATCAATTTGAAGAAAATGAATAGAAAACCGAAATTCCAAGTGAAAAATAATCTTGAAGCAGTAGTATTCAACAGGGAATAAAAATAGAAAAATATAATCAACCTCGAATGCAGCACCAACATCACCAGCATAAATTCTCGACTGGTAGCTGTGCAAAATCCTCTCCAGCCAATGATAGTTCTCCTGAAAGTATGACAAGGAATCAACACCAAGAGCAATATACAGTCAATCAGCAATTTCGTAGAAGTTCCACAAAAAACTCTTCGACTCAAATTTCATTACTCTACAATGTAAACTAACACAACATTGAGTAGCTTCTTTTGTCATTTTCCCTAAGAAACTAGATGGAAGGAACTTATCCTGGTTTATGCCATGACATTACCTGTAATCCATTTTCATGAGCCCTCTGCTCAATTTCAAGGATGGCCAAAACATCATCATCAGAAGGTCCCTCCTCTTGAAGACGTAGAATTTCATCCAATGCAAGATTGACCTGTGAATTTTATTGCCATGTGAGATTCACCAACTTAATTAGAAGGTATGGGTGAGAGTCCGAAGAAAATGCTCACCAACGTAGATGAGATGTCTGGATCGCAAGAAAAATTAACACTTATATCACCAAGAATGTTACCAAGTCTTGAAGGTTTATTTCCACCTAGGAACACGGAAACTCCAGCAGAGTATATCTGAGACGTGGTTTCCTCAAAAATTACGTCAAGTATCTTGGAAAATTTAGTAGATGCACAAAAGGGCAAATGCACAGACCTGCCCGTGTTTAAAACGAAGTGCTTGTAATATCTTTGTTTCAAGAAGCTTGCTCATGAATCCTACCATGTGAACGTCTTCCATCTGCAATAATCATAAAAGAAAAAACATAATTATACTTGTTCGCGGACTAACAGAAATCCTATAAAAGTTCAAAAGACTTATTTTGCAAGGAATACCATATTTTCATTCTTAATTTCAACAGGAAAGCACAGCTGGACCGAGCACTGGGCTTCCACCATAGGACTGCGAACAACTTCTCTGCAAGGATGAGTTGTATTAATGGGAATGAACTTTTACACCAGAATGTAATATGAAAGCAAGACAAGATACAAAGAAGAAATACATGGCTACTACCACCAACAGTCCCAACACAGAAGCAAAGAAAAAAGTATCGCCCAGAGATATATTTTAGGGTAAATAAGTAAACCTCAATGAGGTTTATGACAGTTACTAAGACACCCTCTCTTGTTTTATAAATTATAGAAACCTCCTGCATTAGTGTAAATTTCCCATTTTACTTATGCTAAGTATAAAAAATTAATTTGTTTTCTTAATTCTAATTTACACAAATCAAATTGCTTTAGTTTAGACAAAGTTAATTTTTATATCTATATTTTTTTTAAAAGTGATTTCATTTCAATCATATGTTAGTTAAAATTGAGTTTTCAATTTAAGAAAGAAGAAATGATTAAATTAAACTTGATCCAAAATATTTACTAACAAAAGAAAGTAAAAGAAATCTAGCTTTAAACCTTTGATGTAAACTTTAATGCATTTTTCCTCTTATAGTAATATTACTTTAATTTTCTAAACATATATAAGTGTTAAGAGCATAAATATATAATTTAGATAAAATGCTACTAAAGCGATATAAAATACTTAATGAAATTTAACTAACTTTATTAATTGTTGTTAAACATATTACATATTTTAGGTTGATATATTAATTGTTTTTTTTTTTTATAGGTATTGATATATTAATTGTTTTCCAATTGTATTTGCAAAACATACAACTTTTTCTAGAAATAAATCATATTTTAAATTTTTTTTAATATTATGACAATATAAACAGTGATATTCATGTAGTTCTAGTATGTGTATATATATAAATGATCTAATGAGCACCGATGACGTGTCATATTAAATCATTGGTGGATAATAAATTTACTCTCTCTCTCTCTCTCTCTCTCTATATATATATATATATATAATACTCCCTCCATCCCAAATATATAGACTTGTTTGATTTTTCACACGGATTAAGAAAACATAATTAATGTTATTGAAAAAGTAATTTTTGTCAAGAACTTTCCTAATTTACCCCTATTTAATTTTTAGCAACTAATAGTAAATTATTGTTGGAAGTAGTAAAAAAATTGAATGATTTAATTTTTAATTATCACATTCATAAATTATTTTGATGAGATTTATTGGAACCATAAATTAAGTGGAGAATATTGATTTTAGCTATGCAAAGTAAATAAGGACATATTAGTAAAGTAACAAATCAAAATATTCTAAATTTAGAAACCAGCCTATATATTTGGGACAGAGGGAGTATATATTTATTTATTTATTTATAGCTTTTTCCTAATATAAGGGAATTTGTTACAGAAATTAACCTCAGGGAAGGTTTCTGTCATTTTCAAAAAGAAAAGGGTGTCTCTATAATAGTCAGTAATCTCAATGGCAGTCTCTGTAATTTACTCTATCTTTTAATTATACGTATTTTATTTTTCTTTGACGGCACAAGAAAAACATTTGCAGCCAGCAAACAACATTATCAACCATTGGATATATCTGTTACGTAATCAAATGGAAAAGGCCGACCTACCTAATTACGGTAGAAGGAAAAGTAAATGGTAAGCCGTTGAGATCATCACGTGTGAAATTCATGATTGGTTCACATGGTCTAGGGATCCCTCCCTGCATGGCAAATAGAAAACTTGTAAAAACAAAACGTGCATGATATCTTGGTCCCCAAATAGTATTTGATAGATGGACTTACCAAATACTGCAGTATTAGGGGGCATGCAATAGTAGGTTCAATATTCCCGACAATGATGACAGTAAAACTTGATGGATCCTTAAAAAACAGTTGTTGAAGTATTGACACGCTTTGAATGGATCAACTTTCCGAAGGTCGCCAAGTTTAATTGGCTGCATCAGATGAATTAACCATTTTTTAATTTGTATACTAAAAAAGAAGGCAAAATTCTATAAGGATATCGGGCTTACCCTAAAAAAATAAGAGTTTCCATAATTGAGCTCCCTCACACGATTTGAGAAAGCAGTGTAAGGATCTCTCTCTTGCGCACGAACAGATTCTTCTGCCATTTGCATCACTATTTTGGCGTCTTCTTCACCTGGTTCTAGGTTTGTTGTAAAAAGTTGATAGACCAACTGGGAGAGGGAAAGGAGAAAGATATGCAGAAAGGACAATGTTAGCTGGACATCATATGCATGCAAAACTGCTTCTCTAGACCTACAGGACAATTACTAGAGAAGACGAGTAGTAAGAAAATGTTGAATGCCATCAGAAATGAGCGTGCACACAAGTCTTGAAATCATCATTATCAGCAACTTTCCCCATAGTTAACATTGAGCTAATGACATTTGCTTTGAGAAGATATATATTTCTCCTTGCTATGGGAGTAAAAATCTTGAGATTTTCAGTAATAACTTAAACTACAATATCATATAGTAAGCATCCATTAGAAAAACTACAGATGAACTTCTAGAATATGACACGGTGAAACATAAACGAGGGATTAATGCCATCAATAAGAACATACCTGCAATGCAGTTTCCAAGTCTGAAGGTGAGCAATCTCCAGAAAAGCTTCGCATGTAAGCACCAAGCTTTGTGCCAACCTCAGCTCTTTTACCAGCGAGCATGTCCATGAGCATTGATGGTCTATAACCGAATACACCAATTTCTCCAGCGATAGTTGGACCCATTGAACATGAGAAATATTCGCATTCTGGGAGTTCAGATAAACCCCCGTATGAAAAACCTGTGAATAAAACCTATTTAAACAAAGCGTTAATCGTAAATATTAACTAACTTCAAAGAGATTACTTTTTCCTCATTAGACATCGCCTAAAAGAAATCTTACTGTAAAACAGTGGGTTATAAGTTTCTTTGGATAATAATTGTAATTGCTTAGAACACGTACAGTTCATTTAAAAAATACATGTTATGCAAATTGATTCTAACTAAAATGCATATGATAAAATATTCATGGACAAACATTTCCAAAGTGTAAAAATAAATACATAATCAACATTATCTTAATGGGATAACAAATACAATGTTTAATCTCGGGAATAAACCTCCATTTTCCATATATTCTCCATTGCAGAGATGGCTGGGTCCACAAACTATACAAGTCCCAAATTTCAATCCCAGGATTTTTTGGATCGGTGAAGTTTCCTTCTAGGATCAACTAAGTTATTCATTTCAACATAAAAGAAAATCAAGAGGCAAAAGTATCATTGCTATATCACATTTTGTGCAATGCCCATGGAAAACACTACAAGAACCAGCTTTGGCATGCATAGAAACTAGAAAGTGATTGCCCTCTAATTCTCCTGTATAAAGGATATTAGAAGTATCTGGTATAAAATCAATGCCTGGAAAGAACAGAGTAATTTAATACCTTTTTCATTTATATTTTCATGGAAAAAATGTGTAATCTCGAAAAAGACTACCCCTTTCACTAAGAGTCGCTCCAAAACCAAGTTGGGGCGCTATTTTGGATCAATACTTCATAACCATGATGCAAAGAGAAAAAAGAGCCATAGTTCATGAACATGATGGACAAAAAGGGACTTCCTAGTTCATAGTAATGACCTTTACAGCAAATGTCTGTTGAGTATCCTATCCCTCACAACCCTCACCAAAGAAAAGAAGAAGAGAAAAAAAGCACTACTTGGCATCAATCTAGGACTCCATACCAGATATCAAAATTTGAATCATACAGGCACCACTCCTAGTCTGGATATATCTACGCTGCATATTCAGCTCTTATCAAGGCAAATTACCTGGTCATCAAGGAAGTCTGTGCATTTGTAGCAAACTCGCATTCCATTTGAAAGAACCAACTCAATCACACCAATACTGGAATATTCAAACTGCTGTACTATGTGACTGAAACAAAATAGAATAGCCAAAATTACACAGAACAATCAGAATATAATAAACCATGACTAACGGTTGTAGAGTAAAGAAATAAACTCGTGACACAAGTATTTGTAAAATGAAAACAATCGTAGATGTATTATAAAGTAAGAAAGTAACTAAAAGTACTTTTCAGAATAATTATATTTTTGCAGAAGCTCTCTTAATTCAGAAGACAAACTGCAAAATTTTGTAAGGCTACCATAGGAAACAAAATAAAGACCCGTTTGGCATGGCTTTTGATAAATCAAAAGGAGCTTTCAAGACTCAAAAACTATTTTTAAATCTGTTTGGCTAATTTTATGAAAATGATTCTTTTATTTATGAGAGCTTTTAGAAAAAGCTGGTCCAATGTGACTATTTCTAAAAGCACTTATCGAATAGGAGGTTCTTTGAAAAATTAGTTTTCAAACAAAAATTAAGGCAACTTCCTTCAAAAGCCCTTCTACAAGAAGCAAAAGCTATGCCAAACGGGACCTAAGACCTGCCATAATTTGTCTTATAAATCAAAATACTAGATTTACAAAGAAAATGAAAGGAGAAAATTACTAATAAATAGAAATTTTCTAGTATTGCATCAAATGAGTAAAAATCCGCTAGCACTCCCCACCACCAGGAAGCTAGAGAACAGATGATATCCATTCCTAGCTTCTAGTAATAGTATGGAATAAAAGGCTCCAAGTCTTTTGTCAAAACATTCACAAGTTGCTCTTCTGTATAACATAATGTGTGCAAATTAAACCACTACAGAACTATTTTCTTCAAGTGTTGATCCACCTCTACATGTTTTGTCAGATCATATTGTACAAGTTTATGGACACCATTGATTGCTGACTTGTTGCCATAGTATTACTTCATTGTTCCTTCCCACTTATTCCAAGATCATCAAGATCAATCGTGATTCATAACAACTCACAAATTTCATGTGTCATGGGCATTATGGCTTTAAACTCTGCATCTGTATTTGACCTAGCAATCATTGCTTGTCAACTACTTCTCTATGTCACCGAATTAGCTTCATTATTCCGTCCCCCTTGATTTCAAGATCATCAAGAACAATCTTGATCCATAAAAACTCACAAATCCCATATGTCATGGCTCTAAACTCTACTGCGTACTTCATCTAGCAACCATTGCTTGCTATTACCTCTCCCCTCCCTCCCAGTAATAGATGGATCTTTAATCTGTTATTGATCCTATACAGTTAATATCACTATTTGCTTTAAGGGAAAGAAATAGATTTTTCTTTGTTAAAGGATATAATCCCACATCGATTAAAGATGTAAATATAGGCCAATTTATAAGATTTTGAGCTACTCCTCTTAATAAAGTTGACCTTTTAAGATGGACCCCCTAATCCTAACATGGTATCAGAGCCCATTAAATTTCAACGAGCGATTCGATCCTTGTAATACTAAAAAATATGAGCATATGAATTTCAAGATTGGTCTGCTCAAACAAGTCACCATCTTGCAGCGGCATGTTAAAGGATATAATCCCACATCGATTAAAGATGTAAACATATGTCAATTTATAAGGTTTTAGGCTACTTCTCTTAAGGTTGACCTTTTAAAATGGACCCCCAAGTCTTAACATTCTCCATACTTTACATCACACTCCACCCCACCTCCCCCATCCCCACACCCAACCAAAAAATAAAAAGAAAGAAGCAAAGAAGAAAATTTTAACATGTACAGTCGTATGTTTTTTCTATCACCATTTTCTACTACTACTAGAAGTTGATTCTAGAATTGAATGCCAAAACACAATGCAAAACTTCTTCAGAACTTCAGAAGCTGCATACAAATATTCATATGTGAAAACACTAGAAATCACAAGAGGATGTTGGATTTTCTGGTTAGAAAAAACTTCTTTTATTAATTTGCAGGAAAGGGGGTGTAAGCTTACCCTGGATTCGGCATTGTACTGACAATTTCTTCTGGAATGTTTTCATCATCCCAGGGAGAAATGTTTCTTTCTTCCTCCAAAGAATTGACCCTCAAAACAACAGCTTTCAAATCATCCACTGTCATAGTTGTTTGCGGCTCTATTGTTTTTATGACACAGCTACATGATGTCCGAAAATTCTCTGAATATTTGGATACCTCAGAGGCTGATATATCTAACCATTGGAAAAAGTAGAATAACTAAACATGGATGTTTAAACCTTAAGGAACTGGCACGGTGCGAGTCATAAAATACTCACTAGGAAGAATAGTTTTGTGAAGCTGTGCCTCATATTCAATCCCAATAACAGGTTCATTTCGAAGAAAAATGCTGCATAATGAAAAGAAAGGCATGAGATGAAGCTTGATTTCGTATAACCACTAAAATTCAAAGGTTACAATAACTAAAGCATAAGGGAGAAAGTGAGAGAAATTGTTACCTGCATATATTCATCTCGTAAGCTGGTGGATTGAATTTGTTCTCGCTCCAGATAGGCAGATTCAATCTCTGACATCAGCAGCGCACGGGCAATCAATATTTCACGTTCAGAAAATCCATGTATACGGACCCTTGCAACCTGAAAAGGTGATGCATAAGGGAAAGGAACAAATAAAAAGAAGGTTCATCAGGATAAAACACACACCTCAGTCAGCATTGATTCCAGTGCCTCAGCAGTCCCATTCTGTTTACAGGATGAAGTCATTATATAGGCCTTCACTGGATGAACAATGACATCTGCAGCAGCTGAGCACGAAAAATATGGCAGATCCTTCTTATGGGATATTTTAAAGAACCTTTGGTTCATAGCATGAAAAAACATGGATTCTGCTAGTAAATTCTTGTAATCCTTCACAGTTTTCAGCTCATTTGCGAGAATCTTGCAACTGATCATCACTGCCGACTGTTTTAAGTCAATGTAAAAGAAAAATTAGCGTAAAAATCTCTATGTTGCCAGTTGAAGAGATATAACTATGGAAAGTGCAAATATAGATTCATGATCCATGTACTTACCCCAGCTGCTTCAGATTCCACAAAGCTTGAAAAGCGTGGCTCCTCGTGTGATGGAACTGAGAAGTGTGGTATAAGTGGAGGATCAACAGCTGGAATTTTCTCTCCAAAATGAGTCCTTATCAACTCGACAACACTCTACCATGAAGGGGAAATGGACGATAGAGGGATTAATTAATCCTGAGTACAAATGAGATTCTAACTAATAGCTTGTTTGGTAGCCATTTTGTTAGAGAAAATGAATTTTTTGGGTTGATGTGATGGTGAATATGTGGTTGAAAAAGAAGGAAAAGTTATTGATGTGATGGAAAATATTATTTTATTGAAGAATGTGTGGTTGAAAATGAAAATGAGAATGAGAATGAGAATGAGAATGGGAATGGGTACCAAACAGGGCATAAATAAAGAAAGCACTTAAACCAATTAACCTGTGTATCGGGAAAATCTCCAACAGCAATCACAACCATATTCTGCAAATGGTACCATTTCTTGTAGAATTTTTTCACAATCTCTGGGGAAACAGTGCGGATTACCTTTTCTAGTCCAATGGGTAAACGCTCTGCATACTGCAATCCGAGAAGGATATTAGATCAGCTCTAAAAATCAGGATACTTATTCAGATATTACTGGACTTCACTCTGAGTTGGATTCCTTCAAGAATACAGTAAGGCCAAAGGAATTATATAAAAGTTGTCCAATACTCCACGACAGGGACAAAGAGTGCAGCAAGAAGAAGAATATGGATATTTACTAATTCATTAGAGTTCTTGGGAAGGAGACGGAAAGGTGGTTACTTGACAAAAATAATAATTGAAAGTTAAACTAAAAACTAAATGCTTAACCATGAATATTGTGAAGAAGACAAAAAGGGAAACAAAAGACATTACTTTTGAACCTTCCATCATGAGAACCCAATAAGCATCCTGCATCCTTCCATTAGCATTCCTGCTTCCTCTATACTCTTCCATTACAGCTCCTCTTTCTTTTTCCAAGTCATTTTCTGAAACACGAACCTAATCAAGTGAAAGACTAAAGTAGTTAAAATTTAGGCCCACTGTATACTTCAATATTATCAAATTTAAGAACCTGTACCTCTGAACTGAACTCTGCCAAGACTGAAATGGCCTGAGATAATAGTTCAGGTCTATCAACGGGAACAAATAACTCATAAACAGTTTCATCAGCTGATGTTACAGCATTTTGGCAGGCACCAAATTCGGCTCCAACGCTTTCAAGAAACTTAACAATATCATGATTTGTGTATTTTGCAGTGGCACTGAATGCGAGATGCTCAACTATGTGAGCCACTCCACGCTCTTCCTCCTCCTCTAAAACTGAGCTGCCACAAATCAAAGGCTGAGCTCAGTAAAAAAATCGAGCATTTAAGAGAATCAGATGTCCATATATTCAAATTTATTGATTATTCAAGACTCTTACAAAAAGTCAAAGATGCATAAATAAAGAAAGCGGATGGAACAATATCTCAGCATGGACCTCAAGGGAACATAAAAAATAAAAATAAATAATAAGTCAGGCATTTTTCAAAACAAATTTAGGGTCACCTACATGAATTTACTCCCATTCCGGTCTGGTCATTGCTAGATCTAAAGCAACTAATACACACGCAACGTTATTTTTGGTTTATTCCTAATTCTGACATTTAAATTGAGATCACATCAGTCAAAACGCAATATATAAAAGATAAATTTCCTTGGGACATTTTACATGTTACATATCAAGAATCTTATTTTCAATGTTCAAATCTTTCAATATCTATGTTGAATCTGCTCATGCAACTATGTCGTAGTAACCATGCCCGCACCAGGGCACTAGGACAAGTGTAATAAAGTGTGTCAACATACAACAAAAGAAGCAAATCAAAGATGCTTCATTTTTTATATTCACGAAAATTCCCTATCTTAAGGTGGATAGAATGATATTTTGTTAGGCCTCCAGTTCGTTATACATATTCTAGAAGGAGGGACCCACAAATGGGAAGGGCAAACGATAAACTAAATTCTGTTGGAGGGAATATTGCATAACAATATTCTGTTAGAGGGGGGTCTATGAAAGGGGAACGGTAACACAGCAATGGGCAGACTAGTTTTGGAGTAAAGAGGGGAGTCTTGTAGTTCTTTTCATTCCTGTAATTTCCAGTCGTTACTTCAATCAAAGTTCAATTAAATATTTCATTCTTCTTTTAGACTTGAATCCTATCAAATTGGTATCAGAGCAGTTCTTTCCAATGGCCCAAAAAAAAACTGACGGCAGAGTAGACACCATAGAAAAGGAGATGGAAGGTTTGAAGGCCGAGTTGCATCGACTTCCAAGCTTGGAGAAATCGGTTGATCAACTAACCCAAAACATGGCAAGAATGTTACAGTCAATGGAGGAGACAAGGAAAACGGTAGCAACACTCTCTGTTTCAAAAATAGGGATAAGCCATAACTCTAAAGAGGATGGGTTAAGCAGTGGAATTGATGAACCAGCACAACCAGAAGTCACAAGGGATCACCGGGCAGCAGAACATGGAAAGTGGCAGGAAGGTGTGGGGGAAGTCAGCTATGGCAGACCCACAGCTGACCCAATGCAACACAAGGACGACGAGAACTGGCGACGGGTACGCAAGCTGGAAATGCCCATTTTCAGTGGTGAAAATCCGGACGGTTGGCTGTTTCGAGCGGAGCGTTATTTCGAGGTCAACGGTTTGACGGATCGGGAGAAACTGGGGGCGATCGCAGTCAGTATGGAAGGGGACGCACTATCATGGTTGCAGTGGACGGAGGCCAGGACACCATTTCACACTTGGCAACAGTTTCGGCAGCAACTATTGTGGCGATTCCGGCCAACACAAGAGGGAAACCTCTGTGAGAAGTTCTTGGCCATTAAACAGGGTGGCACGGTGGCAGATTTCCGACGAGACTTCGAAGCACTCGCCGCTCCATTGACGGGGGTGTCTGAAGAAGTGATGGAGAGTACGTTTATCAACGGGCTGAAGCCAGAAATACGGGCTGAAGTGAGACTTTTGGGCCTAAGGGGACTGGGCCCAATTATGGGGATAGCCCAGAAGATTGAAGATAAAAATCAGGTCCTGAAGTCCATCCAGGAGCCCATGAGCCACAGAAATAGTAGATCCAATTCTTCTACATTTCGGCCAGAGACGAAGAGATTCGAGATGTTTCCCACAAAAACTATCACCGTGGGAGAGAAGACAAACATGGCAAAGCGAGATCCCCCAATTAAACGATTGACCGACGCGGAGTGGCAGCTAAAAAGGGAAAAGGGGTTGTGCTTTAGGTGCGACGAAAGGTACACCGTGGGACACCAGTGCCGGAACCGCGAGCTGAAAGTCTTGCTGGTGGAAGGAGACAGTAGTGGCGAGGAGGAGGAAGCCGGCGAGGGCGAAGAGGAGCAACCCATCGAGGTTAACGACACGGTGGAGCTGTCCCTCAACTCCGTGGTTGGGCTAACCACACCGGGAACGATGAAACTCAAAGGCACTGTTGGCGGGGGCGAGGTCACCGTGTTGATTGATTGCGGGGCCACCCACAATTTTATATCACTGGAACTAGTAAGTAAGCTGAGGATTCCCACGACAACCACGACCAAGTACGGTGTAGTAATGGGCACGGGTAAGTCTGTGCAAGGGAAGGGGATCTGCAAAGGGGTGATTCTGGAGTTACAAGGTTTGACGATAATTGAAGACTTCCTACCCTTGGAGCTGGGCAGTACAGACGTGGTGTTAGGTATGCAGTGGTTGGGAAGTTTGGGGAATATGGAAGTGAATTGGAAGCTGTTGACGATGAGGTTCAAAGTGGGGGAATCAGTAAGGACATTAAAAGGTGACCCTGGGCTTCACAGGTCGGGAGTATCCTTAAAAGCAATGGTGAAGGCATTGCAACAAGAAGGACAGGGCATTTGGCTAGAGTGGGAAGAGCCTCGTGAGAAAGGTAGTGCACACAGGGAGGAGGTTGCACCAACGGCGGGGATCCAGGGCGTCCTACACAAATATCATCAAGTGTTCTGCACACCAACGGGGTTGCCTCCAAGCCGCCTCACGGACCACTCTATTAAGTTACGGGAGGGAACGGAGCCCATTAATGTCAGGCCCTTCAGGTATCCCCATCTCCAGAAAAATGAGATCGAACGACTGGTCCATGAAATGTTAGCGGCAGGGATTATACAGCCTAGTGTTAGCCCATTTTCGAGCCCGGTATTACTGGTGAAAAAGAAAGACGGTAGCTGGCGTTTCTGTGTAGATTACAGGGCTTTGAACAAAGCTACTATAGCAGATAAATTTCCAATTCCGGTGATCGACGAACTGCTAGACGAACTTCATGGCGCCACCATCTTTTCAAAGTTGGACTTAAAATCTGGTTACCACCAAATCCGAGTGAATAAGGCAGATGTACAGAAGACGGCATTTCGGACTCACGAGGGACACTACGAGTTTCTGGTCATGCCCTTCGGGCTTTCTAACGCCCCTGCAACGTTCCAATCCCTGATGAACCAGGTTTTTCGGAATCAGTTGAGAAAGTTCGTGTTGGTCTTCTTTGACGACATACTAATATATAGCAAAGATTTGTTGGCACATGAGCAACACTTGGAGGTAGTTCTGTCAATCCTGTCGGCACATCAGCTTGTCGCCAATGCAAAGAAATGTCAGTTTGGACAGCACCAGATAGAGTACCTGGGACATCTGGTTTCGGCCAAGGGAGTAGCAGCTGACCCGGGCAAGGTAGCCGCCATGGTACAGTGGCCAACCCCCAGAACCCTTCGAGAGCTCCGAGGCTTTTTAGGGTTGACAGGATACTATAGAAGATTTGTATCAGGCTACGGAGCCATGTCTTGGCCTCTTACCCAGCAATTAAAGAAGGACGCATTTCGGTGGAATAGTGAAGCAGAAGGGGCGTTTCAGAAATTGAAGTTAGCAATGACAACGGTGCCTGTATTAGCCTTACCAGATTTCACAAAAACCTTCATTATTGAGACGGATGCCTCGGGCTACGGGTTAGGGGCAGTTCTTATGCAGGAACAACGCCCTATCGCCTATTACAATCAGGTCCTATCCGGGAAGTCTCAACTTAAGTCCGTGTATGAGAGGGAGTTGATGGCCGTTGTCTTGGCCGTTCAGAAGTGGAGACACTATGTGCTGGGAAGAAGATTTATAGTGAGGACTGACCAACGGAGCTTGAAGTTTCTGTTAGAGCAGCGGGTAATTCCAGACGAATTCCAGCGGTGGTTAACAAAACTAATGGGGTATGACTTCGAGATTCAGTTTCGACCAGGCTTGGAAAATAAAGCAGCAGATGCGCTATCTCGCCTACCTTGTCCTATTGAGTTAGCAACCTTGACCGGACAGGTAATCCTAGATAGCCAGGAGATCAATGCTCAGGTGAAAGGTGATCCTTTCCTCGCTAAAGTCATAAAGGAACTGCAAGAAGATCCGGATGTTTATCCACGATTTTCAGTGGAACAGGGACGGTTGCTCTACAAAGGGCGTTTAGCACTGCCACAATCCTCGCCACTACTTCCGGCCATTCTGAAGGAATTTCACAGCAGCCCATCTGGGGGACATTCTGGGTTTCTGCGTACTTATAAGCGGCTGACTAGCGAACTTTATTGGGCAGGAATGAAACGGGACATCAAGAAGTTCGTGGAAGAATGCCCAGTTTGCCAACAAAGCAAGAATCTTGCACTTTCTCCAGCTGGTCTTCTACAACCTTTGCCGATTCCCCATCTCATATGGGAGGATATATCAATGGATTTTATAGAAGGGCTACCCAAGTCTGGGGGATATGATTCTTTGTTGGTGGTGGTCGATCGCCTAAGTAAGTATGCACATTTCGTGCCCTTAAAACATCCCTTTACTGCTGCAAGGGTAGCTGAAGTCTTTATCAAGGAAATAGTCCGGCTACATGGCTTTCCAACGTCCATCGTCTCAGACCGTGACAAAGTCTTCTTGAGCCATTTTTGGTCAGAATTGTTCCGGCTACAGGGTACGTTTCTTCGCCGAAGCACAGCCTATCACCCGCAAACCGACGGACAGACCGAAGTGGTTAATAGGTGTGTTGAAACTTATCTACGCTGTTTTACCTATGACAAACCAAAGAGCTGGAGTAGTTGGATTCCATGGGCGGAATATTGGTACAACACCACTTTTCATTCATCTACCAACACAACCCCATTCAGGGCAGTTTATGGCAGGGATCCGCCCCCACTGATCCGTTATGGTAGCCAGTCCACAGCCATACACTCAGTGGAACAGCAATTGCAAGCCAGAGATCACATGCTGGAAGAGTTAAAGTTGCATTTACACCGTGCTCAGGAGAAGATGAAAGAGGCAGCAAACCGTCACCGGCGAGACATCCACTTTGAAGTAGGGGAATTGGTGTACGTTAAGCTTCGTCCTTATCGTCTTCGTTCCCTAGCCAAGAAGCCCAATGAGAAGCTGGGACCCAAATATTTTGGCCCATTCGAAGTAGAGAAGCGTATAGGGTCAGTGGCTTATCGCCTGAAATTGCCCTCCACCACGACTATTCACCCCGTGTTTCATGTCTCGCAACTGAAAAAAGCTTTGGGAGCACAGGAAATAAGCCAGACACTTCCACCACACCTAGGACCCAACTTGGAATGGGTGGTTGAACCTGATCAGCTCTTGGACACCCGGCAGCACACTTCGGGAGCAACAACAGACACAGAAGTCCTTATACAATGGAAGGACCTACCCACAACTGAGGCTTCCTGGGAATCAGCTGAAACAATTCTGCATCACTTCCCCGATTTTCACCTTGAGGACAAGGTGTCTTTGGAAACCGGGGGTAATGTTAGGCCTCCAGTTCGTTATACATATTCTAGAAGGAGGGACCCACAAATGGGAAGGGCAAACGATAAACTAAATTCTGTTGGAGGGAATATTGCATAACAATATTCTGTTAGAGGGGGGTCTATGAAAGGGGAACGGTAACACAGCAATGGGCAGACTAGTTTTGGATTAAAGAGGGGAGTCTTGTAGTTCTTTTCATTCCTGTAATTTCCAGTCGTTACTTCAATCAAAGTTCAATTAAATATTTCATTCTTCTTTTAGACTTGAATCCTATCATATTTCAGCGTAAATTAATAGAAATCAACATCTGAATTTTATTTCCTGATAAGAACAAAATGTCAAGCAAACAGAATTTTCTGCAAAGACCTTCTGGAGAACAGTATTAAAAAGGAGAATAAAAACCAGAAAAAAGGGGAATTATGGTAAAAGACTCATATATATACATAGAACAAGCTTCCTCAGCGTATACTACACCTTCCATACCAAGAGTTGATTTGTTCATGTCATTCAATACCTATGCTACTTCTACTCGTGCAACATGTCAAGGTGAAGTGTTTTAACTGTGTCAGCAATTTTGCGTTTATCATGAAAAGCAAAATACCCCTTACAAACTAAGCAAATGCAACTAAAAGCTGAAAATAATATATTAGATATTGCCAACGCATGATGCACTAAAATGCATGACTTTTTCAACCAAAGTTTTATTAACTAACGTGGCATGTAAAATTCGTTTTAGGCTTCCAACATGGTTACGCTGTTGCTAATCATGTAATTGCTACAGCAACTGCATTAAATAGTGCTTCTTTCACTGCCAAACCCTTCTCAGGCATTACATTGCTCGAGATACTGCTAGTTTATCTAAATGGTTTGCTTAATGAAGTGCTCATCGTTTTGTGAGAATTCATATGCTTAGTTAGAGGCAACAGACTTCTTCATGAAAAGCTCAACACAGAGGTCGATCAATCTCAACTTGAGCTCATCCATTTAACATGTATATAAACCAAGACTGAATTAAGACTTAGCACAATATTGATTAAGCCAGAGCTAAAATTAATTAATCTAATGAACAAGAATCCACACACATTAATTGACCACTTTCTTGAGAATAAACTATAGTACAGATGAATGAAAAAATGCTTATTAAAGGTGTTAATATAAAGCTTCAGCATACGACCATTAACTGAGGGACTCTTATCAATTCAAAGATAAAAGAGGACTATTTTGTTAACTTTTTTCCTTGCTAGAAAATTGTTCCTTAGAAGAGAATTAAGAACCATAAGTTCCCCATCTAACCTCTATTTATTTCTTAAATAAATTGCAAATCTTGAGTAAACTGTACGGAAAACTTCAAATTAACTGAAACTCCAAATATCTCTTAAGTTAACTGTAAACCCACATGAGTTGGATCAGAAGAGATCCATCCTCTGAAAATAACGTCCACGAGATTTGCACAACATGAAAATACCTTGGCTTCAATCGCTATTATACTTGTACCCTGTTTGATACCCATTTTCTCAAAATTCATTTTTCTCTCTCTTCTTTTCAACCACACATTCTTCAATAAAATAATATTACACGTAAACCCAAAACTTTTCTTTAATTTTCAACCACACATTCTCCATCAATCAACTATTCAAAATGCATTTTCTTTCCCAAAATAGGAATCAAACGGGGCATTGAGTTCACCTAAGTAAACAAATGCACAATATAACATTCTGAGAAACATCTGGACTTAAAGGAAATAGTGACCTCCCTTGCACCCATTTCCACAGGTAAACGAAAAAAATAGAGGGGAAAAATAAAAAATAAAAAACTCATAGAACATATAACATTTGCAAATTTGTAGAACTTTTGCACCGTAAAATTCTAATTTGTCCCATAATTCCCAAGATTTTAAAACTGTATCACATTGCACCTCCAGTGAGAGAAAGAAACAATATGTTGGGAAACTTTTCCATTGATACAGAGCATGACTAAAAATGCATTGAAATGGAAGCTGAAATACTACATTCATAAAAGAACACTTGTTTAATGGTCTGAGATTATTTTGTAAAACTAGAGGTTCAATGAATAATATTCCCCCTTCCTCGAAACCCAACTAAATCGTAGCACAGTTCATGATTTCCAGTCAATAACAGTCAACATTTAGCAGAAATGTGAACTCTGTCAACAACAATTCCCAGAAACGCCTAGCACATGTTCGTTCTCAATCACGTCAAACTGAAATTAACACCTGCAGCGATTACACTATCGCGCAAGCCCAAAATTCCCTTATAATTTAAATCAATATTTAATTTATCTAAACCAAACCCCATTGTAACAAAACCATTATAAAACCGTAAACAATAAAATGCACGTACGTACCCAACCTTAACAGCGAGGGCAAGAGCGGCTCGCATTTTGGGCTTGGAATTGCAGCGCACATAATAAGTCAGCCCATTATCAAGCCTGCCGTACTCGACGCCGTACGGCGACTCCGGCAAGACGTCGTCGAGGTTAACGTTGACCAATTTCAATGAACGGAACCCGTGTTTCTTCTTATTCAAGATCTGCGGCGATTCTACGGGCAACAAATCCATGATTTCTTGAATTTTCTCACAGTATTAGTCAGATTTTTTGCAAATTATTCGCGAAGTGTGCATATTTATACACCGCTGGGCCTTTGGGGGGGATATTAGCCTTGTTTGGTAGTCATTGGGAGTGAAAATATATTTTTAACAGTTGATTGATGGAGGAAGTATGATTAAAAGTTAAGGTCCTGTTTCATTCTCATTTTTATTTTCATTCTCATTTTTTTATTTATTTTTAATTATATATTTTTTAATAAAATAATATTTTTCATCACATCAATAATTTTTCCTTCTTTTTTAATCACACATTTTTCATCATATTACTATTTTAAAATTCATTTTTCTCAAATAATGCCTATCAAACACACTCTAAAGAAATGTTTTGGATTTGTGTGTAATATTATTTTATTGAAAAATTTGTGATTAAAAAGAAAAGAGAAAAATATATTTTAAAAAAATGATTATCAAACAAGATATAAGGCATCTTAGTAGCATAGTTCTATGCGCGTCTTACGAGCATAGTTCTATGCCTTTGACCACTTAAAAGTTAAATTATTATTTGTCATTTTTGCCCCAATCTTCAACCAAGGATTAGAGAAAAGAAAAAAAAAATTAATTAATTAATTTCACACATTCGACTGTTACTGTCGAATCCGATCAAGAGTTGTCGTCTCTACGATCTACCCAATATCGACAATCACAAAACTCGGTTATTATCTTCAACAACGTAGTTTTTGTGGGATTAAGATAATGATTTTCAATTTTACATATTTTGTAGAATTTGTAATTTAAATTGTTATTTATTATATTTATTCTTCACTATTTAAGTAGATGATTGGTTCAAAATGAATTTGGCAAAAGAAAAAAAAAAGTTTTTGGTAGTCGAAAAGGGCAAAACTCCTATCATTTCTAGTGAGATAGTCGGTAAAAAATCGACTGCTTAACAATTGGTTGAGTCGGCCCAAACCAACCTTTTTTCTTTTTATTTTCCTGTCTTTTTCTTTCTTTTTCTTTTTTTTTTTCCAATTTTTTTTCCTTATTTGTCTTTTTCTTTCATTTAATTTATTTTGTTTGTATTATATTTTTTTATATTGTTTAAATTTTATTTTTTCCTTCATATTGTAAATATATATTTTTTGTTCAATTTAAATTTTTTTAATTGTTTTCGATTTTTTCAATTTTAATTAAATATTATTTATTTTTAATTTTAATTATTTCTATTTTAATAAAAAACTTTGTAATATCTTTTTTTTTTTGTCTGTAATTCATTTAGTTTTTTATTAGTATTGATGTAAAATAAATATACGTATTGCTTATAGTAGTTATAATTCAATTCACTTAATTTTTTGAGATTATATTTTATTCTGTTATCTTTTGTTCAATATTCTAATATTTTAATTTTTGCACGATGGAATACCATTTGGATAAGAAGTTGAGACGTCTGCCAATGAAAGCTACTTGAAATAGTAGTTTTGACAGTTTCACTACAGTATTGGAGCTGCTGAATAATCAGCACACGGATATTCTATGTCAGTCATTCCTCTAGCCCCTATATCAGTTAACAGAGGTCCAGTACTCCGGGTAGATCATCGATGCACTGTTGTGTCGGCTGCTCAGGACAGTCGATGGTATTATCTTCCACTTCGACCTCAGGTGTAAGGTCGTTATGTTCTCCTTGTTCGAGTTTGCCCTGATGACTGGATTAAAGATTAGAGGCAATAAAGCAACTTGTGACACTACTTAGAGAAGCAACAAGCTGCACGAGGCTTATTTTCAGGAATAAGGGACGATGATTCTGCCACAACTTATTGGCGCAATCAAGGCATGTGGCCAGATGTTAGATAAACTGAAATTAGGTCTAGTCTATATCTTTGAGAATGTGGTGCAGTATCATCACAAAAAGACCACGATCGACCTCTTCCATCTAGACATCGTCGACGATATTGATGTCTTCAACAACTATTCGTGAGGATGGGGATATTTTGAGAACACCGCACACGTCTTCACCAGATCACACTCGAAACCCAATAGGTCCGTGCTTAAGTACGATACATATGAATTGTCTCTGGCAGTATAGGTAAAAGTTTAACATAATCAATGTTAGAATATTTTTTATACTTAATTTATATATAATAATTGTATATGTTGCAGATCTTGATATATGAGACCGTCCCCCTATTGGGTACCTGCTTTGCGAAGCGAGGGGAAGACGTTGCCCTCGGATACATCATTGGTGAGTATCTTGAGCGGATGAATATCCATCTGAAAAACAGTTACCGACTCTCCTTGATGACCATCATGTGAGTATTATACATTTTTGATTTATATTGTACATAGTTTAAAATCTCATTGCATGATCATTAACTAGTTGAAATGTCAATATCTCAGGTTGAAGTCATAACTGATTTGACATCATCGATAGAGGAGGGTCGAGGTCTTGGTGCGTGAATTAGTCGTTTCGCACACTCAAGATGACCAGATGTTCAATTCGATCTTGATCCAAAATTGGGTATGTAAATTGAATATAATTTATTGATTACCGTTTTGTATGAGTTAGCAATTATTAATTAAGTTAATAATTTTTAATGTTGTTATTTTTGTAGGAGCGCGGTCCAATTGATCGACAATCACATCCGTTGATGGCATCACCTCCACGAGGAGATCTCATTCTCCCCCGTTTACACATCTCCTTCATGGATCTCCTGCACATAGTCGGTGTCATTAATTTGATGATCTGTATGCTTGCCTGACTGGATTTATAGCAGAGGAGGTCGGGACACTATAATGAGAGTGGATAGGGAGGGTCGACAATCTAGAACGACAATTGATAGGAAGGGTCAACGATTTATCCAATGATATTAGACTGTCAAAATTCAAAGGTATATGGCAGTGGTGATGGTGTTTGTGTGGTGACGGTATTGCTGTCGAGAGTTGGTGGTGGTAATTTAGATGGCGACGGTGACTATTGTACTGCTGGAGGCAGTGGTGAGGTGATAGTCATAAGTGTTGGTAGATGTCACAAATTATTTGGTTAGATATGACAATTAAATTGATTAAACTGTGATCAATAAATAATACGTGATCAATTTGGTAGTGGTGGTCATGGCAGTGGTTGCGGTGGTGATGGGGAGATGTTGGTGGCAATGAGTGGTGGTCACAACTTATTTGGTTGACTGTGATATAATCTGTGACTAATAAATAATATGGCCTCGTTTGATTTTCAATTTTATTAAAATGCATTTTTTTCTTTCTTTTTTTCAACCACACATTTTTTATTAAAATAATATTTCACATAAATAAAAAAAATTCTTTATTTTTCAACCACACATTCTCCATCAATCTACTATTATAAAATAGATGTTTTCATAAAAATGAGAATCAAATGGGGTCTATGTGACCAATGAAAAAGATGAGTTGTGATCAGGAAATAACGTTTGACCTATAAATTATTAATTTGTGACCGATATTTTGATAATTTGTGACTATCTAATAAGTTGTGACTTATAATATTCGTGACCTGTGATCGATAAATAAATCGTGAAGTATAAATTTTTTATCTGTGACCACTGAACATGTTGTGACCTATAAAATTTTTGAATTGTAATCGTAAAATAATTTGTGACATATAAAAAATCTGATTTATGACCGAAATATAATATGTGACTAACTAAATTATTAATTTGTGATCAAATTGTATATATATGTGACCTTTATATATTTAATTAATTAAATCATAAATAAATTTTAATAAAAATCTAATTTTTGAAATTTGAAACCTTATGTCTGTTGTAAAAGAAAAGTTTATTAGAGTTTGTCGTGAATGACAATTATATCCATGCAACCCTAGAAATTATTACCATTATATCACTGATTCTTACCTATAAATATAGGATTTTGATCATTAATAAAATACACACAAGTATTGACTTTAATTCTCTTTTCTACTTTTTCTCTCTTTTATAACACGTTATCAGTACGATTTTTTTTTCCAAAAGGTAGTAATAACTATACGCAAATATCAATTTTCTTCTTGTCACGATTAAAGATTTTTTTTTTTTTTTAATATCTTTTTTTGAATCTTCGTAAACATGTATCTACTTTTGATAAAATATCAATTTTTCTGAATCTTCGTAAATCGATTTCTGGATAAAATATTTCTTCTCTCTCTCTCTCTCTCATGAATATTTGTTTCTCTATCTCTCTCAATGATTGTCCAATTTGAATTTTGATATTCAACACCGCAATTACACGTATTTTTATTGCAATTGATATTCAACACGGTTAAACTATATAAAATTGATTAAAATTATTTCATCAATTAATACATTAAATTGATGTTCACCTTTTATGAGTTTATTCAAGTTTTAGATTCTCTTTTATATTCTTAAATTGATAATAGTTTGTTATTACTCTTAAAGTAGCGCAACATTATAAATTATTATTTTTGAAGAAAATTATTTGCTCCTGAAGAGCATAAATTATAATTACAAATATTCTAGAAGAATATTAACATATTGATCTTGAAGAAGCGATAGTAAAATACGTGTTCCCGAAGTAGCACATGTTTCGAATAATATATTATCTTAAATTAGTGTTTATTCTTTGAATGAAAACACGTAACTTATATTGATATGGACTACTTGATTAACTATTGTTTATTCTTCGAAACTAATTATATTTTATTTATTGTGTAGTTAATCAAATGGAAAATATCACAAAATTTGAGTTTGCTGCACTTGACATATTTGACAAAAATTATCTATCATGGGTACTCGATGCTAATATCCGCTTTGTCTCAAAAGGTCTGGGAGATACAATAAAAGAAGGAAATAAAGAATCTCTGCAGGATCGTGCTAAAGCACTTATCTTCCTTCGTCATCATTTTCACGATGGATTGTAAATTGAATATCTCACTGAGAATGATCCATATGCTCTTTGAAAAAAATTGACTGAAAGATTGGATCATCAGAGGACTATAGTCCTCCCTAAAGTCCGCTATGAGTGGATGCATCTTCATTTGTAAGACTTCAAAATTGTAAGTGAGTACAATTCTGAACTCTGCAGAATATCTTAAAAATTGATATTGTGTGGAGAAAAAATCACTGATGAAAATATGTTGGAAAAAACTTTTTCTACCTTTCACGCCTCGAATGTGCTCCTACAGTAACAATATCGTGAGCGTGATTTCAAAAAGTACTCAAAACTTATATCTTATTTGCTTATTGCTGAATAAAATAATGAACTGCTAATGAAAAATGATGGGTTACGTCCAACTAGTTATGTACCATTACACGTGGACGTAACGTGGACACGGATGCGGACATGGGCGGGCACGTGAAATAAATCATGGACGAAATAATCAACAAATTTATCAACAACAAGGCAACAATTTCAAAAGACACAAAACAAACGAAAGTAGCACATCCAAAAAGGTGCATGAAGAAAATTGTTTTAGATGTGAAATGAAATGGCATTGGATACGTACCTGTCGTACGGCAAAACACCTTGTGGATCTTTACCAAAAATCAATTAAAGAAAAGGGAAAAGTGGAGACAAGTTTTGCTAAATATGATGGTTCGTGTGACTCATTTGGATGTATCCGATTTTTTTGCCGATCCAAATGGGAATATTGATCATTTGATTGGGAGTGGTGTGATGGAAGATGTAGATTAATTTATTTTTTATACTTCTAATATTTCCCTTTATTTTAGAAATTTAGTTAGAAATATGTTTTTATTTTTCGCAAAAAAAAAAAAATAAAAAAATTATGTATTGTCAATTTCATAATATTGATTTATGTTTACGTTTTTAAATTTAAATTCAAGTTTTTTTAAAAATATATATATATATCTATTTTGTTATATTTATGATTCATGATAGATTGCCAAGATACCTGTTTGATTGATAGTACAACTACACATACAATTTTTCAAAACAAAAAATATTTGTTGGATTTAACATTAGTAGAAAATAATGTTAATACAATATCTGGTGCATCGAATATCGTTGAAGGCTCCGGAAGAACTTGTATTATTTTATCAAATAATACAAAATTATATATTGACGATGCACTTTACTCTAGTAAATTCAAAAGAAATTTGCTTAGTTTTAAAGATATCCGCTGTAATGGATAACACATTGAGACAATGCAAGAAAATAATGTTGAATATCTTTAAATAACTTCTTTTGTATCTGGCAATAAGCAGATAAAAGAAAAAATTTGTGCACTCTCATCTGACATGTATTATACATTTATAAAAATGGATGAATCAAATAATGTCACGAACCAGAAGTTCGTTGACCCGAAAAGTATTATACTTTGGCATGATCGACTTGAACATCCTAGATTTATAATGATACGTCGAATAATAAACAATTCACATGGGCATCCTTTAAAGAATCAGAAGATTCTTTTACTTAATGATTATCCATGTGTAGCTTGTTCGCAAGACAAGTTTGTCATTAGACATTCGATGACAAATGTCAATATTGAATCTTCAACTTTCTTGAAAAGAATTCATAGAGACATATGTAGGCTAATACACCCACCATGTAGACCATTTCGTTATTTTATGGTATTAATTGATTCTTCTACTAGATGATCACATGTTTGCATACTTTCCACTTGGAATGTAGCATTTGCTGGACTACTTGCTCAAATTATAAAATTACGAGCGCAATTCCTCGATTACTCAATCAAGACTATTCGTCTTGACAATGCTGATGAATTTATATCACAAACATTCGATGATTATTGTGTGTCAATTGAAATTGTAATTGAACATTCAGTTGCGCATGTCCATATACAAAATGGTTTAGCAGAGTCGTTTATTAAACGTCTACAACTTATTGATAGACCATTACTTATGAAAAGAAAGCTACGGGCTTCTATTTGGGGACATGTCATATTACATGCTACATCATTGATTCGTATTAGACCAACTGCCTATTATCAATATTCACATTTGCTACTTGTATTTGGTTATGAACATAATATTTCTCACCTACGGATTTTTGGTTGTGCTGTCCAAGTCCCTATTTCACCCCTACAACGTACTAAAATGGATCCCGAACAAAGACTTGAGATTTATGTGGGTTTTGATTTACCATCCATTATTAGGTATCTCGAACCTTTAATGAGTGATTTATTTATTGCACGTTTTGCAGACTGTTATTTTAATGAAATGACTTTCTCAACTTTGGGAGGGGAAAAACTACATTCTGAAAAACAAGGTAAAATTTATTGGAATGAAACAACTCTATCTCATTTTGATCCCCACAACAATCAATGTGAGCAAAAGGTTGACAAAATCATTCATTTGCAAAGAGTTGTAAATCAATTACCTGATGTATTTGTTGACACAAGAAAAGCGACAAAGTCATATATATATCAACAGAAAATATTCCAACAAAAATTGATGTTATTACAGAACAATCTACTGTAGCAAATGAATCTAATATACGCCAGAAGCATGGTTGACCAATTGGATCAAAAGACTCTGTACCTCAAAAATAAAGTACAAGAGAAAAATTAACAAAAAATTTCAGAAGAAGTAATATTAGAAAAGATTGATCAATCAAATATTGAAAATATGGTTCCTGAAGAACCACAAGTGTCCGAAAATAATGAGATTTCAATAAATTATATGTTATCTTATAAATTATGGGAATGAAATAATGTTGTTATAGACCATAATTTTGCCTTTAATGTGACTCTTGATATTTGGAAAACGAAGATCCTGAACTATAGTTAGTTAAAGATCGTCAAAAAAGAAATGATTGGCCAAAATGGAAAAAAGTCATACAGGCGGAGTTGAATTCCTTAGAGAAACGAAAAATATTTGGACATGTAGTTCGAACACCTAAAAATGTAATTCATGTAGGATACAAATGTGTTTTTGTACGAAAGAGAAATGAAAATAATGAAATTACAATATACAAAGCCCGACTAGTGGCTCAAAGTTTCATACAAATACCAGGAATTGATTATGAGGAAACATATTATCCCGTAATGGATACCATCACTTTTAAATTTTTGATTAGTTTAACTGTGTCACAAAAACATGATATGCGCCTTATGGATGTAGTAACTGCCTATTTATATGATTCACTTGATAATGACATATATATAAAAGTCCTCGAAGGACTTAAAGTACCAAGAATGAACGATACATGTCTGAGAACCATGATCTCAATTAAATTGTAAAGATCATTATATGGATTAAAACAATCCAGACACATGTGGTATAATTGTCTTAGCGAATATTTGTTGAAGGGGGCTATAAAAATGATGATGTCTGCCCATATATTTTCATAAGAAAACAAACATTGGATTTGCAATTGTAGCAGTTTTATATTGATGATTTAAATTTAATTGGAACTCATGAAGAACTCAACAAAACTGCTAATTATTTGAAAAATGAATTTGAGATGAAAAATTTGGGAAAAATCAAATTTTGTCTCGGATTGCAAAATTTTTAAAACGCTTTTATATGGATAATGCACATCCATTGGTATCACCTATGATTGTTCAATCACTTGATGTGAAAAATGATCCATTTTGTCCACTTAAAAATGGAGAAAATGTTATTGGTCTTGATGTACCATATCTTAGTGCAATCGGAACATTAACTTATCTTGCAAGCTGCACTCAACCCCATATAGTTTTTTTCTGTAAATTTCCTTGCAAAATATAGCTCTACACTAACTCAAAAATATTGGAATGATATTAAACATATTTTTTGTTACCTAAAGGGTACCATCGATTTGAAATTATTTTACTCTCAAAAGTCGAGATCCGCTTTAGTGGGATATGCAGATGCGGGTTATCTCTTTGACCCACATAAAGCAAACTCGTAAACAGGAGATGTGTTTACATGTGGAGGAACAACTATATCATGGAGATTGTGAAGTAATCATTGACAGCAACATCTTCAAATCATTTCGAAATTATTGCAATCCATGAAGCAGGCCGAGAATGTGTACGGTTGAGAAACATGACCCATCATATCCAAGTATCATTCGGATTAACTACAACAAAAAATAGTCTAACAATTCTGTATGAAAACAATACAGCTTGTATTGCACAACTCAAAGGAGGTTATATTAAAGGTGACGGAACGAAATATATTTCTCCAAAATTCTTTCATACACACAAGTTTTAGAAGAATGACGATATCGATGTTCAACAAATTCGCTCAAGTGACAATGTGGTCGATTTATTCACAAAAACACTGCTTACATCTACATTCAAGAAATTAGTTCATGAGATTGAAATGCGTCGACTTAAAGATTTTCAGTGATTAACATTAATGGAAATAGTTGTACTCTTTTTTCTTCACATAGATTTTACCCCACTGAATTTTCTTAGCAAGGTTTTAATGAGGCACCATTTATTTTTAATACTTCAAAATAACTGTACTATTTTTTTTTCGTTTGAATTTTTTTGTCCCATTGAATTTCTATCAAACAAAGTTTTAACGAGACAAATATTTTGTAATGTATCGTTTAAGGGGGAGTGTTGTAAAAGAAAAGTTTATTAAGGTTTGTAGTGAATGACAATTATACCCTCCAACCCTAAAAATTATTATCATTATATTATTGATTCTTACTTATAAATATAGGACTTTGATCTTTAATAAAATACACACAGATATCAATTTTAATTTTCTCTTCTACATTTTCTCTCTTTCATAACAATGTCCTAATTTTGAAATATGTGATTTTACTTATAAAAGTTTCCCCTATTTTATTCTCTGCTGTTTGGGCTATTTATGGTTGTGGGCTTATTAGGCCGAAATTAAAATTGAGGCTTTGTTTTCGGCCCATGTTGAAACATTTAAATAACACAAAACCCTAATTCAGATAATACCCATCTTCAGCTCTGTTTCTTCCCAGCGGCTTCTATCTGCCTCGGGCGACTCAGGAAAATCAATCATGGGTAAATTAACCGAATAATCATAATCTAAGCATCTGTTTCACATTTGATTTGACTAGATGATTAACGATAATGTGATTCGATTGTGTAAAATTGCAGGTAAGGTTCACGGATCATTGGCTCGTGCCGGGAAGGTCAGAGGGCAGACTCCGAAGGTGGCGAAGCAGGATAAGAAGAAGAAGCCCCGCGGCCGTGCCCACAAGCGGATGCAATACAACCGCCGCTTCGTCACTGCTGGTAACCTTTATTTGCTTCAATGCTAATTTTATGTTTTATACGAGAAATAAAATATGAATAATAGTTTTATGTGGTGTTTTGGATTCTAGCAGCTTAGTACTCGAGTAAAATTGTTCTTACTGATTTGCTGGACACAATCTATCTATCCTTGTTGGGGAATTCTCAGTGTTTAATTTGAGATAGAGATTGCTTCTTTTTTCATTGGAAACTTGGTCAATACAATCATACACAACAATTGGTTCTTAGAGAATTGTATCAATACAGCCACGTTAGGTAGAACACATTGCAAACGCTTAATACCTGCTTACAGAGGGTGTCTAATTAGTTATAAGCGCACACACTAAGTTTCGAAGTCACATGCAGTTAGAGTGATGATATTTATGTAATTGATATGACTACATTGCAAAAAAAAAAAAAAAATCACCTTTACAATAGGATTGTTAAGAGGAAGGTGCCCCCAAGTTGGTATAAGCTTTGCAAAACCAAGTCTAAGCTCGACTACGTGGATGCAATCAGAATCACTATTTATTTTGCTTTGTTTTTGCCTTCACTAAAATGAAAAACTATTTATATGGTGCTTCGAAGATTTTTTTAGAGAAAAACAAAAAAACTGATGGTGTTACCTATTTGTTACAGCCTTCTATACTCTTTAAGTTGAATCGTTTCTTTCAATAACTGAACTCGCATGTTTGGAAAATGTTTATAAATAGTTTAAATTATAAATAGATTTAAATGGGTTGGGGATAAGTAGGTAATACTTGTGGGTTCCACAAAATGTGTGGATGAAAAGTAGCTTGAGTGTTTATAAACATGAGCCAAGTAAAATTTGCTGAGCAGATTGTGTTTGGTCTTTTCTTTAATATATTCATCCATCTTCAGTGCAATTTTCTTGTATTGAATGCTAAAAAAATTTCTGTTTGGAAATATAATGATGCTCAAGTACTGATTTAGCTTTTACATTTCTACTACCGCTTGCAGTTGTTGGCTTTGGCAAGAAGAAGTCACCAAATTCATCCTCAAAGTAAATTGGAGGGCATCAATAGTTTTCTTAGAAACATGGATTAGTTCTTTTATCTCGTTTGTTAGTACTACGCTAAGCTGCCGTTTTGGATTTTGATTGTCGAACACCGTTACCTTACCATCATTTGGGTTATTTAATTTTGGAATCTGGATGCTAATTATATGAATTTCTATTTGAATTCATGGTTACTATGCACGGTTTTACTGTAGGTAAAGTATCAGAAATTTTCTCCTTGTGGTACCAAAATTGTTCCATCTCTATGTTTGAAGTTGAATCCGTACTAATTTATTTTGGGATTTGCGACATTTTTCTCGAGGTACGTTGGTGGCTTGCATTTAAAAAAGAAAGGAAATATGCTTTTGCAATTTAAATATTTTTAAGTTCGTTTTCAGACAATCCCATTTTAATTGGGCTGTCAAAACTCTTCTACAACTTTAGTTTAAATAAAAAAGGGGTGAGCTACAAATACAGTTAAAAAAATTATTTTTATAAACGGTTATTTAACTCTTTAAGCTTAGCAACATTTTCTTATAAGAAATTGAAAAAGTAAATTATAATTCTAAACGATAGAACCTAATAAGAAAATTTAAATCATGTAAACATCCCGTACACAGTTTTGCACCAGAAAGCGTTAACAAAGAAACTGAAAAAAAAGAAAAGAAAAAGAAACAAACAAACCCAAACTGGTATCGTCCTAGGGGGAGTTCTCTTTGACGTTTTTAAGTCGTTTTCTGTTTTCGATTTTTCAAAACAGTGAAAACGCGTTATTTTTGACGTTTTCGAAAATGAATTTTTGAAAACGAGTACAAATTTTACAAAGAAAACGGAAAAGGAGGAAAAGTCATTTTAACTGTTTTTAGTTAAAACCAATCCAAAACTTCAAAAAGGCGGAAAACACATTTTTAGCTGAACAATGTGATAGCATAGTTGGGAGAGTCTTGAATTTCTGAACATCACGAGTTCAATTTCATTTCACTGCAATTTAATATAAAGGAATTTATTTTTTTTACTCTCACTCTCTCCTTCAGCCATGTCGTTGCTCCTCCACATCCTCCACTCTACCGCCGTCCTCCGTCCCAAACCCTCCATTCTCCTCCATCTCCCCTCCCCAATCTCTTGTCTATAAAGACCAACCCGCCCTAACTAAAACCTTACTGTGAGTACACATTTTTTCTACCAGTAATTGAATTTCAAATTTGCCAATAACATCGTGTTCGAAGCGGACTAGAGTAATCACAGTCAAGTGTGGAATGACAACATTATGGGATAAGTGGGGGCACTAGGATAGCCATTTCCATTCTTTGGGTGGACGATAACATTGTCTCCGAAGTCAAAACCCCCGTAACAGATGACATTTTCGCACTCCAGGTATTAGATTTCTAGCCTTGCCTTTATGATTTCTACTTTTTATTTGATTTAATTCTATACAAAGACATTGCTGTGTGCGCCATTAAAACTAACCCTTCTCATTTTTGTGGGTAATAATATCAGTTAATTTTTGCAGATATTGTAATCAAATTTTATTAGAAATGACAAAAGGTTGGGCTTTGCTCTGGAATTTGTTAGAAATCTATTAGAATTTGTGTGAAGTCTTCCCCCATTTCATTTGTAGTGGGAGGCCCAATTTACATTCAATAGTCTTTCATGTCATCTTTGCAACATTTAGGCCCTGTTTGATTCCCATTTTAATTCTCATTCTCATTCTTCTATTCATTTTCAACCACACATTCTTCAATAAAATAATATTTTCTATCACATCAATAACTTTTCCTTCTTTTTCAACCACACATTTCCCATCATATCACTATTTCAAAATTCATTTTTCCCAAATAATGCCTATCAAACACACTCTCAATTGGAATTTACAGAGGGTATAAAAAATGGTATCCTGTTCATTCGTATGGGGTATGCACGAAAAAGAATATGAAATGGGGTCTATTTTACTTGAGATAGAAAACGATTTTTTGAGCATACAATGTTGTGTGAACGCATTTTACATTTTTCTATTTTTGAGACTCTGATTACTTTCATACTCTGTTTGTATCTTTTCTAAACTCAATGAGATACTTTCATAAAACTTGGGTTTCATCTCCTATAATGCTTGGTGTTCGAGTTGAATGAAAATGTTTTAAACTCACTTTCATACTCTGTTTTAAACTTGGGTTTTACCTCCTATAATACTTCTAGAATGCCTTGGGTTGTATCTTCTCTAAACTCAATGGGATACCTTCATACTCTGATCGACTACTGGTGTAAACTCATTGAAATATCTTCATGCTCTGAACTTCAGCTTTATTAGGATTAGTATTTTCCATTGAAGAGTAAGATTTAAGAATGAACAATGGGAAAACTGGAGCAACTTTCAGTACTTTTAACAGAGAGAGAGAGAGAGAGAGAGAGAGTATGAATTCTCTTGCAAGAGTGAGATTTTAAGATACAGGGGAAATTTTGTGTTGTCCTAGGTTGGCTTATTGTGTGAAAATCAGAAGTTATCTTTAAAATCATGATTCTGCAATTAAATGAGCATCCCCACCCTAGAATATGACTTTGCTCAGGGGAGCAGTTACCTGGAGAAGAATGACACCGCGGAGTGAATCGGCTCAAAAGAACGGATTTTATGATCATTACTCATGGTTATTAGAATACACGCCTATGTTATATTGGACTAAAAACAATAGATAAATCAGTGGGAAATCTAGCGGTGCGTGTGAGAACTAATTTGGTATGGTTATTGAAATCTAACTTTTATTATGTTATTGATGATATTTCTATATGAGGGTTGTAGTATAAGTTAATATGTTCTACTGGTTGGCAGGTATAAAGCCATGAATGCAGGAAAGTTCCCAACTGCCTTCAAAGCTATGAAAGAGGCTGGTGGCTCTTACTATGTAATCAGGCAGATCCTTCAGGAGCTGGACAACTCTAAAATGTCATCCATGGGCACAAGAGATTTAATTTCAGTGGGATAGGATGTATTTCCTAATTACAAATTATTGGTGCTAAATTAGTATAATGAACTCTCTTGCTAATGTGGTTTGTTATTGAAAGTTTTGCATTATAATGTATTGCAATGAATTTTGAGTAGAATGATATTGAGTCTCTTGGATAATGTATTGCAATGAATTTGAGTAGGCCATGGTCATGAGTATTGCAATAAACTCGAGTAGAATGGTTTTGAGTCTCTTTCGATAATGTATTGCAATGAATTTGTGTAGAATTGTATTGAAAATGATGAATTTGTTCATATGTGCATGGGCTATCTCCATTTTGTTTATTTATGTAAAATTTTATAAATTTTTGTTACTTCGTTGAATTAATTTTTATGGTCATTAGTTAATTGTAAAAATACTCTGTTTTGCTTGTTATGTTACCATTTTTTTTAGTTTAAGTTGTACATAAGAGTGAAAAATAATTTCCTTATCTAAAATCAAATAGTTCAGGAAATTTGTTATCTTTGTATGAAAAATGTGATGAGGACAACATATGCATTTTTTTTATTTTTTATTTTTATATAGAACATAAAAATATGACAAAATATTTGAATTAGACGAAAGGATTTTAGCAATACTACCTCATTAATTTTTTCCATCAATCGATTAACATTAAACTATTAAAATTAATTGAATGTTCAGATTTTTTGAATAAAATATTATCAAAAAATTCTCAAAATTGCAAAGTAAACACGTTTTTCAGTTTCATGTTTTCAGAAGCACTTTTCCAAAATGACAAAAAGAACACATTTTCAACAATTTCAAAACACACACAAAACACAAAACGAATTTAAAACTCAAAACACAAAACTGAAATACGAAGAGAACGACCCTTATAATTCCGACAATTGTTTGGGGAAATGTCATTTGCAAGATTTTTCCTTTCTGTCCCACTTAAGAAGTCATTTTTCCAAACAAGAAAGTTAATCCAGGAAGGAAGATATCTAGACGAAAAGAAGACGGACTGAATAAAACCAAACTAGTATCGTCCCAAAAAATTATAATTTCAACAATTTAAAGTTCCTCATGAGAACTTCCCTTCTGTGTTGTCACTTGAGAATGATATTCAAGGAGATGTGTTACAGCCAATGATGCATGTAAAGCAGCACCATAAGGAAGTACATCTTCGTTTACTTTGAAGTACGGCGAATGGCCAGGTTCCAGTCGTCCTTGAGTCTCATTTATCATCCCAAGATAGTAGAAGTATCCCGGGATTGCCTCAGCGAAGAACGAGAAGTCTTCTGCTCCCATAAGCGGCTGCATCTCTATGATGTTCTTGCCACCGAGCATATTCCCAGCTACTTCCAGGAAATGCCCGTGCAAATCTACGTTATTCACCGTCACTGGGTAGAAGGGCTTCTCATTTTGGGTTAAAGATCACAGTTGCATTGCACCTTTGTACAGAAGCTTGTAGGGTGATAACCTGTAAATTGCATTTCGGGGAATCAATTTCCACAAGGCAAAATTGAATTTTAATGTCCTCCAATTAGTGTCCGAGCACCAAATTGGTCTCCAAATTTCATTATAGATCAGTCCCAACAACCAAAACTATCCACATCTTCGTTGACTTGATGCATGATGACCCGTGACCCTTATAGAAACATGTCTTACTTCAAATTTGTTGACACCATAATGTAGAACATGTCAGGGTGGGTCACGAGACAATTTAACATAGATATGGACGGTCAGGGGCCAAATTGATCTTTTTTAAAAGGTTGGGGCCAACTTGCTAATAAAGTAATAGATTAGGGACCAATGGTGCAGTTTCCCCCCACAGTTATAAGCCAAAGTAGCGTGAATAACAAATACTAATAATTTACAAGTAATGAAACTTCTCTTCGCATGTGAAATACATCAAACGGATGAGCAGTTAAGAGAACAACAACTTGAAGTTGATGTAAAATAATGGAGTCAACAAAACTCCAAAATAAACAAAATCGAAAAATTTACCTCTTCGATGCGTTGTTTGAGTTGTATAAAACTTTCTTTAGAAAATGCCCTAAAAGTTCCACCGATTGTGACTGCATTGGGAATAACATTAAATGCACCACCACCTTGAAATTTAGTAACAGTGACTACCTGCCAGATCATCAATTCTCATCTTTAAACGTTAGAAAAGGAGAAATGCTATTCAGCCTTACTTATGCTAAGCACCAAAGTGTGCTTAAATGATTGGACATCCTAAATGAAGAGATACGAGTCATATTTAAGTGTTCAATCAACAAATTGACAGCTACATGGGCGCTAAGCACCTGTGAGCTGAATAGCATTAATCTTAGAAAAATAAATTCAGTAGGGGGCCTCCTCTAAGAGTGAACAAATTAATTGGTCATCTTTAAAAGTCACATTGTCTTCTGAGGATGTCTATGGAAAGTGCATAACAAGAAAAAGGATACACTTCGTACTTTGAGGAAGCACTTATTTCAATGGTAAATAGTGTCTACACCGAAATTTTTTCCCAAAATTCCTGACTAACTTCTATATTATAAAATTTCCATATTTATGCAAACATTGAAAAATGGAGACTTGTGATCTAATTTCTGTTTTAATATGATAGTTGATGTTTCATCAACCGAAATGTTTTAGCTTTAGAAATGAAACTTCCATAAATTGCCAAATGTACACAAGTACCTGTGAATCCAAGGGATCAGCTTCCCGAGAAACAAGATGTTGTAAACTAACAATTATGTTTGAAGCAGCTAAAATGGGGTCGATAGTATTTTGTGGAATGGCTGCATGACCTCCTTTCCCTGTAATTACCGCATCGAATAAACCACTGCCAGCCAAAATGGGGCCGGGCCTTGTGGCAACCATGCCAAACGGATAACTAGAAGATACATGCAATCCAAAAATTGCCTCAACATTCTCCAGTATCCCAACATCAAGCATTTTCTTTGCTCCGCCGCCTCCCTCCTCAGCTGGTTGGAAAACCAACACAACAGTGCCCTAAAAATACAAGAAAAAACTTTTCATGCACAAGAGAATATAGATTTTGCTATCGATGTCATTAGGTATCAGATAAAGCATAAATTGGGTACTGTGAACCCTAGTAGAGGATTAAAAAATAATTAGTGACACCCCTCCTTGCCTTCCAATTGTTAAATTATTTGTAATTTATTGCAATAGTATCAAATAATGAGGTTTCACCTTTTCCATAATAGTTCTCCTGATACTTTCAATTGTTTCAATGCAATCTTAAACACGGGCAAGTGCAAAATATGATCAAACCAATAAAATGAAACAGTAAGTAGAAGAATATTTATTAAGAAGCCATGTTTGTGTGAATGCGAACTCTCAAGGTGTGGGTAAAAGGTGGTCTTCTTGCCGAAAATGGGTTCTATGATAGTTCATTGCTTTCAAATGTTTTATGCATTATTGAGTCATATACTGTTCTTCCACAATGGTCTTCTTGTTGCATTATCCATATGGATACTTGAAAATCAAGAAAATTTGACAAAAAATACGCCATTCAAATGATTCATATATGATACAAAACTCACTACTTCACAGTTCCCTCAAATTCTTCGAGAGAGGCATGTTGGAAGTTTCATTGTAAGCCTAATGCTAGGAGAAATACCAAGTAAATTGAAACAAATAATTGTTTTATCGAAATACGAAAGGATGGACAACAACCAGCCAATGCAAATTATGTTGCCTTTTTACAAAACACAAGCTATCCAAAACACGATTTTCGCTAGTCATGCTTCTTGGGCTTCCTATTTACAAGAATTCACATTTAATCTCTGCAAACAATACTCTGTTCTCATTGCCAAAAAATACTACGGTTGGATTGTTTCTGTGATCTCTACCACATTGATCCTTTCTTTGGGTAAATTATCACACGCCTGGCCACTGATGCTTCCATCTATGTGATGGAGGATTGGTTCTTAGTTAATCCTCGACATACCATACAACAGCCACTGATAGAAAATTATTTGTGAAAGATGACAAGTGTATTTGATACACTTATTCGGGGTTTAAAATTGTGATATTTGGTAACTCTTTTGACAAAATATAACCTAAATTGTTGTATTTTTATATTATATAGGTAAAACCCAATGGTTGAATGAAAAATTGAAAGAAAGAAGCGAAAATTGGTGAAAAATGACGAAACAAACAAACCTGACCCAATCTATCGTCATAGAAGCTTTACCACCGGTACACCTTTTGGGCCCTTGTTTCACTGCCCCGCCATTCAGTATGAATGGAGTAAGGGACGTCCTTTCCTCTCTTTTCCAGTGGAGCTATAATGACGACACCGTGCTAGCTAGAGAACTTTACCCTTCCTTTCTCAGTGAGTGCCCCATGGGTATGGGGCACGAGCAATGGAGCTAAACGGCTTGCTTGTTTTGAACTCCTAGCTAACCAAATTACAAATATCCGATAGTTGATTTGAACCACAAGGAGATACTTTAAAAATTGTTAGGAGACAATTAGATGCAATTAGAAGTAAAAAAAGGAATGGAATATGATTAAAATATTATCATAGATAAATTTTCAATCGTAAAAGTTATATTCATGATTATTAGCCGAAGATTGAGACCCATTTTTAGCATAGTAAATGTTCGAATTGGAAAAAAATCTATTTCTAGCAAAGTTGTAGCCCTTTGAGTTGGCTTTACAATGTACTTTGAATCGTCACAATCAGATATCGAGATAGAAAGTTATGGTCAAAATACTGACGACTGTGCAGAGACAAAAACATGTGCGCGTGAAGGTAACTTTCCTTATTCGATTGGAACACTTTTGAAAACTAATTTGGATGTCATTTTCCACCAATGTTCGATTCCTACAAATACCTAACAGTAGAATACATTAAAAAATCTCTCCTAAACCTCTCATGTACATATTATTCTCCAATATTCATCAATTCTTTTCATCAAAGGAGCCAAAATTCATAGTTTTGTGAAAGAATTGAAGGAGATTTGCAAGAATTCAATCAAGTGAAGACTCATACTTAGTTTTTGAGCAAAGAAGAGAAGGCGCAAGTAAAGATTCATCAAGAAACCATTGAAGAAATTCAAGATTTCAATATTCATCTTCATCTTCTCAATTTATCAAAAATCCGGGCTATGTCTTTCAACTTAAATATGATTTTTTGTAATTTTGATATATTAGGCTAGTTTTATACATTGCTAGGATGAGATGAACCCTTGCTATGATATTTTTAGTTTTTAATTAATTATTTTGATTTTAATTTGGTTTGATTTGTGGATGTTTTTATAGTTTTTATCGTTCTTTTCAATTGTTTGATTACCAATTGAATTGTTAGTGAATATTATTGTTATCGAGAGACAATAGGATTTAAACATAATATAATAAACATTGTAAGGTTCGATAGAGAATATAGATATTATTCTATGTTTCATATGGTTTTAATAGGTGTTCTAGCACTTGTTAATACATTTATCATGTTTTGTATATTTCATCGACAGATAGAAAGGTTATATGAGGAAAATAGATTTGATCACTATCAAGAGAGACTATCAATTACATTAGGAACATTGACCAACATGAACGATTTCAAATTGTCAATTTAATTGTTATACAAAAAATGAAATAACAAGGGGGATTAGACATTTTAACTACACCTCACATATTTGAAAAACACATTTAATTGCTTTCATTAGTATAATTGATAATTTAGAGATTACTATAGAAAAATCACAATAATTTGTTTGCTATTCGATTAAAGTTGTAATTAATTTTAATTCAGTCAAACACATAGTTCTCGTGGGTTCGATACTCTATTAACTACTTTATTACTTGTACATGATCTCGTTCACTTGCTGGAAATCAAACAATCAAATGACATCGTGAACGACATTGGGAGTGACATAACCTTGGAGTTATAGCGAGTTCATACTTTTGGCGGGTGAAAGTGGCTAAGCTTGTGGCATGGTGTCGGGTGGGCTAACTTGCTAAAGGAACCGTGGCATGGTGTCGGGTGGGCTAACTTGCTAAAGGAACCGTGGCATGGTGTCGGGTGGGCTAACTCGCTAAAGGAACTACCTCAAATGCATGCTTAGTATGCACATTCCAGTTCCTTCCCAACCATGCATTGAGGTCACTATGGCTTTTGTGTAGGAAAAAGATATCAATTAAGCTAACCCTCACAAAGCTAGATGTGACTTTGTTTAGGCAACTAAGACACAATACTCGGTATATAACTTTGTCAAACTCAAATAACCAACCTACTAGAATGATCCTTCCTTCAAAAACACAAAGGTTGTACACATTAAACAAAGATGAAAACTGCAACTGTACATATGATATGTAATAACATTTCTAATGTAAGTTGTAATTAAATTAATAAATGAAACTTTATAACCTTTAAAAGAAATCCAGCTCATAAATTTTCTTCCTTTCTAGAATTTTTGACGCATATGAAGTATTAATTGAAACCCTAGGTTTCAACTCCTATATAAGCGTATTATATGTGATCCTAATTGCCCCGCCGCAACACCCCTTTCTTCTATATCTCTCTTCCTCCTCTCTTTCGAAACACATAAAACAAAGAGCTCATCCAGCCATCATTCTTGCCGACCAATCATGTTGTTTTCAGTTTCGGTAAGTTTTCTTGTCTAGTATTATGTTGCTTGTATAACTATAGATGGAAGTCTTTTTCACAGAAAAGGTGGGAAGTCATTTATGTATTGCTCATATCTGTACACATATACTTCATTGTACAACTATCATTAAATTGATGTTTTTTGTTTCCCTAGACTACAAAACCAAAAATTTGTGCTCTGTTGCGCGTAATTTTTGAAATTCAGGAATATATATATATATATATATATATATATAAACATTAGGCATATGTACTTTAAAACAATTGATCTAGACATACATATACATAAAAACATGTACATATCTTATAAACATGTATCTGGTCCACATAAAGATCTGTGATACCACCAGATTTTATACAAGTAAATGTATCACGTTTTCTTTATTTCAGAATTTATAAGCGTCAAGCATACTAGTGTGATACTTACATGTCCTTGGTGTAGGGAACCTTTTGATTATGTCACAAAAATATGGCATTGGGTGTTCATATATGAATGTAACCAATTCCTAATAAATAACAAATTAACAATGGGCAATAAAAATTATCAATCCTTCCAACCCTTATCCACAAAAAAGGATTTTTTCTTTAAACACCTTAGACACAACCTTTGGATCAGTTCGACTTTTATAGGCTTATTATTAATTTTCACAATGCAAAATATAAATGATTATATTTATCAAGATGGTAAATGGAGAAAGGTAGCCCATCACACACTTCCTATTATTGCTTTTCCTATAAGAGGCTAGTAATAGAAAGCCCAGAAAAGAAAAGACAAATGGATGCACACCTTAGCCTCCCTAATGCTTAGACCTTGAGGCGTAAAACTAATAAATAGCGCTAAGGCGTAAATTTCAAGGCATTTAATGAAGCTGCACATGAAACGGGAGTCAAGGCTTAGCCTCAAATAGCTTTATTAACAATAGACCCCAAGTTAATTTTATACACGCTAGAAGATATCCTCAGTTTCACTGTTTCACTTGATAACTGGTAATATAGTAAAATACTAGTTATCGAGAATTCCATTCACTATCATAACATGTTATCATTAGCTATATTAATTGTTAGAGGGCCTGTACAATGATGCAGCGTCAGATGCCGGGACGGCTGAATCGTCATCTGCCAATGCCTGATGTTCACAGAGACATCCTCTCTGTTTCAGATGAATGGGATATGTATCCATTTCCACACGACGTGCGTGGCATGCTTAATAATCCAGACAACATGCCCAATCTAGACGCTATAATACGGCAGATGAATATTACAGTTGCCGCTTTTACTTCTATCCTTGCCACTGCAACGCCTAGAGGGCAGTATTATATTCTGGGTGAGAATTTATGTCCTCTTGTTGAAGAATTGGAGCATGATAATGCACTAAAAATTACAGGTATGTTTCTGGAGCTTCCCCTGGCAGACGTTTTGCATTTGCTTGTGTCAGAGGATGCTCTGAATGCGAGAGTTGCCGAGGCTATGGAAGTCCTGATGGGAGCTCCGCTGGCTAGCAGCTCAGCTGACCAAGTGGACTCACATTCACCAGCGACAACCTTGTTTCTTGGGTGCCTTTCGTGGTTCCCAGCCATCTGGAACCAACTCTTTTCTAGTGAGGCCACAAGAAACTAGAAGAAAGTCTTTAGATTATATTCAGGTTTTGAATTCGACAGATCAAATACTTTTGGTTTTCAATACATGTTTTCTGGTTTCAAATGATCTTTTGGATTCTTAAGATTCATGATATATGCTTCTTGTTGTTCTCAAGGTTCTACAATAATTTGGATTTGATGGTAAGCAGATAAATATTGCCAACTGCAAACATATTGTGTACAATGGTTATGTTTTGCAGAATGATGATTCCATATACTGAGTACCATATGTCGCAAGATTTGCAGTGGATTTGGTTGTACTGAAATTTTTAATCACTATGTATTGGCCAGGAGAGTTTCTTTTATTGGTTGAAGACTAGTTGTTTCGAATTAGAATCATCCACATATATACATAGAGTTGTTGCCTAATCTGTCTATGATTCTACACTATTTCCATTCATAATAAAGCTTCTTATAATGCATAATAGTTGACTGATTTAAAGAGTTGGGTTATCAAGATGTCAAGCCCTTCCTTGGTTGAATAGTATGAGGAAATATGATTAGAGGTTTGCACAGCCATCTTCACCCATTGAAAATACACAAAACTTTAGAATAAAAGACAACGATGTCAAATATATCTTTGTAGAAATTGCAAAGAGAAAAGATAGGCCAGAAATCATGGTAATTTAATAACAAAAGATCAAATCCCTAGAAATAAGGAATTGTGCTGATTGCTAACATCTCTAGCCTTTATGGCAAAAGCAAAGCCTCTCATAAAGTATACCTCACCATTGAGTTTCTTGAAAACATTTTCTGTTTTGGTCCATTAATAACATCTTGAGGTCCACGCTTTCTTCTAGGACTGAAGAATTCTTATTTACTCACAAGCTTTGTTTTCATCAATATTTTGCAAGATTCCAAGGTAGATGTTATTTTACCAAGCTTGTCTATGGTTTCTGATTCTGGGTTCACCTCTCTCAGACTTGCTTTATGAACCTGGCAAGTCTTTTTATAAACATGGTATTTATGTTACAAGGTAAAAAGCAAGATCTAGACTTTACCCAAGCATAAGAAGCTTTTACACTTCCAAGGTAATAAATGTTGAACCTGTGAAACTATCAACAACAGCTTGATGTTTAAACATTACAGTCAAATGGTATGCATTATATCATAGCACTAATGATGTCAGGAAATATTTAATCAATGAAAAAGCATCACTACTCGAACAAACAGCAGGTATTTTGTTCAATCAAACAACAGGTACTTTGTTGCCTCCTATGTTTAATATGACTACGAAAATTGCTTGAAGTGTTAAACTTTCTTCTACGGGAACGATCATTGCAAGTAATATAATTTACTCTCTTGTTAATGAAATTAGAAGCACTCTCTCAAATATCCATCATCTTTACATGAGTGGAAGTTCTTATAACCATAAATCTACATTCCATGGAGATCAAGTATAAATCAATTTTCCTGATGAGAAGTTCACCTTCTATTGGATGAACTACATGCCTTCAAACACAGGATTCAATACAAGACCACTATAGAAATTAAAACTTCATCAGTTGAATTCAAGTCTGTCTTTGATAAATCCCATATGTACACAAATTCTCACCAAATAGATTATTTATTGTGGAACACTTTCAAATGTCTCACAATTGCATATGCTCAAACACAAAGTAAGTAATCCACCAAGATTTATTAATTACTTATCGCATGCAATGAACACAAAGAAAGTGAAAGGGATAAACCTCTAAATCACTGTGATGCTCTTGAAGTATCTTTGCTGCACCCATAAGCATAGCAACATGCGCATCATGACCACAAGCATGCATCTTCCCAGGGATTTTACTTTTATGCTCCCACTCGACGGCTTCCCTAATAAAAACACACACGCCATTATTAGCTTCGCAGAAATTTCATAATCAATTCCCAAGCAAAAAACTATGAGCCAACTTGCAATTAAAAAGGCCAAGAATGACACTTATCTTTGATAAATCCAAAAAAATTATACAATTTACATAAGAAGTCAAATTATAGACATGCCAGAAAAATAAAACGAAATTACCCAACAAATTTATATATTTACTACCTGCATAGCTAAGGCATCCATATCTGCTCTAATTGCTACAAAAGGTGACTTTCCAGATCCAATATAACCAACAACACCTGTAACAGCAATTGGGTACTTATAAGGGATGCCCAATTTATCAAGCTCGTTTCTAATAAGCTTACTGGTCTCAAATTCCTCAAAACCAAGTTCCGGGTTCTCATGTATAGCCCTCCTAATGTTCACCATATACTCGAAAACCTCTGGCCGTTTGGCCAAATTGAAGAACTTTGATGGGATTTCAGCAAACCCTTCCTTGCTCAGAAAAGCGTTTGACGAAGTGGGTTTCGTTGATAACAACATGCACAGATTGAACAGCAAAGAAATCCATGAGAAAAAATCCATAAATTTCTCTAATAATCAATACTGCTTGACTGTCTCTAGTTTGTATGAGTTTTTAACTAGGAGATGGGTATCTTGTAATCTGTAATTTTGACTTGGAACCCAGAAACGGTTTTGTCGCTTAGTGAACACTAAACTACAAAACCCTATTAAAAACTTCCAATTCATCATGGAGACGCCATTTGTAGTTGACAGAAAGTATTCTCGGACCAATCAACGCAGTGATCGATACATAGCTGTCCATTTATTGATATTATTTATAAATTTTTGGGTATTTCCATTTCAGTTCCTATCATCATAGTGACTTATTGAGATGTATAGATTCCGATTTCTGAAGAACAGAGGAATCGGGATCATCCCCACAGGCATAGCAAATTTTTTCAAATGAAACTTGTACAGTTCCCCTAATCCCTAGGGAGTGAGTTTAGGCACCGTTCATAGGGTTGTGTGCTCCTTGTTTTTTTTTTATTTTTATTGTCTTAGCCCGAAATGCTATATCTCCTCCTTTAAATATGAATTTTGCTATTTGTACATTCGGGATGATATTTTCTCCCACAAGAAGGGGGCCCACACTCCAATAAAATAATCATGACCCCCCTATTATGAAGGAAAATGTCATCTCAAATGTACATGTAGCAAGGCCGTTTAAATATTTCTCAAAAGCTTACACCCTATCTTTATTTTGCCCTTTAGGTCTTTTTTCCTTCAACCGATAAAAACTTGACAGCTATTTTGTTTTTGCTTTCACGCAACCATCTCACTCCCCATTTCTCTTCACGGTTGTATCCCACGATCTTTTCTCTTTCACTCTTTCGACTATCTTCTCTCCATTGTTTCTCGACGTATTTTAAGAATCGATTTTCATTTTTTTTTTGGTTAATCCTCATTCTCTCCTTAGTTTATCTCGGTGTACTATGGATCAAGAGCTTTCTATTTGACACATAAATTTGAGATTTGTTTGGGGAGTTTTGATTGGCATGCTAATTTCTGATCCCATTTTTCTTCTATTTTTTTGTGTTCTTTTTTTGAGAAGGAATTGGAGATTTTAGAGAGAAGATATGATGTGATTCGGGATAGACAATCATTGGCCGAGCTTTAGTGTCCAAAAGGTCGAAATCAACAAGCCAAAGACCAAGTTTGATGAAGGGGTCGAGGGTCGAAAGCAATTGGATCAACAAAAAATGGAGGGTCGAAGGAGGAAGCCAAACGGACTTCTAAGCAACCGCTTAGAAGAAACAGGCAAGCGGTCGCCCAGCCCCTTACTGAGAATTCAAGACAACAAAATTGGAAACCAAGCGACCGCTTGGAAAATAACTAAGCGACTGCTTAATTCAAAACTGAAGCCGAATTTCCAGATTTTGGCGAGATTGTTTGTTTTGATTATAATTCTTATTTATGGTAATTTTTATATTCTAGGACTCTTAGAATTCTTTATTTCCATATTTCCTAAGTTTAGTATAAATAAGAATTTTATTCTCATTGTAAAAGAACCTTTTTGATATGAATTAAAATAAAGTTTTTGCTTTTCTCCTTTATTCTGTCATGGATAATCCTTATCGAACTTATCAAAGATGAGTAATCTTTGTGGCGTTCAAAATATCGGGTCGTGGGTTCTTAAATTTGTGAGCAAGGGGTTCATTGCATTGTCGTTATCTTTGGGTTACTCGTTTCATCTTGTTGGGTTCAAAATCCAAAACTATCCGGGTGAGATTTTGAGACTTTGTGATCAAGAGGTCGCTGGTTTAATATACCTTCGGTTGCTTGGTTCAACGTTTAGAGGTTAAATCCTAAACCTTGGTCGTATTTGGGCGTTCTTGGGATTCGGTTCATTCTCCTGTGGGTTCGATAGCATTCGTGCTAACCGGGTTCGCGTCAGGTGGTATCAGAGCTTAGGCCCCAAGATCAGGGTTATATCTTTTATTACTTTTGAGTCTTGTATTTTTTTCCTTCTTTGTTCTTGTATCTTTAATCCAAAAATTCCAAAAAAAAGAGTCAAAAGTTGTTTTTGTACTCAATTTGAGTCCAAATCAACTTCCGTTTGTTTCGTTATTCTCGTAGTCAATTTTTTGAGTTTTCTTTAAAAAAAAATTCGAAATTTTTACTGTTCATTTGTACGGAGGTAATGTTCACTTCGGGAATAGTAAAAAAAAAAAAATCTTGAAAATTGTTTAATATCCCACTACCTATTCTAAATCCAAAATCAATTTGTGTTCAATCCAATCCAAACTCCAATTCAAGAACCACTTTCTTGACTCTATACAAAAATTCAAACTCCAATTCAAGAACTACTTTCTTGAATTTAAAAGGTGCAATCAAAGTTGTCCAGTTCAAATCCTTTGAGTCTTTGAGTCAAAAGGAGTGATAGGATGGATCGATGGGAAAGGATGTTGGTGGATATGGGGAGTATGTTGGATAGGTTGGATGAGAAATCGAATAGAACTTATAGGGATCAATGTGATGATGTGTTTAATGTGAGTAGTCGGGAGAGATGGGAACATAGGAATTTTGGTGGAGATGGTGTTAATCGGAGGATAGGAGGTGTAAAAATAATAATTTCACAATTTAAGGGTAGGAATGATCTAGAGGCGTACGTGGCGTGATAAGAAAAGATTAAAGTAATGTTTGAGCGCTATAATTACTCCGAGAAGAAAAAGTTGGAGTTGGTTGTGAGCTCATTCATGGACTATGCTGTGATTTGGTGGGATCAATTAACAACATCTATGCGAAGGTGTGGTGAGAGGAGCATTGAAACTTGGGATGAGTTGAGGAGTATTATGAGGAAGCGTTATGCGCCTAATCATTTTTGTAGGAGGGATCGACGTGATCGGGAATGCCGGGATGAGCCTAGAAGATATAGTGGAGTTAGGTATTCGAGGGAAGAGAAAGTATCGTCTGTGGAGCATGTTGGTAGTACGTCAAGCAGAAGGACTAGGTGGGATTATAAGCGTGCCCTCTCAGAGTTTCGTGACTCAATTAGTCAAAGGGATAAACAAAAGAGCTCGAGAGAATATAGTAAGATGGTTGGTTGTGAGAAAAAAAGAGAGATGCCACAAAAGAGTGAAAATCAGAAAGGAAATGTGGAGTTGCAAAAAGAAATTGAAGAAGAATCTTCGGAGGGAAAGAAGGAGTTGGAAGTGAGTTTAAATGAAAAAGAGCCTCAAGTTGAGGATGTCGTGGTGAATACTAACAATTCCCTCCCTATTTTGAATAATTCTGTTTTGCAGATCACCGATGATCCAGTTCCAGAAAACACTTCCATTGAAACACCAACCGACCCAGGGATGGAGCATCAGTTGCAACATGTGGAAGAAACTCGCCAACAATCCTACCACTTGATCCCAGCAAACAATCATGTTGAATTACCATCCGTTATAGGCAATGTTCATCAACTGGTGTCACAACAATTGGAATTCTCTTCAATACCAAAAATTGACATTGTGATTCCCGAGGAGACGATGGATTTCAAAGGCACTGGAGGAATCTTATATGCAAAGAGCTGAGTGAGGGAGATGATCAGAATGATAATAGTGGCACATTGGAAGTGATATTAAAACAAGTGCATGGGCTAAGTAATGCAAGGAAGATGCATGGATATTCATCAAATGAAGTTGTTCTTGGAGCATTTCAAACTTACAGAATTAAGCAGTTAAGGCGAGAGCACTTTGATCAGTGTATTGGAAATTGGGTTTACAATCGGAGACGGCGTATTCGAGGCCAAATGAGGTCCAAATTGCATCCAAAGGGAGATGGACCATTCCATGTGCTTGAGCTGATTGGAGGCAAGGGCTACAATTTGAGCATTCAAGATTTGAATTTGAGGACGAATCCTTTCGAAGAGAGAGAGGGGATGATGTGATCCGGGATAGACAATCATTGGCTGAGCTTTGGCGTCCAAAAGGTCGAAGTCAACAAGCCAAAGACCAAGTTTGATGAAGGGGTCGAAGGTCGAAAGCAATTGGATCAACACAAAATGGAGGGCCGAAGGAGGAAGCCAAACGGACTTCTAAGCGACCACTTAGAAGAAACAGGCAAGCAATCGCCCAGCCCCTTACCGAGAATTCAAGGCAGCAAAATTGAAAATCAAGCGACCGCTTGGAAAATAACTAAGCGACCGCTTAATTCAAAACTGAAGCCGAATTTCCAAATTTTGGCGAGATTGTTTGTTTTGATTATAATTCTTATTTTTGGTAATTTCTATATTTTAGGACTCTTAGAATTCGTTATTTCCATATTTCCTAGGTTTAGTATAAATAAGAATTTTATTCTCATTGTAAAAGAACCTTTTTTATATGAATTAAAATAAAGCTTTTGCTTTTCTCCTTTGTTCTGCCATGGACAATCCTTATCGAACTTATCAACGATGAGTAATCTTTGTGGCGTTCAAAACATCGGATTGTAGGTTCTTCAATTTGTGAGCAAGGGGTTCATTGCATCGTCGTTATCTTTGGGTTACTTGTTTCATCTTGTTGGGTTCAAAATCCAAAACTATCCGGGGTGAGATTTCGAGGTTTTGTGATCAAGAGGTCACTGGTTTAATATACCTTCGGTTGCTTGGTTCAACGTTTAGAGGTTAAATCCTAAACCTTGGTCGTATTTAGGCGTTCTTGGGATCTGGTTCATTCTCTTGTGGGTTCGATAGCGTTTGTGCTAACTGGGTTCGTGTCAAGAGATTTTGGAATGAAGAGATTTTATGTTGGCAACTTTTCATTTGGGGTTTGTGTTTGAGGTCGTTGAAGCACTGATCTTGTTGTTCTTTTTTGGATTTTAATCTAATCCCTATAACATAAAAGAGGGAGTGAGTTTAAGCACTGTTCATAGGGTTGCGTGCTTTTTTTTTTTTTATATCCCGAAACATTATATCTCCTCCTTTAGATATTTGTCAAAACCTTACACGCTATCTTTATTTCGCCCTTTAGGTCCTTTTTCCTTCAACTGATAAAAACTTGAGAGCTATTTTGTTTTTACTTTCATGCAACCATCTCACTCCCATTTCTCTTTACGGTTGTATCCCACGATCTTTTCTCTTTCACTCTTTTGACTATCTTCTCTCCATTGTTTCTCGACACATTTTAAGAATCAATTTTCAATTTTTTTGTTAATCCTCATTCTCTCTTAGTTTATCTCGGTGTACTATGGATCAAGAGCTTTCTATTTGACACATAAATTTGAGATTTGTTTGGGGAGTTTTGATTGGTAAGCTCATTTCTGATCCCATTTTTCTTCTCTTTTTTTTTGTGTTTTCTTTTTTTGAGAAGGAATTGGAGATTTCAGAGAGAAAAGAGATTTTGGAATGAAGAGATTTTATGTCGGCAACTTTTCATTTGGGGTTTGTGTTTGGGGTCACTGAAGCACTGATCTTGTTTTCCTTTTTTAGATTTTAATCTAATTCTTACAATATTTTTGTGATATTAAAACATATAAAAAATGAATCGAAAGAATTTGTAGGAGAACTTTTTGAGGCACTTGGACAATGTCAGAATATTATTGGCGACGCCATCAACAATGCTCAACTGAAAGAATTTTGGGATCGAATATTGAATCAAAATTTTGATTCACAACTTCAAACTTTCTTTGACATGTAAGGATTAGAATCTTCAAAATGATTAGATTTGGTGATTTTTGTACTATGTACATTATGCTTTTGGATAATTATACAATTTTCTCTTGTAGTTTTGTTGTCAGTTGACTTCGTATATTTGTTTTTCTGTTAATATTTTTAACTCAGCAATTTGAACGACTTTTCCAGTTGCTCGCAGAATTAAGGATTTAATGAACACAATCACACTAGAAGAGGTTAGTCTCTGTAGATAGCAGGTAATGTTGGAAAAACTGAGTTTATGGGCTGACTTTGACATGCGTTTTGAGTGAGACCCGGTTGTTCAATTTGGAAGATGAAAGTTGATTTGTGTTTTCCTTCGTAAGTACATCGAAATCATATACTTACTTGCGAAAGTTGATGCTCGGGTGAATAAGAAATTGAGGCTTAAAGCGTGCCACTCAAAAGGGAGTTTATGTGGAAAAAATGAATTTGTCTTACATAGGAAAAATATGAGAAACTCTAAAGGTCAATACCATTAATGGTAGCCTAGCCTATAAATAGTGGCTCATTTTTCTCATTCCAACACACAAAAACAAAAGTTTTCAAGTTTAGAATACACAAGAAATTCATTTGCATAGAGTTCTGTCTTTTCTGCATTTCTGTCTTGGTGGTGGTGTAGTTCAGACACTAGTTCAGTTCACTGGAGTGGTTTCTGCGGTGTTCGGAAGCTACTGGTTTTACCGTTGTATCCTGGGAAACGGACGCTCGTTTTAAACCTCAAGCACGGACGGTGATGGGGCAAATCTGTTTTAAGGAAACTGTGTATAACATAGGCCTCGGTTTACAATTTCATTTCCTGCAATTTCAATTATTCGTTCTGTTATTTATTGCAGTAAATTCAATAGTTGATTTATTGTTCATTCTTTTATTATCCAATTAGTTGTACGACTGTAACTTGCTGTTATATATTATCTTACCAGACAAAGGGCATATACGGTATTGTAATCGAGAATACCGGATTCCTCATTTTTCATAAACTCACCAGATTTCAGGTTATTTCGATCCACCGAAAAGTAAGTTCGGTCGACCGAACCTTGCATTTTGGTCGACCAACCAATAGACCGAAAACTCCTCCAGCTTCCTGTTTCGTATCCTGCAGAGTTTCGGTCGACCGCAGAAAAGTTCGGTCTACCGAACTGGTGAAACTTGTGAAATTTTCCTACAAGCTTAAAACAGATTCTCAGGAAAAGGAAAATTAGTTTCTTGTACTGTTTATTTCAGAAATTTCAGAACTAATTAGTTTCTTACAGTATTGTTTGATTGAAACTAATTTGGTTTGTGTTTCTTTCAGAAATGGCAACTAATTCCACTAACATGAATGTGACCCAAGCCGAAGTTACCCAAACTGGGGCTATGGGTTCCGATGTGTCCCAAGTTGCCCAAACTGTGGGTATGCGTGCAGCTATGGCTGCAGGGCCTAGCTCTGTTATGGCTCAAACTGTGGCTCAAGTGCCAAGTCGTGTTATGAGCTAACATGTGGCTAATGTTCTGGTTAATGTACCTGTTAACTATGGGAAAAGTCGGAGAAATTCAATGGCTTGAATTTCAAGAGGTGGCAACAGAAAATGCTGTTCTATCTGACCACCTTGAATCTTGAGAGATTCTTGACTGAAAGTGCTCCAAACCTCAATGAGGGTGAATGAGATATTCAAGTGATCAGTGCGGTTGATGCTTGGAAACATTCGGACTTTCTACACCGAAATTACATTTTGAATAGCTTGGCAGACTCGCTATACATCGTGTATAGTAGTATAAAAACTGCCAAGGAACTGTGGGAGTCTTTGGACTGAAAATATAAGACTGAGGATGCCGAGGCTAAAAAGTTCATTATTGGCAGATTCTTGGATTATAAGATGATGGACTCCAAACCAGTAATCAGTCAAGTACAAGAACTCCAAGTAATTCTTCATGAAATTCATGCCGAATGGATGGTTGTGAGTGAAACTTTCCAAGTGGCAGCAATTATTGAAAATTGCCTCCCTAGAGTGGAAAGACTTCAAGAACTATCTGAAGCACAAACGAAACGAAATGAACGTCGAAAAACTGATTGTTAGACTTCGAATTGAAGAAGACAACAAGGGTTCAGAGAAGAAGTGGTTCAATCCTGGTGTTGCTAAAGCCAATGTGGTAGAGTATGGTCAAAGCAGTAAAGCCTACAAGAATAAAGTTGGGTCATCTGGTGGCAAAAGGACCAAGCAAGGACCTAAGGGTGGAATTTCTAAAAAGAAATTTCAAGGAAAGTGCTGCAATTGTGACAAAGTAGGCCACAAATCTTCGGAGTGCAGATTGTCAAAGAAGAAGAAAGAAGCAAATGTGGTTGACTACATAGCACATGATGTGTCGGAGATGAGTCTCGCAACCGTCATATCTGAAGTGAACATGGTGAATTCTAACCTAAAAGAGTGGTGGATTGATACCGGTGCTACGAGACATGTGTGCTCTGATAAAGAGTTGTTTACTGCTTTTGAAGCAGTTGAGAATGGAGAGAAGTTGTTTATGGGAAATTCAGCAACTTCTGAAATCAAGGGCCAAGGAAAAGTGGTTCTGAAGACGACTTTGAAGAACGTGCTGTTTGTGCCGAAAATTCGTAAGAACCTTGTGTCCAGGTCGCTTTTGAACAAGCATGATTTTCGCATTGTATTTGAGTCAGACAAGGTCATCTTGTCAAAAATGGAATGTTTGTTGGAAAATGTTATGTTTCCGATAGCATGTTCAAATTGAATGTAATGGCTGTGAAACCAAAAATGAATAAAGTGAACAATTCTATTTATTTGCTTGAGTTTTTCAATGTGTGGCATAGTAGACTAGGACACGTTAATTATGATACTTTAAGTAGGCTAGTTAACTTGAAATGTATATCAGCATTCCATATTGATTCCAAACATAAGTGTGAGACTTGTGTTGAAGCAAAATTGACTAGATCATCCTTTAAGTCAATTGAACGAAATACGGAATCACTTGATTTTAATTCACAGTAATATATGTGATTTAAAAATTGTACAAACGAGAGGTGGCAACAAGTACTTCATTACTTTTGTCGATGATAGCACGAAATACTGTTATGTGTATTTGCTAAAAAGTAAGGATGAAGCACTAGAGAAATTTGTTCTCTATAAAAATGAAGTTGAAAATCAACTTAACAAGAAAATTAAGGTGTTGAGAAGCGATCGAAGTGGTGAGTATGAATCACCGTTTGCTGAATTCTGTGCACAATACGGAATCATACATAAAACCACCGCACCATATTTACCGCAATAAAATGGTGTTGTTGAAAAGAAAAATCGCACCTTAAAGGAAATGATGAATGCAATGCTAGTAAGTTCTGGATTGCCTCAGAACATGTGGGGGGAGGCTGTATTATCAGCAAATTACCTGTTGAATAAGGGGCCCCGAAAGAAAATGGAGAAGACCCCTTATGAGTTATGGAAAGGAAGAAAGTCTTCCTATAAATACTTACGAGTGTGGGTGTGTCTTGCTAAAGTGGCTATCACAACACCAAAGAAGGTGAAGATAGGCCCAAAAACTGTTGATTGCATTTTCATTGGATATGCACATAATAGTAGTGCTTATCGGTTTCTCGCGTATGAATCTAAAATCCAAGATATACACAAAAACACGATAATGGAATCGAGAAACGCTTCGTTCTTTGAACATGTATTTTCATGCAGGTCCAAAGAAGATACGAGCTCTTCTAAGCGGACATATGAGACTATGACTGAAAATAGTCAGGACCAAGAACTAGAAGAAGAGGTTGAGATTAAACCAAGACGCAGCAAAAGGGAAATGACAGAAAAATCTTATGGTCCGAATTTTCTGATCTATATGCTAGAAAGTGAACCTCAAAGCTATCAAGAGGCTGTGAACTTTTCGGAAGGACCTCAATGGAATGAGGTAATTAAAAGTGAAATAGATTCTATTATGCAAAATCATACATGGGAGCTAATGGACCTTCCTCGAGGAAGTAAACCACTAAGCTACAAATGAATTTTAAAACGGAAAATGAAAGTAGATGGAACTATTGAAAAGTATAAGGCCAAATTGGTAATAAAAGGTTACCGACAACGGGAAGGTCTTGATTACTTTGACACATATTCTCCCGTACCGAGAATAACATCCATTAGAATGATACTTGCAATTGCCGCGTTGCGAAATCTTGAAGTACATCAAATGGATGTTAAGACTGCCTTCTTGAATGGAGATTTAGATGAAAAAATCTATATGGAACAACCCGAAGGGTTTGCCTCTCCAGGGCATGTGTTCATTGAAAATCCGCAAGCGTATGGGATCGTTAACAAGTAATAATAAGTGAGTTAAGAGTTTATCATCCCATGAGGAATAAGGTTTAATGTCTAGTTCAATAGTTCTTATCAAATTCGATGTACGTGACACAAAAGATGTGATTTTGTTGTTATTTATACTAATTATAATCTAAGAAAGCGATAGAAATATTTTATCAAATATGTGAATGTTCGTATTGGATTCATGATTCCCCCTATTTTCGTCTATTTCAATTATCAATAAATAATCTAGTTAATTTCATGCATTTTGTCAACCAATAACGCTAGTATGTTAAATGTTCTTTTCCAAGATACACCAACCTATGATTAACACAACCTGATCCTATTCCTAGTCCGAAATCATATGAAAATCATGCATTTAGTTTAAGTTATCTATATGATTGCATGTACGATAAGCATTATTCCTAATCCTAACGATACATGTTAATTTTTTCGCGTTCTAGACTCATTGTGAGTATTCTTACACTACAACAAGCAACTAACTACTCAATTGATGGTCAAACAATTCAATATTGCAATGGGAATGCAAAATCAAACAATAAATCACAAGAAATAAACAAAAATAGGGTTCCTCAATCATCCAATACAATAGAAAAATTAGCTGGCCATCCAATAATTAAAATATACAAGAAAAATGGAAAATATCACCCGGAACAAGAAAAGATGGAAAAAAGCGGAGAAATCCACTTTCTTAAATGAAATCTTGAAAGAGTTTGAATAATCTTCAATAATCTTGCACAATTCGCCTTGGATTGATGATCAAACCTTGTTTTTCGCCTCCAAAATATGTAGAATATTGAGATATTAGATCCAAAAGGAGCTCTTTACGTTCTGGACGTCTTCTGGTATAAATAGGGTGCCAAAATATTGTATGCCAAGAGTTTCCAAAAGAAATAAAATGAAAGAAAATAACCTCCGGGAATTGAACCATGCGTACGCACGGTATACTTTGTGTGTATGCACAATACAAGTGAAATGGCCTCAACTAGGGAGAATTGGGATCTCGCGTACGCAAGGCTTACAGGTTTGTGCGTACGCATAGTTATACATTTTTCACTGGACAGTTTTCAGTATTTTGATAATATCTTTCTTTCTCCATATCCAATTGAGATGATTCAAGTACGTTGGAAAGCTGACTCAAATATCTACAATTTCTATAGCAATACAAAATTTTCAATTCGAATGTTTTCTATCCAAAACATGGGTCTTAAGTTGAGACTGAAAGTTCGAAGCATAACTTTTTCAACTGGAAGTTTATATGTGGTTGTACTTTGATGATATTTCACTCATTTGGCTTCTTTCCTCATCCAATTGATGTCTAACACTCTCAAATCTTCATCGTGATATTTGACATAACTATTGAATAATTGCACTTTAGTCCCCAAGTTTTGGATTTCACATTCTCTTGCTATTTTTGCATTCTTTCGTCTAATTTTCCATTCAAACACGAGTTTTACCTAAGAAAAGAAATACGATACAATTTAGGTCGTATTTTTCCAAAAGAACAATACAATTCTATAGTTTAAAGCCCCAAATAAGTGTGGAAAATACACTTATCAGCAGGAAAAGAAGGTGTGTAAATTGGTGAAGTCATTGCATGGCTTAAAACAAGCACCAAAACATTGACATGAGAAATTTGATAGTGTCATGATGGAGAGTAGATTTAAGATCAACGAGTGTGATAAATGTGTTTACGTTAAAGATACTGAAAATGGCTATGTCATTTGATGTCTTTACGTTGACGACATGCTTATTGTTGGTAGCAACGATAAGATGATCAAATCCACTAAAATCATGTTAAATTCGAGATTTGACATGAAAGATATGGGTCTAGCTGATGTTATAATTGGAATCAAAATTTCAAGAACGTCAGATGGTCTTGTTCTAAGTCAGTCACATTATGTGTACAAGATTCTGGGAAAGTTCAGTAAGGATGATACTGAAATGGCTAGAACATCGATAGATACAAGTCAACATCTATCTAAGAACAAAGGTGAAAGTGTATCTCAATTAGAATACTCGAGAATCATTGGAAGTCTGATGTACTTGATGAGTTGTACAAGATCAGACATAGCCTACACAGTGAGCAAACTGAGTAGATATACGAGTAATCCAGGAGCTGATCACTGGAAAGGAATAGTAAGAGTACTAAGGTACTTGAGATATACTCATAATTTTGGACTGCACTATAGCAGATATCCAGCGGTCATTGAAGGATATAGTGATGCTAACTGGATATCCGATACAAAAGACTCAAAGTCTATGAGTGAATTTATGTTCACATTGGCAGGTGCAGCGATATCATGGAAATCCTCTAAACAAACGGTGATAGCCAGATCCACTATGGAATCTGAGTTTATAGTTCTAGATAAAAGTGGTGAAGAGGCTGATTGGTTACGCAATTTTTTTACGGATATTCCAAGATGGTCAAAATCTGTGCCAACAATTTACATATATTGTGATAGTCAATCAGCAATTGGAAGATCACAGAGTAACACGTACAATGGTAAGTTAAAACATATACGTCGTAGACATAATACACTACTCTCAACTGGAGTTATCATAATTGACTATGTAAAGTTAAATGATAACATTGCTGATCCATTAACTAAATGGTTAAATAGAGAGTTAGTTGAGAAATCATCGAGAGGAATGAAACTTAAGCCCTTGAATGGATAAGTTAATACAAAGGAAAACCCAACCTAGTTGACTGGAGATCCTAAGATCTAGGTTCAAAGGAACAACCTAATTGTAAAGACTTGATAGAATCACTGTGGGGGATATTACCTCCTATCCATTCCTATGATGCAACAGTGATGCCCGTAAAGATAGAGGATAAGCAATAGGCTTTTAATGATTCTTATGCGTAAAAAATCGAGCCAAGTAATGCGGGTTACTTGTAATAAGAAATCACCTATGTAAGAGAGAAGTGGGGCCGCTTCTAAGGGAATTATGTGGGGCGCAATTCTAGTGATCTTTCAAAGAACCAGACGTATGTTCATGGCCGAAACGAACATAATAATGAGAACTGAAATGTGTTAAGAAGAATCCTGTGTGAAGTGTATCATCGTTTACATAAACGACAGAACAGTTCAAGGACATCGCGTCTACTGGTCAGTCAGTAAAGTAAATATGCTTTCACAAGGGAATGTTCAAAGGGTAACACCTACCTATCCTATGCAGGTTTCAACTGTTGAACTATATCACCAAGCCGTCATGTGTCACATTCATAAGTCGTCATGTATCACATGCATGAGTCACTCCCAGTTTTTATTCATGTGGGGAATTGTTGAAAAAATTGAGTTTATGGGCTGACTTTGGCACGAGTTTTGAGTGGGACCCGGTTGTTCAATTTGGGAGATGAAAGTTGATTTGTGTTCTCCTCCGTGAGTACACCGAAATCATATACTTACTTGCCAAAGTTGATGCTCGGGTAAATGAGAAATTGAGGCTCAAAGTGTGCCACTCAAAAGGAAGTTCATGTGGAAAAATGAATTTGTCCCACATAGAAAAAAGATGAGAAACTCCAAAGATCATTGTCATTAATAGTAGCCTAGCCTATAAATAGTGGTTCATTTTCCTTATTCCAACACACAAAAGCAAAAGCTTTCAAGTTTATAATACACAAGAAATTCATTTGCATAGAGTTTTGTCTTTTCTGCATTTCTGTCTTGGTGGTGGTGTAGTTCAGGCACTAGTTCAGTTCGCCGGAGTGGTTTATGCGGTGCTTGAAAGCTACTGATTTTACCGTTGTATCCTGAAAAATGGACGCTCATTTTAAACCTTAAGCACGGACGGTGAGGGAGCGAATCTGTTTTAAGGAAATTGTGTGTAACACAGGTCTCGGTTTGCAATTTCATTTCCTGCAATTTCAATTATTCGTTCTATTATTTATTGCAGTAAATTCAATAGTTAATTTATTGTTCATTCTTTTATTATCCAATTAGTTGTACGACTGTAACTTGCTGTTATATATCATCTTACCGAACAAAGGGCATATATGGTATTGAAATCGAGAATATCGGATTCCTTATTTTTCATAAACTTACCAGATTTCAGGTTATTTCGGTCGACCGAACCTCGTATTTTGGTCGACCAACCGATAGACCGAAAATTCCTGCAGCTTTCTGTTTTCGTATCCTACAAAGTTTCGGTCGATCGCAAAAAAGTTCGGTTGACCAAACTAGTGAAACATGTGAAATTTTCGTACAGGTAATACCTTTGACCTCCTTGAGTTGTGTTGTAATTGTAGATAGGCTTTGGTATAAGAAAGTAAGAAAAACATGGACTGCAAATATGCTCAAAGGCTGGAGGAGTTTAGGATAAAAAAAAAAATTCTGGCATCTTTTTCATTGGACATCTAAACTCATTGTATGCACATTGATATTTTGGTCTGAATTAGGAAAGAAAAACATACAGGCAATTACAATCAAATCTATACCAAATAGGTAACTAACTCATTTACCAAAAAATGAACCAATTAATTTAGGGATTCTTTCTTAAGTTGAAATTATCTACACTCTCCTTCAAGTTGGCTCAAAGATGTCTGTAAACTACATTTTATATAATTTTGTTGAATGTGTCTAAGAAATAACACATTATGTTAAATCTTTATTAGATTTAGGAAATATTAAGCTACTGAACTTTATTAGAGCTCCGACGAGTGATGTGTTGATTGAGGAAAATATGATGTGGGATTGAGGTAAAATAGTGAAAAATGTTCAAGTTGGTCCGATGGAGGAGCAAGATGAACAATGTCAGAGTTGTATTTAGATTGCATTTTCATGCGACTCAGGTAGCTTCATCTCTTTCACGGGCATATTCTCATATATTTTGATGTATTCATTTGAAGAAGAAAATTAAATTTGATTTACATTGCGATGAAGACTAATGTATGAAATTAATTTAATGATGGTGAATAAGTTATTATGTGTTGATTTTTGTGAATAAATATTAATTTTTGAATTTGGAATCAAGATTTTGTGTTTCAGTAAACTTAACAATGTGGTTATGTTTTGGTTTTTCTTTATATAAATGCATTTAAGAAACTTCAATTTTTCAATTTTGTTTCTTTATTATATTGAGCATAATCTGGAAATGATGGTGAAAATGAAAAGTTGACACATCCTTTGGCTGAGGAGAGCTAAAGTTTCCTACTGTTGGATAATTTTATGGAATCTATTGTCCCTCTAACTATGTCTACATATAGTTTTTTCGATCTTAGGAGTCTACTATTCCTTAGCTATGTTTGCTTTTGTTATATTAATTTTTTCATAAATACTTTATATTAAATGCCAAATGACTTTATTCTAAAACACTAAAGCTGCCAGAATATCTTCATTTGCAAATTCAAATTTATACCGTCATGGATTTGATCACGGTTTGTTACAAGATGAGAGACAGATTTGTTGCATAAACTTAAAACAAGAGACAGATTTCACCAACAATGGCAGATTTGATTGAACTGTGATTTAAAAAAATATGTTAACCTCTCACCTTAGCTCATAAACACTTATGTTTTGTTTGATGCTTGTGTGTTTTCTCGGATGTGTTAATTGAATGCGATTTTTTAAGATTCTTTTGCCAAATTTTTATGGTGTGGTTTTAACTATTCATTTTCCATAGGCTTGAATTTGTAAAGAATTTGATTTGGGTGATAATTTTTTGGAATTTTACAGGTTTTTTTAGATAAGCAAATTATTGAATAATTAAATTTATACTAAGCAAAGGTGCAAAGAAGAAAACTACATACAAAGTAGATATAATGGGATATACAGGGGCATGTGGAGTTGCTGCTCTGCATAGGCATAAATACAGTGGAGTGAATCATTCATAGACAAATATGTGTTGCAGCCCTTTTGGGAGTATTCATTTTTTTTTCACGAGTATTTTTTATTTTAAGTTCGAGTAAATTGCATGTCTAAATGTGGTTTTTTTTTTTTTTTTTATGTTAAAAGCCAAAAGATGCACTAATTATGTCTTAGAAATTTCTTTAAGGTAAAAATTTCCATACCATTCATTGGATAATCTGAGATTGAGAAGCCAAAAAGAATATATGAATAGTTTGCTTATGTATTTCATGGAAAAAAAATTGAGTCCAAACAAGGAAGTTAATGTTTTAGTGTGATCTTTGTAAATGTTTAAATTTTTTTAGGAGGGCTGACCACTCCTGTTAATGTGCTTATGACCTCTGTTGTATGAAGTCAAATGATCTCGAAACTTGTCTTAACTATAAGGTCTAGAAATATTTGTTAGAAGTAATACAAATTAATGGTCTAGGGCATTTCTCTTTCTGTTATTTCATCCAATTTCACAAGATGACTTTGTATGAAATGGAAGGAAATTTTTTTATTGTCAATGAGTTTGGGCTTTTTTGGAATCAATCTGAGGCATGAGAGCTTAATACTTCTTTGTGTTTGATTTTGTTTTAAAAGACAAATTTCGAGTGTGGTGGATTTATGTGAGTCTAGGTCGAATGATTTCCCAAGGGTTCTTCTCAAAAGCTTTATTTCTCTTTCTAACTATTGTTTATTTGATTTTTTTAGATTTTACATGTTTCACTTTATTATTGTTGTGCACCAGATAAAATGCATATACTCTCTGATGTTTTCTAACTATAGAATGACTTATTACCAAATCTTGAATATGCATTTTTCTTTATTTTCATGAATATTCTTTGATGTGATTGATGAGAAATAACTTTCATCCGTTGTACACTTTATTTTTCAATTTTCGTGAATATTCCCTAATTGTTTTATGATGAAAAATTATTTATTTGTAAACATATCAGATAAGTTTATAAATATTTTTGGAGTACACTTTTTTTTCTATCTGTTTGATCAATAAGTTCATGGTTTGATTTTCATCATTCCTTATTTTCTTGTATTATTAAACTTATGGTTGGTTAATTTTAATGATGCTTAATACTTGTAGTCGAGAACTATAGCATTTAAATGTGTTAAACTGGTCAATATTAGTTTTGATAGGTTAGCTCAAAATTGATTATCTCTCAAATTTTTAATTTTACCAATTGATAATGTCAATTAAACTTCTTAAACTAAATTTTGATATGGCAATTAGACTTTTTTTAGTCTTCTCATTGTAAATTTGGCCTGGGCACAAAAATAAAAATGCCCATCTTACTTTCCTTTAGGCCTGGGCACGGTTCGGTTCGGTTCGATTCTGAAGAGAACCGAACCGAACCGAAAATTTTCGGGTAGTTAGTAAACGGAATCGTCGGGTCCAAATGTAATTTTGGAACCGTTCAGGTTCAGTTCCGTTCGGTTCGGTTCGGTTCCATACTATAATTAATTTTTTTAACATTTATAACAACACTATAGTCTGACACGTTTAATCTTAACTTTTACAAATTAACGTATTCTAACTTAATAACATATAAATAACAAGTTGTTCAATAAAATTAATTTATCAATGTATAAAAAAAACAAAAACTAGATAGTAAATTAGTAATACTAAAACATCGGTGATCCATATAAATTAGAAGTCATAGACTTATAAAGATAAAATATTTTAAAATATTATTAATACAGTAGTACTTACCAACTATTTGATTTAATCATCATTTGCTTGACTTGTTATGATACTAAGAAACTCTAAAAAAAATTAAAAAGTCACAATTAACTAACATAAATAAACTAAAAATTATTCAACTAATAAGATTTAATAAGAAAAAATATAATATATATTTTATTGCATGTATCAATGCCCTCATAGAACTCAATGTCTTCAATGCAAACTCTATCTTTGCTAATTTATTTTTAAAAAGTTAAAAATAATTTAATCTTTCTCATATATAAAAATTTTAAAAAATTCGATTTTTATTCGATTTTTCGGTTCTGGGTCTAGAACCGAGAATCGAACCGAGCCGAACCCGTCGGTTCTCGATTCAGATACCCGTTCGGATATTTCAGCTACGAAGAACCGCTCGATTCGGTTCGGTTCAGTTCAGTTCGGTTCGGGAGATATGTCCAACCCTACTTTCCTTAGTGTTTATGGTCTATATGCTAGATATTTTATAGACGCTTCTTAGTGCCACTCATGGGGACTGTTGTTGACTCTACAACAAGGTATTTCTTTTGATATTGTTTAACTTTCACGCTTGAATGATTTTGTAAAATTCACATGCCAATTCTAGAAATTACATAATATTTATTAGAAGCTAACTTTTTATTGTAGGAAGCATATGAAAGTGTAGATTCTAACAAGAAAGCCAAAGTCATTTTTGCCCTTGGTGAGTTATGTGATTTCCGTATTATTACATTATTATAATATTTATGGTATCAATTTTTTGTTCACATATTAGTAAGTTTATAATGTTTCTTGCTAATCACACACTTCCTTTTTATATTCGAAAAAAGAAATTTGCTAATAACATATAGGACCTTGGAAGAAAAAATGTCTGAGTAGCTTGGGTATTGTTATACAATGCATTTCTCCTATTAAAATCAATGAACAGTACCTCACAAACATGCTTCTCAAAATCAAATCAAATCAAAGTAAGATCAATCGGAACTCCTAAAAACTCTAAATCATGTTTTGCTTTCTCATTCATCATATTTTTCACTTGATTTTTTTGCTAATTTTCCTTTGTAGCTAGGAGGATCAACTTCATTGTTAGCAATAGAGCATTCTCGTGGCATTCCCCTCATCAAGGATACATCATCAATGATCTTAGGAAGGGATGTCTCACATAGGTCTCCTTGTCTACAAGATATCCAATCCATCGCTACTGTAATTCTTGATGCTTGTAGAGTTGTTTACAACATTGTCACCACATTCTAGATATGCTTAATGCTACATGAATTTATTTTTTCCAGGTTGTAGGATCTCGACTTTGGCCACTGATATCAAGGTATATGGCAGTTGTGCGAACCCAATCTTCTTAAGTAGAGATGATTGAATCTTTATTCAAGCTTTTAGCAAATAGGGAGGATGATGGCACTATGAGGTACTAATTTGAAATTATAATTTAATGTCTCTTTCATAGTTATAATTTCTCGTAATACTGAATGAATACTACTCTATCGTGCTTTGGGAAATTGCTTCTGAATTTCTATCAAATTAGTAATGAGTGCAAACCATCTCAGATTGTTGTTTTCAGGTAAGAATCATCATCACTACAAGTTTGCATTTATGTGCATTGCATATATTTTAATTTGCTAATTTAATATCTATATACATACCTCTCACTATTATACTTTATACACTTCTGCATTTGTTCATTTTGTGAACAATTATACATTTTTGCATTTTTATATTTACGCTATTACGTAGTCAACTATACTATAGCACGTACATTGCACGTGCGTCTCACTAGTCTTTTAAAAAGAGTATACCAATCTTTAAATTTTTGTATTCTAGTACGTCTAATATTAATTAGATAATTTGAAAAAGAAAAAAATAAATCTATAATATATAAAAAGAGTATGTATTAGAAATAGGGCTAATTTCACAAATGATCACTGAACTTACCCAAAAATTACAAAACGGTAATTGGAGTTACAAACTTGCAGAAACGGTCACTGAACTTACAAGCACTTTCATTAATGGTCACTGAAATTTACAAACTTACAGAAACGGTCACCATTAGGACCGTTATAATTTTAATTCAAACTTAAAGGACCAAAACACGTTAACATAGAAAATTGAGGACCTAAAGTGCAAATTTCAAATTTCATTAGATGATTAGGGTATGATTTTCTCCCAAATTTCGGCTATTATTGTTCCTCCATCGTTTCTAAAGTTTACGTTTGGGTTTGAGGGGTTTTAATTGAAATTTGCACTTGAGGTCTCAATGTTCTATGTTAGTTTAAATTTGAATTAAAATCATAACGGTCATAATGGTGACCGTTTCTGCAAGTTTGTAAACTTCTGTGACTGTTAGGAAAATGGCTAGTAAGTCCAATGACTGTTTCTGTAAGTTTGTAATTTCAACGATCGTTTTGTAATTTTTAAGTAAGTTCAGTAATCGTTAGTGAAATTAACCCATTAGAAATATTTGATTTCCACAAACTTAACAAAATTAAAATTATAATCATAATCTAATAAGATTTTTAAAAACATAAAATTACAATATTGTGTGGGGTACTTCAGAACCCAATGTTACCCCCCATCTCTCTCTCTCTCTCTCTCTCTCTCTCCCCCCCATACATTCTTCCCAACCAACTTCTCCCACCCAGTGGCTCAATAATATGCTCGGTAAACAATTTAGCTTCATTTTTTAGGTATATTTGGAATATAGATGGCGACGGGGCGGGTGTGGGATGGGTTGACCATTTTCACCCCCTCCCATTTTAGTATTTTTGTCATTTTGTCTCATCCCATATTCGGATAAAGCAGGTGGATCCAGGTGGAGCGGGAGTTGCCCCCATTTATTTTTTGTTTTTATTTTATTTTATTTTTTTTAGTTAGTAAATATTTTTTTTTCCAATTTGTTAAAAAACAACTTATGTTCTCTTTAAAAATAAAGATAAATATTTTATTTTTGTTTGATAAAAAACTTAAATTTGAAGTTGACCACGGTAATCCCCACCCCAATTTTGGGTTGAACTCGTTTTTTTGTTATCCCTAATTTGAAAACTAAAATTCTACCTTGTACGATAACTTGAGGTTTCTTAGATTTTTTTTTATTGATTTTAGAAACTTCTTTTTTTCTTTTTCTTTTTTTTTTTCCTGTTGTGACTTCTCTGCTTTTTCTTTTTCCTTTTTTTTTAACATCCATTTTGATTTATCTTAGAATTTCACATAAGATAAGTTTTATTATAATATAATTCAATTTCAAAACTATTTCATTTTTATTTCTCTTTCTAAGCGAATAAATTATTTGTTTTATTTGTATTTTTCATCAACTAGGTTTTGAAATTGAGGCTAACTTTCTGCTCTTTTAATGATTTATTACTTGGGCTTTTTGTTAAAATTTTTCTCAGCGTTCAAACAAGATTATTGGATAATTTTAGATAAATTTGATCACATCCAGTCAACTGTGTTTTTGAAGGGTTGCATTATTCATCTAAATAAATAAGTACTTTTATTGTGTTTGAATGCCCGCTAAAATGACATGTCAATATAAAAAATCGTGATTGTGGTGTCTTCAAACATTATATATAATTGTGGGTAATTAAGTAATTCTATTTAGGATCATTTAAGTAAACAAAAAAATAATTATAATTGTCGTGTAACAAGTAAATTTTGTGATAGTAATATAATTATCATTTTGCTATTTTATTTATATTTTCACTTTTGCTTAAAATACCCTTAATTTTGAATATTCCATAATTTTTATAATTCAATCTTCATATTTCATTTTTATCTGATTGAATCCCACTGTGAATAGCAGTCTGTTATTCACAGTTAATACCGATAGTCACCCTACTTGGCAGATATGTAGTAGTTTGTTATTTGGTGTATGAGATAATAAAAAACTACCACATTAATGCATCAAATAACAAACTGCGACATGTATGTCACATATGTGGCTAACGATAATTTTCACTATGAATGATATTACTCATTTGATTTGGTTTGTAAATTTGTACCATTAAGGTAAAAAAAAAAAAAAAAAAATTGATTAATTATATATGGTAAATGAAAGAAAAAACTGAAATTTTACATTAGTTAGAGTGGAAAGAGATGAAAAAATCTCCAAGGTTTAAAATTGAAAACTTGCTACGGAGAAGCTGAAATGAATACAAAGTTTCATTTTCAAAATAGATTTCCGATATTGCAGAGGACAATAAGCCTCTGATTGACAATTTATTGATGATTTATAAATAGAAATAATAGTTAATCAAATGAAATGTGTGAGTAATGAGTAATAATAATAAGTCGTCGTTTGGGTTCATTAAAATTATAATTTACTTTTTTCTCCTTTCTTATCAATCATACATTTTCTAATAAAATAATATTACATGTAAACTCAAAAAATTTTCATCTTTTTTAACCACACATTCTTCAAAAAAATTATTATGCCAACATACATTATTCTCAAAATCTAATTAAAATGAAGGCTAAACACGTCTGTTTGGTTGAAGTTAACATTTGACTTTGACTAAATTTATAAACGATTCATATGTTTGAATCCAAGCGAGGCTAAATTGATTTATACATTCATTCAAAGTCATTAATTTCAATTACACGTTCATAATCACTCTCTCATTTATCATCAACACATTTCATAGGATCTATTACCGTTCATTGTTATAAATTAATATATTTGTCAAACGGATCCTAACATTGTAATTGCACTTTAATCTTGTCTTCTTCGTTAGTATGACTATGATCTCTTGCCTTCCTAAAACCCTTAAGAGAATACATAACAGATGATTCTTTTGAATTGTTCTTAACATTATTAATATTTTTTTACTCTATCAATTGAAGACAAACAAGAGTTTGAAGGATTGGTGAGGCACTTGATATAAATATTAAAATAAGGGTCTTAAAATTGTTGTTAACTGTCATGTTTAGTTAGAACATACTAGGTTTTTTAGAGAGGTTTGATATTCAAGTGATTGGGATCTTTTATAGGGATTTCTGGAGCTTTGAAAGGGTAGGTTTTAGAGTTCGAAGTTTGAAATTTACAACCAAATAAAAAGAATAGATGAGAATAAAGAAGAATCAATTTTCTCAAATACGACCTCAAATTCTCGCAACTCATGCCATTTTGAATCAAGAAAATACATATTTTCTTATAGGTCATAAACGCAAGACGCAGCCTAGCTTGGACTTTACGAGCAATGGACCTAACTTCTATATGATTCAATTCACAAACACAAGTTCTCATTCATGAATATTACATTTCCTACATATATAAAAGAGTGAGATGTTTATTACTGTAGAAAGTAATCGTCCTAAACGGTACCGTGTGGTTTTTTTGAATTTTTTTATTTTTATTTTGCTATATATTACTTAAAAAAAAAAAAAATTGTTATTTAATTTTTATTTTGCTCTATATACTCCAAAAAAAATAACTAGATATTTTTGAATAAAATAAAATAAAAATGTGAGTGTTATAAAAAAATAAAAATAAAACCAAAAAAAAAAAATTGTGTCTCGCACTGTGCGAGGTTAGCAATACCCATTTTTTTTCTTCAAAAATTTATGTTTTCGCCTTCATTTGTGGGCTTAATTCGGGATATCAAACAAAATCGAAATATTACATTCTTAATATCATTTTGAAGAACTCACGCGTAATATTTCACGACGTTGATGGTGTGTGAAACGGCCAATCGTAGCGAAAGTTACGTTACGTCAAAATACGTCGTTCCAAACTAATATTTCAAAAATTTCGATAACAAACTAACTTTACAAATTATTCGACGATTCTACGCTAATCGAATCCATAAATCTTCTATATTCTCTCGAAACTCATTTCGAGAACTATATCGCAAATATATCGAATAATCTAAATGAATATCGAAAATAGTTAAACGGACGTCAAACACGTGTGTTAAAAAAGACGTATAACTCGTCTTTTTGAATATATTACTTATATTTTTGTCTTCATTGTCAAGCTCATTACGGAATATCAAACGAAGTCTAAATATTACATTCTTAATATTATTTTGAAGTACTCATCGTGTATTATTTCACGACGTTGATGGAGTGCGAAACGGTCAATCGTAGCAAATGTTACGGACCGTCAAAGTAGAACTAATATTTCGAGAATTTCGATAACAAGCTAACTTTAAAAATTCCTAGACGATTGTACGCTGGTCAAATCAATAAATCTTCTATATCATCTCGAAACTCATTTCGAGAACTATATCATAGATATATCGAATGATTTAAATGAATATAAAAAATAGTTAAACGAACGTCAAATGTGCGTGTTCAAAAAGACGTATAACTTATCTTTTTAATAAAACTTATGTTTTTTCTTCATTTTCGGGCTCATTAGGGAATATCAAACAAAGTCGAAATATTACATTCTTAATATTATTTTGAAGTACTCACGGCTATCATTTCACGAATGTGTGCGAAATGGCCAATCGTGGCAAATGTTACGACTATCAAAGTAGGTCGTTTCAAACTAATATTTTGAGAATTTCGATAACAAACTAACTTTAAAAATTTCTAAATGATTGTACGTTGGTCGAATCGATAAATCTTCTATATCATTTAGACTTCGTTTGATATTAATAATATAATATTTCGACTTCGTTTGAATTTTTAAAGTTAGATTGTTATCAAAATTCTCAAAATATTAGTTTGAAACGACCTACTTTGAAACGTCGTAACATTTGCTATGATTGACCGTTTCACACACCATCAACGTCGTGAAATAATAGACGTGAGTACTTGAAAATGATATTAAGAATGTAATATTTCGACTTCTTTTGATATTCCGTAATGAGCCATAAACATTCAGAATTTTTTCCCATTTATCCTGTACTTTTAATCATTTTAATTTAAATATAGTTATAAAATAAAATCAAGCTCTACCCAATTATAATGTTTCAAAACCGTTGACTTCATATTCATTGAAATCTTCATTTTTTTTTTTATATTTTGTATATTCGATTCTACAACATAATTTGTCTATTGATTATACAGTTGTAATATGTAGTTGTTTTTCTTATTGTATACATACATAACATAGGTACAAATATGTAGTTATTCACATTGAACAAGTTATTATCTTTTCACTCATTCTATAAATAATACATTATTTTTCCTACTGCTTTAACAGAAATGAATCCAAAAATGTATTTATATGTTGAAAACAAATTTTTTTCTATCTTATCTCACACCTCAAAATAAAACATAATTTCACGCATTTAACATGCTAACACTTCCTACAAAATAACCTAACCCGTACATCGTATGGGCAACAACTAGTATTTACTTTAAAAGAGCCAATGCAGATTACTGTTCATTTTTTAGTCCCTCGTTCATACTACTATTCATTATACTGTTTCTAAATATCTCCTCTATCGCTACAATATTATATCACATTTTCACACATTATACTGTTGATAAATATCTCCTCTCACTACAATATTCTACTTTCACATTAAACAATTTATACAATTAAAACCTTTTAAATATTCAACATTTTCGCATACAATTTTTGACTTCTAATTGCTTATACTTTGAAACAAAATGGGATATTTAAAAAAAAATGGAACTTTGCACTGTGCGGAGTGCACTGCTCCACATAATTTTTTATTTTTATTTTTATTTTGTGTGTTTATAATGTTAAATTGAGTATATAATAAAATAATAATTAAATGAGTGATTCACCTTTTCTACCCTTACCTTTAAAGAGAGGATGCTCAGATTCGGGTGATTGAGCTTTCACACTCGAAATCCCAATCCAGTTTTACTACTATTCACGAACGAGTTTCCTAATGTTCGCTACAAAATATCTTCTGTATATATACATTTTCAAAAAAGCTGATTGTACAGAAATGCTACAAATGTGAGAGACATGTGGGCTTCATGTGTGAATAACAAATTTCAAAAAAATTTCCACTCACCCCACCAGTATGTGTTGTCTGTAGAATTTCTGTGAACTATATTTCTGTACATCTAACATTTCTTATACATTTTTTTACCTTTTCTTATATCTTTTCTAGGACAGTCATGCTGGTTGTACAAATGGGCTTGACAGAGGGGTTGACAGATCCCTCACATGGGGGGCGCAGCAATTTTTTTTTTAATACAGGTGGGGTTCGCGCTACGGTGAGGGATCTGCCATCCACTTCTGTCAAACCCATCTATACAACCAGATTTATTCTTTCTAGGATTAAGCCACTTTGTCATGGGAGTTGACCACCCCCATGGCAGAAGCCCCACAATAGGGGGGTGGGGGCCGACCATGGCAAAGAAGCATGGTCCTCTTTTCTAATCCCTGTCTGAAGTGAAAAAATGAAGGTGGCGATTTTCAGCGGATTGACGACAAGGAGGAAGAAGATGAAGATGGGAGCTAAGGCGTGAGATCGAGGGCCTCAACGCCAAGGTCAATTTCTTAACCCTTTCCTTTTCACTTTTCCTTTCCCTTTCACTTTCCCTCGAAGAGTAAAGTTTCTGTAGTTTTAATAGTAAAGAAAATGGGGTTCATTCGATTTCCAATAACTTGTCAAAGCTCTGCGGCCATGGTGTTTGTGTTGGTAGTGATGAGGGTTCTAGCGGGAAGAAGGAGAAATCATTGATGACCTGCTATGGTTATTGAAGCTTTTGAAGCAAGCATCTTAACGATGAGAATCTCACGGTATAAATAAAAAGTTTCTTAAAGTTGAATCATCAAGGTTAAATTTAGTTGCGACATCTTTTGATGTCTTGGTGGAAATTTTCACAGCCCTAACAGGTTTAAGTTTGAGATATAATATTATGGGGAGTGAAATTGTGGAGATAGGGACACGGACTCCATCTCCGGAGTTGAAAAAGGATACACTATTTGTTGTTTTAGGAAAAGATGTTAAGGAGAGTAAAAATGTTCTCCTGTTGGCTCTGCATAATTCCAGAGGAAAGAAAAATTGCATCATTAATGAGTTAGTACTCTCTCTCTCTCTCTTTTTTTTTTTTTTTTTTTTTTTTTGTATTTTCATTTTTTTTTTTTTGTAATTGATTTTATTTTGTGTTTGTATGTGTTTAGGTAGGTGGGTTGGTTTAGTGTATTGAACTGTTCGTTCCAAACTTGCTTTGTTATCTGTTTGTGCAGATTTTTTCTAGGATTAATCCTCAAAATTGTGAATTATATGAAGAGAAATTGTATCTTTGTGTTGTTAATCATATATTTTGAAGTTTTTTTAAACTTATTTAGACCTGGGATTGATCAAGAGTTAAAAAATATATATTTGCCTCTTTGACGTGTTTGTGTACTTTTGGATTATACTTCATATGTCTATACTTTTGGATTATACTTTATTTAAGTAATGACGCTTAGAAAGTTCTTCATATGGTAAGCAAGGAGAGTACTCCTAACAATTTTTCTTCTTCTTCAGAAACTATATAAGAGCGTTGTTTTTCTGCTAACTACTTTTCATATTACAATTTATCAGCATTTTAATAGTTGATGTAGTATCCTTTGGTAGTTCTATACCATTATGGGAAAGAGAAAATGTATTCTACCCTTTGATTACCTTTTATTTCCTTAACTTTTGGTAATTTTAGGTTGAACTTGCACACGGAGGGAGAGGATCATCTTATGATAGCTATAGCAGTTACAACAGAGGAGGCAGTCATGATGGACTTTCAAGGCGTTGTGTCTACAGAGGTAGGTTCTGTTATACTCCCACTTTTACTCTTTACTTCTTACATTGACAATGACTCTCCTATAAATTATCCTTTTTCAATGCTAATACATTTGTAGTTTTGGTGATTGGACTGGCCTTCTGCTGCAGCTCTACTGTAGACAATGTTATTGTATTCCACAATGTAGCTTTCCAGCTAATAGCACAATCTCCAAGAGTGAACATATACCAGATAAGTGATATCCTCTTATCAAGATCCCATACATAATTTGACTTCACATACACAATTACTTCATCTGTATTTCTACCAAAATGCAAGCAAGCATTAGTAGAGCCCCTCAAGTATTTGAATATTCACTGCACTGCTTTTCAATGTTCCTACCAAGATTTTCCATGTACCTATTAACTACACTGATTGTATGTGTCAAGTCTAGTCTAGTACAAATCATAGTATACATAAGCGAACCAACTATACTGGAATAAGGAACCCCAAAATATATAATCAATGTTTTCATCTGACTGAGGACACAAGCCAGATGATAATTTAAAGTGGACAACCAAGGGAGAATTGACAGCCTTTGCATCCAGCATATTGAACATGTAAAACACATTCTTAATGTACGCCTTCTGACTCAAATACAATCTGCTAGCTTTTCCATACCTCAAGATCTCCATACTAAGAATTCACACAAGTCTTTCATCTTAAACTCCTCACAAAGTTGAACTTTTACTTTTCCGACATATGCTTTATTCTTAGCTACTATGAGCATATCATTAACATATAACAACAAATATGTAATCGATCTACCATCTCTCATTCTGAAATATACACAACTATTGTAACTGTTTCTAATGAAATTATGAGTAATCATGAATGAATCGAACTTTTTATATCACTGTCTCGACGATTACTTCAATCCATACAAGGACTTATTCAACAAGCACACATAGTCTTCATTTTCAAAAACTATAAAATTCTCTTGTTGTTGCATGTAAATGATCTCCTCAAGTTTTCCTTGTAAGAATGTTGTCTTGGCATCCATCTGCTCAAACTCCAAATCATTCTTAGCCACAACATCAAGTAAAATCCGAATTGAACTACGTTTTACAACTAGTGAGAACACATCTGTGAAGTCAATACCTGAAATCTAACTATAATCATTTGCTACCAATATGATATTATACCTTACATCTTCAAATTCCTAATGTCCATTCCTTCATTTTGAGCACCCAATTGTAGCTAAAAAGCTTTTTATCCTTCGGTAATTTCACCAAATTCGAAGTACTATTTTTATTCAATGACTCAATCTCTCCTGCATAGCAATCAACTATCTGCTAGAGTCACTGCAACTGCTTGCCTTTGAATATGCAGTAGGTCCTCGGTAGAATCAATACTGTCAGCCCACTCAATGCATAAGCTACAAACTCTACATTTCCATACTTCTGTGGAGGTTTCATCTGTCCGCAGGTCTATCATTAGCAATCGAATATTGTAGTGCTGATGGTGGTGTAGGCAAAGTGTTACCGTTTGTTATCTTTGAACTAGATTGTTTTGAAGCCTCTGATTGTTCTCCTGAATCAATTTCCAACTCCACCTAAGTTGAATAAATTATGTTTCTCGATTTTACCAGAATTCCCACGAGGCGAACCATGAATCATAGCAAGTTCATCGAACACTACATCTCTATTAACCGTCACCTTTCCCGTTTCAAGACACTACAACTTATACCCCTTCACACCTGATTTATACTTAAGAAATATGTATTTTGTTGACCTAGGCTCTAACTTTTCATTATCTACGTGAACATAAAAGGACACTCAAAAATCTTCAAATTAAAATAATAAGAAAGTTTTCCAAACCATATCTCTTTTGGCGTCTTTTTCCTAATGGGAACTGAGGATCAAAGATTAATTAGAAACCAAACTGTAGTAGCAGTTTCAGTCCAAAAAATATTAGGCAACCCAGAATTTGAAAGCATACAACGAATATTTTTCATCAAGTTTCTATTCATCTGCCCTGCCATACCATTCTTTTGCTGAGTTCGAAGTACTTTCAAGTGATCAAGATACATTCAGCCCTGTAAAAACTATTGAATTCATCGAACAAAACTTCAACTCATTATCTGTATGTAGACATTTTACCTGTTTCCTTGTCTGTTTTTCTATCCTCTTTCTCACTTATTGAAGGTCCTAAACACATCACTCCTCTATTTCAAGAAGAATACCCAAACTTTCCTAGAGAAATTATCAATTACTATCAACAAGTAATAAGCACCCCCTTTAGTGGACACTCTCCGATCCCTAAAGATTTGAATGAATATATTCAATTGTTATTTTTGTGTTGTATCTTCCTTTAGTGAATTTGACTATTTTCTATTCCCAAAGACATAGTGCTTACAAAACTTCATCTTACTGATCAGTAAGTCTCCTCTTACTCAATTATACCATATTATTCTCACTCATAAGCTCAAGTCGCATTTGCTAAAGTTTAGTAACTTTTTCATTTGTCAAAGAAGAAGTAGAAACTATTACATCCCTTATAACTGTGGAACCCTGCAAAATATATAATTGTGCAAAACTTTTATGTCATTTCATGACAACGCACATTTAAAACTATATCTTCACCAGTGTTTCTATTACCCTTTGAGTCAAGAGTACTCAACGATATGAGATTCTACTTCAATTCTGGAACGCGTCTTATATCTGTAAGTGTTTCAATAGCCCCATCAAACATTCTGATTCTGACTGTACCAACTCCGACAATTTTACAAGGCATGTTGTTTTTCATAATCACAGCATCTCTCGAAACTCCTTCATATGTTGTAAATCAATCCTTGTTGGGACACATATGAAAAGTATATGCTAAGTTAAGAACTCATTCCTCTTAAGGTTTCGAACCCATGTCAGAAATCACAAGAAACTTTTCTTTTCTTTGCCCATCTTCCACAACATTAGCCTTCGCTATGTTTTCAGGTTGATTTACTTGATCAGTAGCACCTACAACCTTGTTTATGTTTTTTTCGAAGCATAGTAATCAACTTTATTATGCACCTTCTTCTTACAAAAGTGACATGTTTTCGCTACATATCTGGATTTCGATCAATCTCTTATATTTCTACCAAGATTCCTATCTTGATTTCTCCTACGAACAACTAGGTCTTCAGCCTGACTCCTAGATCCACTTGCAAGATGCTTTATCTTTTATTTAGATGGTAAAGTATCATAGACCTCATCCACAGTGAAAGTATCCCAACTATAGATAATAGTATCTCTAAAAGTCACATATGATGGTGACAATGAACACAATTTCAATGCCAAGTCCTCCTCATCATACTTAACTTCCAATGTCTCCAAACCAACAACGATTTTGTTTGAACATAGTTAAATGATCATCCAATGACGTACCTTCGAACATTTGGTGAGAATACAAGCGCTGCTTCTAGTGTAACTTACTGGTCAAACTTTTTATTATACAAAACTGCTCCAATTTTAACTACAACGCAACGACACTTTTCTCCTTTAAGAATTTGATTTGATAGATGTAGATGGATTTGAGATTGGGCTTTCCAATCCCTATACTGCATTTCATCCTGCGTCCAGGTTGAATGTATCTTATCAAATCCAAGCAAGACTTCCTTTAGATTCATCTACGCGAGAACTGCTCGCATATTCACTTGCCAAAAAGTAAATCTCGTGCTTCGATCTAATAACGAAATATCGTATTTCATCGTTGCCTTGCGGAATAATCAACCTTGCTCTGATACCTCTTGTTATGAATTGATCGCAAGATAATGATAATAATGAAATAAACAATAACACCAAAATTTATTTGAAAATCCAAGATTAGAAAAAATCACAAGTAGAAAAAGAAAATTTCATTATAATTAATAGCAATTGTGTTTACAATAAAATCCTAATACTCTCAATTAAAATCTAAAATCGTCAAGATGTTGTATGAATGCTATGACCTCAATACAAATCGTGAAAAATATATATGAACTCAAAAATCTAAGTTCTAGATGAATAATAGTTTAAAAAAAAAAGCGTCAAAATGCGAAACGGGCCTATTCCGAATAACCTTATTGCTCGAGCGACAGGCGAGCGCCAACTCCGTCGCTTGAGTGTCAGCATAGGCGCCAAGATAGCTCCAAGTCTCTGTTGAAAATCTAAAGGCGCCATTCGAATGGTAAGCTAGCTACAAACCGGCAAAAATGCGATGACTTTTCACCCGATCTATAATTTAATTTCTTTAAGATCACTTCAACCAAAACTCTGATGCCCACTAGAATTTGGATCAAACCACAAGAAGTTCTTTTAAAAATTTGTTTCCAAACAAAAATTAAAATAACTTCCTCCAAAAGCTCATATACATGAAAGAAAAGTAAAAGAAAAAGTCATACCAAACGAACTTTTAATCTATCAAATTAAGTAAAATTTGCACTTGTAAAAAAATTAAATTGTAAATCTAGACAACCACACGCTAGTTCGGCACTTGAAGAATTTAAAAAGAAACTTAATCAAAAAATGAACAAAACAGCTCAAACTATTGCAAAAAAAAAAAAAATTCGTTAGTTCTATTTTGAGGGAGTACATAATAGTTGTGGTATGATGGATCTCATATTCGTGGCTACCATGAGGAAATGCTCGTTTAAAATTTTGTCCTTCACAGTTACGGGCTAGAAAGGCTTGCTGATCATGTTGAAGTTAACAATAGCATTGCACCTTTTTACAGAAGCTTGCAAGGTGAAACCTGTAAATTGGATTATAAGCCAAAGCAATGGGAATACCGAAACTCAATGTTGGCAAACTATCTCGTCTAAAAGCTCAAGTTGGTAGAGAGATGACACATTCATTTATTTAAAATTAACTTTTCATTAAAAGTTTGACAGGTGCACACTTTAAATATATGGGTGGCGGGAGACTTGATGTAGCATAGTCGACACTAATGGCGGACCTAGGATTTTAGAACTGGTAGGTCCTAAACTGAAAGATATTGAGATGAAGGAGGGGGGAGTATGCTGCCCCTGAATTTTTTTTTTTTTTGAGCTGAAGGTAGCACAAACATTCATAATGATTAAAAAAACCTGTACAATTAAAATGATAGAAGTTTGAAATACATATTATTTTCCATTCTTAAATTGCTGCAAAAATGAAAAAATTATTAACTCGGAAACGCTCATCCGATCAATTACAGCAGTAGGCTGACAAATTGAAATCAGAACTACTTTTTAATTGTGTTAGGCTGCTCAAAATCAAATTCAAATATGTAGACAAAAATTTCTATCCAATTTCGAGGTCTCAACCCATGCTACTAAACAATTTCTTCAACAATTAGACGGATTTACTACAAGAGGTGAAAGCACTTCGTTGCTACTGACAATTAACAACCTCAGGAAGAACCAAACATACAACTAAACCAGCAAAACGGACAAAAGAACAACACTTTAATATCAAAACAAATCACAACCTTCAACAACTCTCTGAATTCAAATATTAATTAACTAAAATTCATTTCCAAAGCCAGATTTTCGATTTTCCATCTAAATCTGTACTTATATCTAACATGTTATAATTAAAAATTACAGTATACTTTATAGATATTATATCCCAAAATCTGTACTTATATCTAACATCTAACATATTATATCCCAAAATTATAAAATATTTTAAATAAAAAAATGAAAAAAAAAAAAAAAAAAAAACCTGAAAATCTAGTTGGTTATAGGACCCACCAGGTCCACTGGTGGGTCCGCCATTGGTCAACACCATGTTGAACCATCTTAGCCAAAAGCTTTAAATTTGGTCTTTGTACATGAATCACATAAACTGACTAGTAGCTAAGGGAATAATAAGAGAACTGAAGTCGATGTTTAAGAACAAAATCAAAGAAGCTCCCCATTTAACAAAATGAAGAAAAAAATTACCTCTTCAATGTGCTGTTTGAGTCGTGCAAAACTCTCCTTGGCAAATGCCCTAAAAGTTCTGCCGATCGTAACTTAATCAGGAATAACATTAAACGCACCACCTCAGAGAAGCAACCCGATTAACAAAATGAAGAAAAAAAAATTACCTCTTCATTGTGCTATTTGAGTTGTGCAAAATTCTTCTTGGAAAATGCCCTAAAAGTTTCCCCGATTGTAACTGAATCAGGAATCACATTAAACGCACCACCCCCTCAGAATTTAGTAACGGTGACTACCTGCGGAGATCATCAGTTCTTGTCTGCGAAGGTTTTGAAAAATGAATAAAAACAGGCAATCCTTTAAGCTCAAACATGACCACTGTGTCATCTTTAAAAGTCACATCGGTACTCTGAGGAGGTATGGGGAAAGGGCATGTGTAAAAGGGGAAAACTTGGTATTACGAGCGAAAATTAATTCTAATGGAGAAAAGTGTAAACACTGAACAATTTTCCAGAAATCCCTGCACAAATTTTATATAATAAGAGGTATACATTTATGCAAACATTGAAAAATGACAATACACGATCCAATTTTTGTTCTTGAAGTTCCATCAACCATTAAATTGTAGCTTTAGAATAGAAACTTTGGACAATAGTGCGTGAATGAGTACCTGTGAATCCAAGGGGTCAGCTTCCCTTGAAACAAGACGCTGTAAAGTAACAATTATGTTTGAAGCAGCTAAAATAGGGTCTACAGTATTCTGTGGAAGGGCCACATGACCTCCTTTCCCTGCAATTGCTGCCTCCAAAAAACAGCTGCCATCCAAAATGGGGCCAGACCTAGTGGCGATCGAGCCTAGTGGATATCTAGCAGAAGCATGCAATCCGAAGATCACATCAACATTCTCCAGTATCCCAGCATCAAGCATTTTCTTTGCTCCGCCACCTCCTTCCTCGGCTGGTTGGAAAACTAACATAACAGTACCCTAAAAATGATTTTTTTTTTTTTCATCCATAAGAGAATTATGTTGCTACTGGTGTCACTAGTTGTCAGATAAAGCAGAGGACTAAACAAACAGTTAATGACACCCCTGCTTCCCCCCCCCCACCAAAAAATCCAAACTGTTAAGGATGCGTTCTCTTCGTGTTTCTGTTTTGTGTTTTCAGTGTCTATTTTGAAATTACTGAAAATGCGTTCTCTTCGTCATTTTGAAAAATAATTTCTCAAAACATAAAACACAAAACGCGTTCTCTTTGCACTTTTTTATAATATTATTTGATAATATTTTATTCAAGAAATATGATTATTCAATTAACTTTAATTGCTTAATGTTAATATATTATAAACCTGAAATTTCTTTGAATTTTGAAATATCTTTAAATCATGAAATATTTTTTCATTTATTAAAATAACATATAAATTTGTGAAATTTTTTATTAATATTATTTTATTCTAGAAATCTGATTATTTTATTAATTTTAATAGTTTAATGTTAATGTAGTATAAAATAACATATAAATGTGAAATATTTATGCATTTTCAAATATTTTTCCACTTTTAATAAAATAACATATACATTTCGATAATAAACACTTTTATAATATTTTATTCAATAAATCCGATTATTCAATTAATTTTAATAATTTACTGTTAATATAGTATTAAATAACATATGCATTTTGAAATTTATTAATGTTGATACATTTTTTTTTTTAAATATAAAAACACAACCCAAATTAAATTTAGCAACACATTTGAATAGATACTATTACGAGTTTACATGTCATGACAAAACAGATAAGCACTAAACAAAATATAAAATTAATCCCATGACTCATGTACGACATCTCGAGTAATCATTCCACATTTGTGTAGCAATTTGATCTCTGACTTGTTCCATTTGAGCCAGAATCGATGAGAAAAAAATTGACATCTTTTGGCTCTTGGGAATATAGCATTTAACACAGTTCATATGATGAGAAAGCACTACAATACTTTAAAATCCTGAATACGAACTCAAAAACTAACCAAAAACAAAAACTCCCATCTCAATTGAAATTCTAATACATGTAAGCATAAAAAAAAATAATCTTCATATGACTTAATTATCCGGTGATTACATTAAACTCACGCTTTTGATACTGCTCGTAAAAAGTTATAAATGTTGAAGCTTCTCTTCTACGAGTTCAATACAGCGGAATAGAACAAACTCGACAAGGTTCAACGACCATACTGTATCAGATGAGAATGGATCATCATTATTCTGGCTTTGTGCCATGGTTCCTGTCAATAATGTGATTCTATAGCCATTATCCCATCGTTTATGGATGCCTTCACTCGGATAAAGAAAATCAAGCTCCACAACCTGTGAAACCAAAGAAAAATAGAGATCAAAAGAAGGTTCCTTATTCTAGGTGTAGTAGTCTTTTAGGTTTATAATGCTTGGGAAATCTCTTCATACAATGGAGCAGATTAGTGATAATTCACAATTCTAATTTGCATAGAATTGCCAAATTCTTGTGAAAGTTGAGCATTTTTATTCCTCATTATTGCTCTCCTTTCTTCCTCACGATTTACCTATAGATCCATGATAAATATAAATTTCTCCACATGAAAGCATTAGTTCGTATGTACATGGTCTAATTAGTTCCATAAATTTATCATTAGCAGCAAAGTGCTTGCCGAATATTTTTCTTCAAACATTTAAAGCAAAAATTTTATACATTTTTCCATTTTCCAAATTCAAATACATCCCCAAATTCCATAAATAGATTTGGGACCCAACATTACCCTAGAAAATCAGAAGATGCAATTTACTTGCCTAAGGATTTTATTTATATATATTATTATTTACAGTTACTCAATCTGTGGTAAATAGGAATTTCTCCACACATAAAGCATTAGTTCATAGGTAGATGGTCTCTGTCTGAAATTAGTTCCATAAATTCATCATCAGCGTCACAAAGTGCTTTCCATCAAATGTTTAATTATTTACATCCAAAAACAACATTTTTTTTTCAGTTTTTTAAATTCTAGCACTAATAGTCTGCAAATTGATATTACAGCTCCTCTTAATACATTTAATGATGGACACAAGAACAAGAAGAAACAAAAAGAAAGTTAAAAAAGACAAACCTGATCACAAAAGCCAGAATTCCGGGACATGACAATAGCCCAGCAGGTACCAGCAGTTGCCATGGAAGTCACATGATACCCTTCTTTCTATTTCTTGTTTATCCATTTGAATGAGAAGGATTCACTCACTATGAAGGATATGGTAAAATAAAAGCCAACACAGCAGATGAAAAACAAGGAGAATTCAACGAAATGAAAAAGATGGAAGAACTACAATGCAAACAAAGAACAAAACAACTGATACAAAACAAGGAGAATTTGATTAAAATTAGAGGGGAAAACTACAGTGCAAATAAAAAATGAACTACCCATTAAAAAACATTCACAATGACATGCAGATTAAGTTTAAGCAAGGACTGAAAATGGAAAGAATAATATGGGTGTATTGTATACAAAACGTAGCAACTTGCACACGCATTAAACACAACAGAAGCTGAAATAATAGTTCCGTTTTCATTACTTAATAGATCTTCCTTTTGTTTGATTACAAGCTTCGAATTATTCTATCATGAATTTTGAAGATTGTTAATGATTTATTATGAGTTTATTTTGCATTTTAATAGTTTTTTTTTAACAATTCTTGGTTTTTGAAGGAAAAACACAATAATACCTCATTACACCAGCTTAAACATTGAATATGAATACGATAAAGAGAATTATTCAGGGCTTATGCTAACAACAAAAACTCACACAATTAATTAGTGCTCAATTCAATGTCTATACTACTACCCAATTCATATTATGATCAATAAATAGATAGCACAGAAGATTCTCTCTTTCAGCAATTAAACATAACCAAGTTGCATTCATGGTTACAAGTATAAAATGGTCCACACAAGCATAAGTTCAATATCAATATCTCGAGAAAATGCATTCAAGTCACAAAATCATCTAGGCAATGACAAGCACGCCCCATTAATTTTGCATAAAGGAAGTAACATATTTGAATCATTCTTCCCCTACATTTAAAATGAAGATATCCCACATATTCCAAAGATTAATATAGTAAAGAAAGAAGACACGCCTGGCCTCTCTTGCAATTGAAATACGTTTCTCTTAGTCCCACACACTCGCTTGAAATTTTCGGGCTCTGCTCCTTGGCACATTCTCTATATGGCCGGTTGTCCACCTAAAATAATTCATTTTATCTCAAATTATGTCAAGTTTCATTCCTAATAATCAAGACTACCAATAGTATACCCTAACCTATGACCACACGAAATCAAGGCTCAACTACAGAGTACTCAGTGATTCGAGCTCCATGAGTTCCAAATCCAATAATGTCATTTAGTCACTCAATTTTAGAATTCTTCATACTAAACCGAAAAACTTAAAAGGTGAATATATATACCTTTACACAGTCTGATTCACTGAGGCATTTGACCAATTCCATAGCAAGGCCCTTGCAGGATTTGGCCATTTCTAGGGCAATTATTTATCCATAAAACACAACAGCAAAAAGCCAAATTCCTAATCCTGTCGTCTACCACATAAATAGCATAGGGCAACGGCTGAACCGGTCGGATTTCAGCACGATGGAAACGCACATAGATTAGCACCAACGCGGCCGGTGGAAGACGGCAGTAGAAGGGGGAGAGAGAGCGAAGAGAGAGCGAGAGCGAAGAGAGAGAGTGAGAGATGTGTGAGGGAGAGTGAGATGTGAGAGAGGGATTTTTAGGGCGATCGTTTTCCGCGTTTTGTAAATTAAAGGTGAAAACGCCCAAAACACAGAAACGTCGTTTTGCGTTTTGTTTGAAAAAAAAAATTTGTTTTGAAAAATTTGTTTTCGAAAACGGGAAAGAGAACGCGTTTTCGTCGTTTTGAAAAATCGAAAACAGAAAACAAAACGACAAAGAGAACGCAGCCTAAGTTATTTGTAATTTATTGCAATATTATCAAATAACGAGGATTCACGTTTTCCTAGCTCCTGTGTGAAGGAGCTATTGAGAAAAAAAATCACTTTTTTGGTTTGACTGAGTGTCCCATCATGCAAAAAAAATTGGTTACAAAATTTGAACAGTTCCGCCATGCATCTGACAAATGTGGAATGAAAATGACATGTCATGCAAATACCCAAAATGACCAACAAATTTTTGGGCAAACCACACTGTTAAATGGCAAGGGCAGTTCTGTCTTTTCATCTAGTAAATCTGGGGTAAATATGGAATCAAATAGTTGGACGAATATTGACATTGGGACTGTCAGAAATGCATTCAGGGGTGGGCCAAGATTGCTCAATATTTTATTGAAGTTTTGAATTTCAAACATCCCAAAATTGCTAAAAAACTAATATTAACCTCCATCAAAGGGGGGCCTAGTAACTTTTTTGATGGTTTCAATGCAATTTTAGAAATAGGAAAGGGCAAAATATGATCAAACCAATCATATTTGAACACATGCAAAGTAGGAGAATATATATAAAACAGCCAAGTTTGTGTAAATCCCAACTCCCAAGGGTGTATGCAAAAGGTTCTGAGATGAGGCATGTAAGGTGTATGCAAAAGGTTATGAGACGAGGCATGTAAGGTGTTCCTTGTGTCTTTTTGGGTTGGGTTGTTGGGAGAAGGGTAAAAGAAAGGCATGCTAAGGGGTTGGGTCCAAAGTTACCCTTGTCGAGTTACAATAGGCCAGACATAGAAGGGAAGGGAAAGGAAGGGAAGGGAAACAGGGGAAGATGTTGAGTTGTTCACTGTGCTTGCAGAACAGTATTGCCGAAATTGGATTTGACAACTGTTCAGTGCTTTTGACCGTATTTCTGTATAATTGAGTTATATGCACTGTGCTTGCCCAATGGTGGTTTTGCTAAATAATCATTGTGGATGCTCGGAAATAAAGAAAAACTAAGAAACACATCATTAAATTGATTAATCATGCATATATGATGCAAAAATAACTATTTCACAGCATCTTCAAATCCTTCCAAAGAGGTATGTTGGCAGGTTCATGGTAAAGCTACTACTAGGAAAAATATCAAGTCCGAGAGAAACGATTGTGCTTTTCAAGTATCAGGTGATGTACAACAACCTACCAACTCTAGAGGACCAGATTCTCAGCGTTTCACTAATGAGCTAAGAGCTATTGCACAGAATTATAAATAAGTCTAAAGCTAACCAAAGCCTTTCACCCTTCCTATCTTTATTCCAAGCAAGATAAATTCTAGACAGCCAAAGTGTTTATCTGGAAAGAAAGCTCCTTGGATAATCCAAGAGCAATGAATTACATAATCAGTTTTTCAAATTTATTATTTTTATATGTTCCATGTGGCAGTGATAAAAAAGAAGTGAGAATTGCAGATGACACATTGTCTTCAGTGCAAGGAAGGGTTGGGTTCAATGCTAAACTTCGTTCTTTATTTTTCTAACCTATCTTGCAATCAAATTTCGATTCAAGAAGTTTAGGAAAGATTATTAGTGCATTAAATTTTTGTTTTCCACACTATGGATTTCAAGACTAGGATTTAGGGGAAAAGATTAGCAGTAATAGGGGACTTGATGGCCTGTACTGTTTTAAATATGATGCTGATGTAGAAAAAAAGATTCATGAGGTGAAGAGACGACTTCTGTACCTCTTTCCCTTAAAATTCTATGGTTGTGGGATCTTTGTTTATGTGCACAATTATCTTAGAGGTAAATTAGACATACTGACAATCAAATATGTGTCCTTCAGACACCCTCCTACTCAAAAAGTATAAATGATTGGATCCCAAGTTAAAGAATTTGTTTGTCTCCGATGATGTTACTTCCTTCGAAATCCAATTATTATCCCGTAACTTCTCTTCAGGGAAACAGTTTCAAGGAAGATTACTTTTGGGAAACTCTTCCCATGCCTATTATTCAAATTAAGTAGTTTCATTGCCTATCCACTATGCTAACTCTTTTACGCCACGAACTGTGATTGAAATACATGCTTTGGAGGAAGACCAATCACCAAACCCTATGCTTCGATCTATTATAGGCAGCTATTCGTCCAGCATCATCGTCAACCAAATGGCCCCTTATTTAGTTGACTGACTACTATAATAATTCCAAAACACCCAGTGAAGATATGTTAAACAAATAAAGTGGGATAGGAGCTCGTGGGATTAAAGTGAAGGGGCAGGGATGGCTATACTAGGAGAGAAAACTCCAAGCCAAAACCTAATAAAAAAGCCATAGAATATGAATGAACATCATTCTCCTACACAAAGCCATGACTTAGATTTGGAGGCAAAACGGAAATGGAGCACAATTTACTCCTAATATATATAACTGTATCTATTCCTACTGCTATTGGAATAGCTATAGCTTTGTTGAGTTAAGCAACTAAGATAAAATGCTTAGCATACTTTTGTCAAATTCAAAGGACGTTATATTGACCTAATACAACAATGCCATTTTTGAAAACACATAAATGTTGCACACATTAAACATGCATGAAAACTACAACCACATTTATTATTTTTATCTGTACAATGTGGTGGTTAACAAAAAGTGAGAATTGCAGATGGAACACTGTGCAAGGAAGAGTTTTATATCACTTTCAAAAAAGCTAATGCTAAAGTTCATTCTGTATTTGTTTCAGCTTAAGCAAGATTATTAGTGTCTCGCTAAATTTTTTTCCCACTCACTATGGATTTCAAAACTTGAATTTAGGGAAAAAGATGCCATCCTTCAAAAACATAAAATGATGTACATATCAGCCTCTGTTTGGCAAAATTTATAAAACCAGTCAAATTTCATTTCAACCACACATTTCAATGGACCCACAAGTGTTATCCATTTATCTACCACTCATTTCATTTATAAATTTAACCATTATAAATTCTACAAAAATGGATGCTTCAACGAGCATGGAAACTGCAACTGCACATATGCTATGTTATTTTTTATGCAAGTTGTAATTAAATCAATAAATGAAACTTTGTACATTTAAAAAGAATCCAGCTGATATTTTTTTTTTTTTCCTTTATAGAATTTTGAAGCGTATGAAGTGATAATTGAAAACTCTAGGTTTCAAGTTCTATATAAGCTCATTACATTTGCTCCTAATTGCCCTGCAGCAACACCCCCTTCTTCTATATCTCTCTTTCTTCTCTCTCTCAAGAGAGGCATAAAACTAAGCGCTAATCCGGCCATTATTCTTTCTGACCAATCATGTTTTTCTCAGTTTTGGTGATTTTCTTGTCTAGTATTATGTAGTTTATATAACTGTAGATGGAAGTCATTTTTTCTCACTTAAAAGGTTGAAAGCCATTTACATATTAACCATCTCTATACACACATACTGTATTGTACAAATATCTTTAAATTGATTTATATTTTTTATTTTTCCAAGACTACAAAGTCGAAAATTTGTGCTCTCATGCGTGTATTTTTTGAAATGCCTCACAATTGTATATGTTCAAACACAAAGTAAGTAATACATCTAGATTTGAATATTATTTTTCTCAATTCTCAAGGAAAAAAGGGAAAGAAAGCAGAAGTGATCAACCTCTAAATCAGCATGATGCTCCTAAAGTATCTTTGCTGCACCAAGTAGCATAGCAACATGCGCATCATGTCCACAAACATGCATCTTTCCAGGAATTTTACTTTTATGCTCCCACTCAACGGCTTCCTGATCAAATCAACAACATTATTAGTTCTGCAAAATCACTGACACACAATAACTACGAACAATTTCAGGAACAACTTGTAAGTAACAAAGTCAAAAAAATGACACTAATCTAAGTAACAATAAACAAAGTTACACCCACAAAAATTTGAAATATGGTCATTCAACTAAAAGAATAAAAAAATTACCAAACCTGTATAGCTAAGGCATCCATATCTGCTCTGATCGCCACAAAAGGTGGCTTTCCAGTGCCAATATAGCCAACAAAACCAGTAACAGCAATTGGATACTTATAGGGGATGCCCAATTTATTAACCTCGTTTCTAATAAGCTTACTGGTCTCAAATTCCTCAAAACCAGTTCTGGGTTTTCATGTATAGCCCTCCTAATGTTAACCATCCACTCAAAAACCTCTGCCCTTTTGGCCAATTTGAAGAATTTTGATGGGATTCCAACCAACCCTTCCTTGCCCATAAAAGATTTTGACAAAGTGGGTTTCGTCTTAGCAACGTGCACAGATTGAACAGCAAATAAATCCCTGTGAAGAAACCCATAAATTGCTCTAATAATCACTACAAATTGACTATTTCTAGTGCGTAAAAGTGTTTTTTCAGTAGTAGATGGGGCATTTGAAATCGGCTTGTTTGATATGAAGTGATCAAAGGTTAGAAACTTTAGAGGAACAAAAAAGAATAATGCCATGAAAATTAACAGAGAAAACTGCGAATTGTGTCATGTTTTGGACGGAAAATTTGGAGTTCGGGCCTCAACCTATTATAAATTAACCAAGTTGGTTACTCTTTTCCCTCACATATAAAAAGAGTAGGGATGTATGCTACTGTAGAAACTACTACCAAACAATTAAAAAAGCAAGCAACTAATTAAAAAGGCAGGCATGTACCACCAAACAATTAAAAAGGTCGGCAAATCACGTATATTTCCTACTGTAGATGTTACTGTAGAAACTACCAGAGACAAGCTCTTTAACCATTTTTCCACTCTACCGGCCATACCTTTTGCTCCCTTCATCTGCTTCCAGGTCAATTATATTTCTCTAATTGCATTGTCCCTCGCTCTCTCCCTCCTCTCCCACCCTCTTTCACTACTTGTATTACTGGCCCTACTCGCTGCCTGGATATTCCTGTACCTCTTCCTGCCTTCGGATCAACTGGTTGTTATGGGTGGACGTATGTTTTCTGATCGTGAAATTCTGGGGATTTTGGTGGTGGTCACCGTAGTAGTTGTGTTTCTCACGAGCGTTGGATCGCTGCTTATCTCGGCCTTGCTTGTTGGTTTAGCTGTCGTTTGCACTCATGGTGCGCTCAGGATGCTGGACGATTTGTTTTTGGACGATCAGGACTCGTCCAATGTTGGGTTTCTCTCATTCCTCGGTGGCGCTGCTTCTTCTACCGCTGCAGCAGCAGCTCCGGCCGTCGCTACCAGGGTAGAATTTCACCGATAATCTGAGGTAAGGTTGGTTTTGGTTTAAATATCATGATTAATTGAATAATATTCAATTGATTGGTAGATGAAATTATGAGGAACTGTACTGGACCCATTTTGGGAAATTCATTTATGCTTTTTTTGTTAAATAGATTAGATCTTTGACCTGTAATATCTGTGACCAAATGCACCGTGTAATGTTTCTTACTGTTCTGGAATGATGCTTAGATTTCTTACACAATTGATTTTATAGTGTAATGCTGGTTGCTAATGCTAGATAAATTGTAATGAAGGTTATCGCTGAATACCTTAGAAAATTGCACAAGTTTAGTCTGAAACACGTTAACAATATTGGGAACTTGTTGGCCTTCTCCATTACCCACGTTTAAGATGGTGTTTATTATGGAAATTTTGGAACCTGATTATGACCATTTTTATTATGAGGAACTGTGTTGAACCCGTTTTTGGAAATTCATTACTGCTTTTCTTAACAAGGTTAGATCTTTGACTTGTAATATCTGTTTCACATGCATCATGTAATGTTTGTTAATGTTCTATACTGATGCTTAGGTTTATTTAAACAATCAACTTTATAGTGAAATGCTGGTTGTTGGATAGATAGTAGTGAATGTTATCATTTAATATAGACAAGTTTAATTGGTTAGTTGAATGTGAAACACATTGACACTTTGGGAACTTGTCGGCCATCACCATTATCCATGTGAACTATCATAAATGCATCAAACGGTGAGATGGTATTTAATATGGAAAATTTGGAACCTGGTCTCGACCACTGTTATATAGCATTACAAGGTTTTTATGTCTCAATGCTTGATGTAAGTATTATTCCTTTAATTTAATAATGGTTGTCGCGGAAATTTTCGAGAAATATTGATCAGGGTTCATAAAAATCAACCAAACGAACACCAATCAATCAACTCGAAAACTTTTCTTAGTACGGTTCGAGGGAAGACAATGGCTTTCGTAGGTGATTCATTAGCCCGGAATCAGATGGAATCCCTTTTGTGTCTCCTGTCTACGGTTAGTCCCTGAAAACTCGTCTTCATAAAATTTTAACTCATTTTTCTTAATATTGAAATATTGGTCAATGATTCTGCACTATACTATTCGAATTTCTCACTAACATCTTCCTTCGTTTTTCCCCAAGTCACGATATAAAACCCCACTGATATAATTATAGATCCAATGACACTGCAAATACAATAAAAAATTAATATGTAAATTAGCTCATCAAGAATTTAAATATTAATTTCAAATTCTTTACGAGTCATATTTAGAGCCCGTTTTAAAAAGTAAAAAGTTGCTTCTAAAACTTAGAAGATGCTTTTGAATATGTTTGATTATTTTTTTATAAGAACATTATCTAGGTGATTAAAACTCTTCACTTGCATTGCTTGTAAATGTTCAGCAATATACTTGTTGTCAGGTACTTGAAGGTCTGGTATATCTACATGAACAAGGTGTCATTCATCGAGATATCAAAGGGGCAAATATTTTGACAACAAAAGAGGTATGTCATCACAATTCTTTTTAGAGTGTTTTCTGCTTTCTTGCTGCATTTTGTGCGAAAGATATTTTCTACTACGATTTGCTTTTTGTTTCTGTTATTGATTTAGCCCCTGTTAGTGTAGCTGAAAATCAAGTTTTTAGTAGATTTTGATGAAGTTGATGAAATGTGTTGATAAAAAGTTGATAAAAGTTGTGGTCCCATGAAATGTGAGGTTGAAAACTAATTTGAGGAAAAATGAATTTTAGAAAATGGGGGCCAAACAAGTGCTTAATTTAAGCTAATTTTTTTTTTCAAGATTCTTCTGCAGTTGATATGAGGAAAATTGTAATTCTATTTAAATTTTTGAATTTACTCTGATCTTATCATGCATCAGTTGTGAATTTTTATTTTATTTAATTTGTCTGCCTGCTAGGATTTGTCTTATGCATTTTTTTCAGAAAAAAAAATAAGCTTGCTGAACATGGTAGTTCCCTGAACTAACTTGTGCTTTCAGGGACTTGTGAAACTTGCGAATTTCGGGGTTGCAACAAAACTTACTGAGGCAGATGTGAATACACATTCAGTTGTTGGAACACCGTACTGGATGGCCCCTGAGGTATTTCTTTGCTGTCCATTGTTGGCATCTGAACCTGATAGCTGTTTCATGAAGTTGGGAATTTAGCGTCTTTACTTGTTATTGGGTACCACAAATACTTTTCTCCTATGGTTTTATGACGGGTGAGGTATACTGTTGGCAAGTAAAATTTGCAAGACATTTCCGTTAATAACATGACAAGTTGAGTTTTTAGGCTATGTTCAAGTTGAAAACTGAAAACTTAAGTCATTGTTCACTGGACATTTTATGAACTTAGGGAAGTTGTGACATGGTGTTTGCAGCTTCCAATTAATTCGAGGCCTATCTAATGTTTAAGTCATAGTTTTTTTTTTATTTTATAAATAAAAAACAGGCGTTATAACATATACATCCTCCTGTATAGATTTGCCTTTTTTTAGTTATTATTATTATTTTTTCTCATTTCATTTCATTCTTTCTCCACTTTCTTATGCTATCAAACATACTTCTGTACTTCTCCTCCATTTCTCTCACCCAATCACCCCATTTCCTGCAAATCATATTTGACTATCAACCATACCTCTACCTAGAAATGGTGGCAACGAACAAGAATGAGACTTGTACAACAAGAGAAAAGAAAGGGAGAAGAAAGGAGAGAGAACATAGAGAAATTGAAGGGAGAAAATATGAGTTTATTTAATAATTAAGAATATCAATTACAATATATAAGCCCCTTCATGTATGATTTAACCTCAGTTAATTTAAGTAGGAAATAACTAATAAAATACTAGAGAATGTTTAAAATAATTATTTTAAAAAAAGTGTTGCATTTAATGCTCCTGTTTAATCCCCATTTTAAAACTATTTTCAATCATACATTATTCGAATAAAATGATTTTAAATGGCTTTCAATCAAGAGTTATGCTAATCTTCTGTCTTTTTTCCCCCTCCCCGATGGTGTTCTTTGGTGAAAATCACTTTGATTTCAGGCTGCTAGGAATTGTTGATTATACAAACTATGAAAACATAAATGTTTTCAATACTAATACAAATAATTTTTTATGTATCTACGCTATTGCATATTTAACTAAATCATGTCACGTACATTGCACGTGCGTTTACTAGTAAAAATAAAAAAAAACTAGTTAGTCGAGTTCTCACCATTTAATAATTTTAATTCTATGTCTGGACTTATCTTCTTTGTCATTAGATATCCCCTATTTTGATTCCGCTAAAAGACTGATGAAAATCTAATTTAAATTCAACAATTAATTTTAAATATGTATTTTATGAATCGAGGATTTCTCAACCACACATTACATTAATCAACTTTTAGAAAAATTTATAAAAGTCTAATTATAATTTAAACCAATAGGGGGCTTAATGTTATTCATCGTGACTCACAGACTTATTGGTAGACAGAGTCGAGAAGTAGCTTAAAATTAAAATTTGATGTCCCATCTTCATCTTTCACTTTTTGAACGAATATGTAAATAGGGAAGTCTCAATGATAAAAAAAATAGTATGTCAAATTTGAGAGCCTTGCCTTGGGGCTTTAGTCGTATGGGTTTGATCTTAGATTTTTATTTTTGATTTTGCTTGATCCGGGTATGCCCGATTTGTTGATGTATTCTTGCTTTTGTGTTGTTCACTCGGGTATGTCCGTAGTTTCTGGTTTGTACCTGATTTGGACTTCTATTACCCGGGTTTGTCCGGTGTAATTGTTTTGTCTATTTTCATTGATATCGTCCGGGTATGTCCGGATGTATTTGTACATTGTACAGGATTTTGATCTATATATTCACATTTACCGAATAAAAAAAAAAAATAGTATGTCAAATATTATACTACAATATAATATTTAGCTATTTATAATGATATATTCGTAATTTTTTTTTTTAGAATATAAAATATTTAGATTTATAAAATATGGTGGGCAAAGTGTAATTACAAGGTGTATTTCGTATATTTTCCAATTGGAAAATGATGGCTTCTTGCCGTGTGGACCGATCCATCAATCACAGCACCCAACCTTTTACTTTTACCCCCAAAATCCCAAGCCCTTAATTGCAACTGGAGCTGATTTTCATTGATCAATTGATCAATTAAATAGCTGAATTTAAAGCTCTATTTTGGAGATTCGGAGGTATTGTAACATAGTTTGTTTCTCCTGATGCAAATGTATATATATATATTTTGGGAATTGTCAAGGGAGCAGAATTTAGAATTAGCTTTTGGTGTTAAGTTCGTTTTTATGTAATTTTATACTGTTATCGTCTGGAATTCACAGGACTATTAGGAGACAAGTGTCTTGATTGATACAGAAGCTAATCAAACCGAATCAAATATGTTTACTCGGATTTTTGGCAAACCTAAGCAAGAGACTAATGCTCTTACTTCTCTGGACAAATTAAATGAGGTATAATTTTTTATATTTTGTGATTATGAATAGTTTCTACGATTTTGAAATTATGCGTAGATTTGTGTGTTCTAATATTCACCTATGTGGCTTCTTTATTTTTTAATTTCATTTGGTAAGTAGAATTAGAATTTTGTAGTTTATTTATGAAGTTTTCATGTGACCGGTTGAACTGTGAAATTCTTTGAGCTGATTGCTTATTGTCAATTCTATTCACTATCTTTTAGGGAAACTCTGTTATAATGACGGCAGCGGTGAAACTTTGTCCGAAAATTTTGATCTATTGAGAACTTTCTTCTGCTCTCATGATACTATGTGTGCTATTCCTTGACATAAAATGGGCCTATATATGTTGTAGTTCATCCAAATTAGTGTCACTTTTTCATTGTTATGCATAGATATATATCCGTTTTCTTTCTTTTGAAAACATATATTCCTCAATTTCTCATATCGAGCACTGATCGAATATGTTTTTGTGGATCAAGGTGCCTTCTCCTATCCATGATGTCTATGGAAAGTTTCAATAAAGCTTATCTTTTTCTGCAAAAGATAATCACCTTTTTTTTGGGTTTATGGGCACAGTTTGCCCCCATCCTGGACCTTTGTATAATTTCCTTATCTAAATAAATCAAAATCTCTAAATATTTACATGGCATGCCTGAGGGAGAAGAATTTGGGATTTCATTCCTATGATTGTTTACTGAGTAACTTAGAATAAGTGAGGACAATGCGTTAAGCAGAATGACAGAAATTTAGTGCTTTATGTTTTACATTAACTTCACGCTCCAGTGTTAAATGGGTATCATGAACTTTATTGTGCGCTTCAGCCTTTATGCTTAGTGGCTTACCAAAGCGACCGTACTCAAGTTAATGTATATTTATCTATTGCTAAAGGGATGGTAAAAAGTTATATTCCAAGCTTCTTACGACCCCAAATTTTTGAATAGTTCCAACCACTTGTAGTTTTAAATATATGTTTGATGATAACTTTGGAAGGCTAAGCTCTACATAATGGTTGACATACTAGTTCTGTTCTAAAGTACTGATCAGTGGTTGTTTGAAGGATAGGAATCAGGATGCCTGATGGATATATGATCATACTGGAATAAATAACTAAGAATCGAGAATATAGGCAAACAAGTGAAAACGGTTCAAATCCAAGATAAATTATTACAAAAAATTGTACAAATCCAAGACAAATTAACAGAAAAATGACTTCGGTGCTTGGGGCACGTCTATGGACCTAAAGAAGTTCTTGTATCAAAATTGATGCAATCCTCCAGATTCAGCTAGAAAGGCTAGAGCGAAATTAACATGGCCTAATGTGGTTCCAATAAATTTAATTTTACTGGATGTTCTGGTGGACAGAAGTCAACTAGCATGGGTGGAATGCAGTGACCACAAAAGGATTAACCAAATATATTGAGAATAAGGTTTATGTTTCTATTATTTTATGCATTATGTGGGTTGTTGTCTAAAATCTTCACGTCCAAATATTCAATATTTTATTCTTTACCTTGTGTAGACTCTTGAGATGCTCGAGAAGAAGGAAAAAGTGCTACTGAAGAAGGCTTCTTCTGAAGTTGAGAAGGCCAAGGCATTTACAAAAGCAAAAAACAAGAAAGGTAATAACCACAACGTTATTTTGGATTCCTACCCAATTTTAAGGATGTCGAGTTTTGGAAAAAAAAAATCTGGTTTATCTCATATTGAGGCACAGTTTACCATTTGTTAGTTTTAGCACAGGGGGAAAAATTGCTTGTATAGCTGTTTTCATCGAACAAATTCTGTCCCTTAGTTTTAGTTATGGTTCTGTTGAATCTGTTCTTCCCATTTACAAGTATGCGCAGGACGCAATGAAGAAGAATGAGACTTGAGCAGAAAGAGAGAGAGAGAGAGAAGAAAGGGGAGAGAATCAAGAGAAATTAGGAGAAATGTGAGTTTATTCAATAATCCGGTCTTAAGTATTATAATGCAAAGACCTATTTATATAGAGTTTAAACTAATCTTATTTAGGTAGGAAACAACTATTAAAAAACCGAGAAAATCTATTAATTAAAATCCTAATTACACTTTCTTACATAATTCCCTGTTTGATCCCCATTTTTGTATTTTTTTTTTAAATAAAAATAATGGGTGGTTAAAAAAATAAGGGACAAGGTTTTGATTTATGTGTAAAATTATTTTATGGGAAAACGTGTGTTTGAAAATGTGTTTTGAAAAAAATGAGTTTTTGGGAAAATGGGGGCCAAATATAGGCTAAATATCTAATTTAGATCTATTAGGATCTCAAACATTTCTTCCCGGCTAAGAGTACTTGGCTCAGACGAGGTAGATAGCAACTTCTTATCCTAGGAGGACTTTTTTTTTTCCGATGACAATTGAATGTGCAAATCATTCAATAGCATCAGTTGACCAAGGGAGACAATCAAGAGAAATTAAAAGGAGGAAATATGAGTTTATTCATTAATCAAATATAAGTATTACAATGTAGAGACCTTAGATATGGGGTTTGAACTAGCTTAACTTAGGTAGGAAACAATTATTAAAATACTTGAAAATCTGTTAAATAAAACCATAATTGCGATTCCTAAAATAAGCATCTAATTTGGAAATTGTACCCTGTAATATGTCTATTTGGATCTCCATCACTAACATATTTAGAAGGCTCTATTTTGAACTCTGAAACAAACTTATGAAAACCAATTATCATGCAGCGGCTATACAGTGTTTGAAGCGGAAGAGACTCTTTGAACAGCAAATTGAGCAGCTTGGAAATTTTCAGCTACGCATCCACGATCAGGTTGATTAAACGTTTTGTGTTGATGTGTATTTCATGGTGCTTCATTCATATCCGATGATCTTTTTCTAAGAAAACCTGCCTGAGTGCTCATTTTAAATGTCTATCTCTGTAGATGATAATGTTAGAAGGTGCCAAAGCAACTACTGAAACAGTGGACGCTTTGAGAAGTGGAGCATCTGCAATGAAATCAATGCAGAAAGCAACGTAAGTAGATGGTTTAGGCTATGTATTACTTCTGGAGTTTTAAAAAATTGTCTAGCACTTGGTATATGCTGTTGATGAGGTTTTTTTCCCCCTTGCTGTAATTATGCATCAGACAGAATACCTAATATGGTGTTTGGTACAGTTATATGCACGAGGCATCAGCATGGGAATAGATAAATTGTGTACTTTTTATAATTGAATTGATGTATGTCATCTTCTCAGCACGTATAGAACTTTAACATGGCTTATATATAGGAACATTGATGATGTTGACAAGACAATGGATGAGATAAATGAACAAACAGAGAACATGAAGCAGATACAGGAAGCCTTGGCTACACCCATTAGTGCAGCAACTGATTTTGATGAGGTTCTTGGCTTATCTCTAATTTGACTAGTTTGAAGTTTTATTTATATTGGTATTGAAATTCTCCATATTGGTACACACGAGTTATGTAAGCAAGTAAACATCATAATTTTTTTCATCGTGACAGGATGAATTGGAGGCTGAGCTTGAAGAATTGGAAGGTGCAGAGTTGGAGGGACAGCTTCTTCAGCCTGCAACCATGGCCCCTGCTGCTCCAGTTCAGGTCCCAGCAGGCAGAGTACCTACTCGCCCTGCTCCTCAGAAACATACAGAGGAAGACGAACTTGCCGCTTTGCAAGCAGAGATGGCACTCTAAGCAAGTCAAATTCCCTGGTTTAACTGGTAAATTCTGTATATTTTGCTATTCTTGTGAATGTGTTATGGTATGTTTGTTATGTTGGATTTGTCATAACTTGACATTGTTAAATACAAAAAGATATTAAGATGATGTCTAGCAAGAGGTGGAGCCAGCTATTTGGAGTTGAGGTCCCAGAATTGAAGATATAGAGGTGATGGGGTGGGGGGCCACGGGGGTGCTACCCCCGAATTTTTTTTGATACCTTATTAACTAAAAAATCAATAAACGTATAAAAGAAAGTACCTTTTGAGTACCAATATTTAATTTAGCACAATCATACCTTATTACAAGTGTTCTTTTCGAGTCTCATATCTTATTAAATAGAATCATTAACATCATCAATCACCCTCGACCAAATCATGCTTATTTCTAAGTCTATTTTTCTTAGACAGCCAATCAAAGTTAAAGTCGGTGGTGATTATAAGCTTTCCAATTCCCGACATTAGGAAAAAGTAAACAGTATAAATACCATATAGAGTACTTGCAAATCATCAAATCGAAGTCTCGAGAACCAGAAATATTTTTTTCCACTAATGGTTGAAAATTCTAAGTCCTTTGTTTACGTCGGTAAGTTTATCTCAATTTCTTGTTTAATTCATCTCTCAATTTTTTTTTTTTAAAAAAAAAAGGGCAAAAAATTGGGGGGTCCGGGTCCCCCGCCCCCTCCCCCCTCCTCCGCCAGTGATGTCTAGTACATGAGTATATTTTAATTCTGCATACTCAACGTGCATTTAATGTGGGTTGATCTACCTGTCAACTGCAATTTCCTTTTATATCCAGTGTATGTTATTAGAGCCAGTTCAAAATACTTACGATGGAAACTTGCAAATGTTAACCGATACTGTTGATGTTAGTGGTGCTAGATTTTCATTATCTCTCAGTTTTCTGCAGGTAATGTTGGAGGAGAATATGATATTGTATTTAGAGTGGAGAATCATTCTGCTTCATGTTTTCGCAGTTGCTGGTTCAGCACTCTATGCACATAAAGGTGTGGTACAATTAATAAAGTTTCTTTAGACATTGTAATCTATTGGTATGTTTATAAAAAAAATTCACTGTATCATCACAGAGTATATATAATCTTCTACATCCTTAAACGAATAATACTGTGTACGAATCCTGAAGAGCAATGGAATAAGATTTGTTTTCCTCATACATGATACATACAAAAAAGAACTGCAGATGCTATGGAAATTGAACTCAATCATAAGATATTTCATTCTTCCTAAGTGTTGACATAATCAGTAAGGAAAATAATAGAATCTATATAGTTTTCCTGTTTACAATGAGAATATTTATGAGATTATGTATAGCTTTTAGTGAATAATTAACAATATTAGATTCATGTCGTCTTTAAAAACCTTCAAGAGAAGTTATTGTACTTCTATTAATGAGAAAGTGAGTTTCCCAAACGGAAGCTTATTCACCCCACACTACCATCCTAACAAAGTATAAAATGAAACACCCATAAAAGACCAGTTGCTAAAATCTGAAGACTTGCCAGTGCAGTTAGTCCCGCCATACAAAGAGCTATCTTACCATAAAAGGATGTGGTGAAAATAGATGACATTGTAAAATACAAACCATTGATTAAAAACAAAAAAAGAAAAAAAAGAAAAAAAAAAGGAAAAAGAAAGTAAAAAATTATATGTTTTATCCTTGTAATGCAAGTAGATGTACAGTTTGTATACAGACTGACCAGCAGCTCACTGATTTGCAAGGTTAGTTGATACTTAAAAGAACTAAGAAATTGCTTTTTGGTGCGGAAGCGTTATGAAATTCTTATAATAAGAATTATGTATTAAATAAAAATGATATTTGAACAATCACATCATGTATATATTGAATAATAATTGATTGTTGTTGAAAAAGTGGACAATGCCCCTATATTTATAAGCAAAATTATTCTCTACTTCTACTAGTACTAGGAAACTAATATAAGAGAACTAAAATAAATCCTAATATAAAAAACATAATAATTAGAAATCCTATTGTAAATAAGAAATAATAATAAAAAGATAAACCTATTACAACTAGACATCTTATTATAATTATCTAACTTTTACCCATTTACAATAGGATTATCCTACATCACTTTTGTTCTCACAATTTGTTTCTAAACTACCATTCTTGAATCTTGATATTTGTTGGGAAAAGCTTTATCACCCAAGCTACAGACTCAAGGATTGCCTTCCGGCATCTGGTCTTCGACAAGGCCAACAGGAACCATGGCTGGTAACTCCAAATAGTTGAAATCATCTGTTAATCCGACCTGTTGTTCAATGTAACACAGAGAGAGAGACTTGCTAACAAATAAATGAAGCACTCTTAAATGATTAATCTCGTCCCCATTTTATTATTCCTAATCCGGAAGTAACCTTTCCTTATTCTGTTGTGATAACATTTTTAGATTACTCCAATATAACTAACAATAATGTTACGCAAACAGGGTTTAAAAACAGGGCTTTGACTGTGCGCGTATTTTTCCTGTCTAATGATGTTCCACCATGTGTTCCCCAGTTTTTTAACCCTGTCACTGTAGCATAACGCTATAACTAAAGCTCAACTATTGTAAAATTATATACCTCATTGTAAAGGTGTTCGAGTTGCTCTTTGGCCTGGGAAAGTTGTTTGAACACCATTGGCGCAGTGTGAATATGTTATCTGTGGATTGATAACACATGATAAAAAAGCAATAAATAAGTCATGAACCTCTCACTTCTGCAAACTCAAAAGGGAAAGGACATCGGATTATGAAAGAGGGTTTTGCTATGGTAACCAAGGGCTTGACAGAAGCCCTGACCGAACCCCACAAATAGGGGGTGGGGCCCACTTAAGCCCACTTAAACAGTGGGGTTCGGTCAGGGCTTCTGTCAAGCCCTCTGGCCATTTAGCAAAACCCTATGAAAAAAGAGACCTGTCCATCTGTCAGCTGATGCATGTGCTCCTTCAAGGCTAAGAATGCAGCAGACTATAATATTTCCAAAAACAGGGGAGTGGCCGAGTGGATCGGAAGTGCTATACGTACATAATGATGTACCAAATGTATTACACCCCCCTCACATGGAGGGGGGGCTCACACAATAAAATATTCATGAGCCCCCTCCATGTGAGGGGGATGTAATGCATTTGGTACACCATAAGGTGTACAAATAGCATTTTCCCGAGTGGATAGATATTCTCTGACGAAGAGGGTGTCATTAGGTAAATGAAAATGTCAAGAGTGACAAAAGAAGAAACATTTAACTCGTTGCTTGAAAGGTAGCAGGATTGTTCTCTGCGTACTGTCCTATTTCATCCTGAAAGAGAATCGAGGACCACAGTCAACTTTCAATACCAAACAAACCAAGGAAAAAGAAGAAATTGAGAGCAACAGAAACAACAAAAGAAAGAAAAGCAAAATAAAAAAAAAAAAAAAAAAAAAAATTGAAGTATATCTGAGGAAGGAAATTATGCTATTCAACCTTCACCTCATTATATTTTGCTTCAATAGCTTTAAGCTCATCAAAGGCCTCCTCTCATTCATCCTAATATAGCGAAGAAACTTTTGAGTCATTGGCTATGATTCATGGACACGGACACGTGTGTCCGATACGATACGTGTCAGATACGTTGACACGCAATTTTTCAAACAAGTACTGACACGGCACGTTGTCGTGTTGTTGGTTAAATTTTTTAAAATTCTTTATTTATATAGTATAAATTTAATTTTATAGTTGTCCTTAATTTTTTTTTTTTGTTAAAATCTTTTAAATATATATATATTTTTTATTTACTAATAAATGAAAAATGTTTATGGTAGAGTGTCCGATAAGTATCGAAATCTATAGGGCTGGACATGGTCCGGTTCTCAGAACCGAACCAAACAAAATTTTTTCGGGTATTTAGTAAATGAAATCGTCGGGTTCAGATATAATTATGGACCCATTCGGTTTAGTTCTGTTAGGTTCCATTCGGTTCCGTACTATTATTAAATTTTTTAACGTTTATAATAAAAATGACTAATGACACGTTCAATCTTAGTTTTACAAATTGACGTAGTTCAATTTAATAACATATAAATAACAAATTGTACAATAAGATTAATTTACAAATATATACAAATACCAAAAAGCATATACTAATATTAAAACATCGGTAATCCATTCCATATCAATAATTCATTTGCTTTAAACATTTAAATCTACATAAAATAAAGAAATATAAATTATAAGTCATGGAGATAAAAATACTTTAAAGTATTGTTAATACTTACCAACTATTTGTTAATTGAAAATAATTTGTTAATTTGTTAATAAAAAGTTAAATATTTTTATTTATATAATATAAAAAAATAAAAAATTTAAAAAGATTCGGTTCTTGGTCTAGACTGAGAACCGAACCAAAACTTTCGATTCTAGATTCGGGTACCCGTTCGGGTATTCAATTTCAGAAGAACCGCTCGGTTCTGTTCGGTTCCGATTCGGATCGGTTCGATTCGGGACTTTTGTCCAGCCCTAGAAATCTATACATCAGACATGGACACGATCCCTCTGTCGAAGTGTCCGTACTATAGAAGTCATTGAAAAGGCTATATAGAATACCTTAGTCAAGTGTTATGAAGATTGAGAATGGAGGACATAATTTAATTAACTTAGGGTCCGTGTGATTGTAAATGTGGAATTTGGGTGGAAAGAAAATGAATTACAGGAAATTGAATTGCCTACAATTTGTTTTACCGGGAATTGTTGATTAATTATGTTTGATTGATATAATTTTCGACCCAGAAATTTTGAATCTTTTGGTATTCGTTTGACTGTTTTTTTTTAATTTTTTTTTTATTTATAGAAATTGTTCATGAAAGTGATAAATTTTTTTACCATTGGATTTAGAATTTGTTCAATTGCCAAAAAAAAAATATATATATACCGAATATCATTCGTTTGACTTTATTTTTCATGCAAATTGTCAAGTAAAATGATAAATTTTTTTACCATTGGATCTAGAATTTGTTCCAATTGTCAAAAAAAAAATAAAATAAAAAGCAGAAAAAAAAAATTACCATACCGAATATCATTCTTTTGACTTTGATTTTCATGCAAAATGAAGAACAAATTTCTAGTTCCATGGAAAACGTGTAGTAATCAAACAGGGCCTTACAGATTCTTCTCTCCCCTTCTTCAAAGTTGCATTGATCAACAACTTCTGCATATCGTGTTTTCCTACCTTGGAGATCAGAATCTAGCTTCCTATGAATGTTACTTAGCTGTTGAAAAATTAAATCATGCATTGGCAAGATCAATGTGAAATAATTCTAATTCCTATGAATTTCAGGAAAAAGAAGTGAGTCATTAGATCACCTGGTTACCAGCACAGCTAGGAAGACTCCAAAATATACCTGTAAGTTCAAGTGAAATGACATTCAAAACAGGATGCAAAACTGTAACAGGCTCAGTTTTGCATGGATTCGGAAAAATATGGCGAGATCACATTTGAACAACCTTACTCACAGAAGTTCCTATCTTGTCTTTGAAAAGAAGGTCATCATCCACTAGAATTTGAACAACATCTTTTACTGACTGGCTGATTACGCCTTTCTTCGGGCCCAACTTCTATAGTTCCTTGAGCTAAATGAAACACAATAGGAACATTGAATGATCTTGTTATGATAAATATATGATGCTCAAACATGAACTATACTTCAACTAACAAAATCAAAGATAGAAGATAGAGATGAAATTATAAAAGCAGCAAGATGAGAAGAAAGCTGTTCATATCACTGGACAAACAGGAGAGAGTTGAGACTAAGCAACGGTGGCAACCACGTCTTATATATTGAAGTGCCGTCAATTACTATTAAATTAATAAATACACTATGAGGAAGCAGTTGAGAGAAGCTATAAAACACCATTCTAATCTTCTGTCACATTGTGTTATCACTTAAACCAGAAAATATGGAATAAGAAATATTAGGATAATGTATTGCCAAAAACTCAGCTACACTTAGCATTCAGCATACTACTATAATTTTAAAGAAACTAGTTAAGAGTTCACTGCAATATGAGGACCGTGACTACTAAAAAACCCGATGAATCATTGTTTGAGTTCGTGCTTCATTATCCGAAGGGGAAACTCCCGGCTGTGCCTTAAGTAGCGAAATTTTTGGTTCCTTATTGGTTGTGGGGAGCCGAGGTGAATGTATTGGTTGTGGGTAGGAGGAGTTTGAATAAGTTGTTTGGTAGAAAAAGGTAACATGAAACTGAAATCACTGATTCGAAGGTCTTGGAGCGAGCTTCCGCAGCAGAGGCTGGACCTTTTGCACAGTATTGTTCATGAGCATAATGTGCGCATACACAGCCGGTTTGTATGAGAACCTCAAAAAGGCTATTTTATTTCATGAAGTATTTCCTCTTAAATCATTCTAGATGGTGCTGAAACGTTACCAAATTGGTGTTAAGGAATTATGAAAATAGTTTCTTTCAAAAAAGACGTGAATTAGGAAGGATTGACAGAGAATTACTACATGCCTATATTGCCTTCAGTAATTTGCTGCCATGCATATTAAAAATATAGAACAAGAAATTTAAGGAAAAAAAAATGCACATCGTAGAACCTATTACAATCAGAAGAAAAATACGATAATAACTGGTCAAGTTGGTGGAGTAAACAGGTGAAAAGTACTTACAAGAAGTCCTGTGAGTCATAAAAAATTTGCAGCATTTTCTCACGTTTCTAGTCCAAAGAAAGTCCTCGTTTCTTAGACTGGCAACACATGTAGCAGAAATTAGAATTTCCAAATTTATACTTCATTTTAATTAATGAAATAATGAAGGAAATCACGACAAGAGTGAGAAGCAGATGCAAAAGAGCTATATGAAAAGAAAATGTGGAAAAAACCAAAAAATGTCATCGGATGCTCATAATATCCAGAAAATGTGTAATGACTTTTAACCATGGATGTGTAGATAGCACATATTAATGAAATAAATTGAAGTAACCATTTCTTATGTATGGATCTTGCAAACATCACGGGGGTGACAATTTGGCTTGTCGGCTCGAACTCTCCTTGGCTGAGCCCTGTTTTGGGGCATTGGACCGAGCCCGAGACGACCCGACTAAAAAAATATAAATAAATAAATAAAAAGTCACAGGCAGTAGCTGCCTTTTTTTTTTTTTTTTAAGGCACAGCACAACTGCGTTATAATTTTTTTTTAAAAAAAAAATCAAAAACAAAAAAATCCTCAAATTTTTGGCCGAGCAGCTTGGGCCAAAAAAAGCCTGACTTAATTTTACTCGAGCCGAGTCAAAACCTCAAGTTTACGCTCTCGAGCTGGCTCAACTCGACTTGTTGGTATCCCTAATCACATTTCACCTCTATACATTGTTCTTCCAATTTTATATATTGTTTAGGACATGTTTGATACACCCAAATTTTCCATGAAGTTGGAAAATTAATTATATTTCCCATTTTTGGCTTTTTTTTTTTTCCTATAGAATTGGTTTTCCATTTTTCCTCCACACGTGCACATTTGCCTTGATTATGTGGAATTGGTTTTCTCACCTTTTAGGTGGGTTTTTATTTGTTTTGAATTTATTTATTTTTAATTTTGTGTGTGTGCGCAATAGAAACAAATTATATTCCCAATTGTAAAAATAAAATAAAATAATTCATTTAATTGACAATTTCCATGTAAAACAAAGTCAAACAAACATAAAAAAATTTCTTTTTTTTGGCAATCCAAACAAATTTTATCCCCAAATATAAGAAATTATATCTTTTTAAAATTAAAACCAAACGAACACCGAAAGATAAAAAAATTTCAACAATTTTTAGGTGAAAAATTATATCAATCAAACATAATTAATTGACAATTCCCAATAATACAAGCTTTAGGCAATTCAATTCCCTACAATTTATTTTCTTTCTACCCAAATTTCATCTTTGAATCAAACGTACCCTTAGAGTTTCCAAATAGTTTCAGTTTTTGAAACATTTTTAAAAAATTAGAAGAGGAAAGGAAAACAATATAGTGCAAAATTACGAATGCTTTTTATATGAAATTAAGAATTTCCAAAAAGAATTTGATATGGGAGCATTGCTGTTATAATCCAGCCTGATATGTGAACCGTAGAACAGAGAATTCCCGTTTGTAGTAAACATTATTAACAAATTTCAGGAAATACCTCACAATTTAATCCTACAATACCACAATCATCAATAAAAACACATCAAAAAACCTAAAAGATCAGTCACGAAGAAATTGCTGTAAAGGCGCTAATGAACAAGCAAAAGTTCATTACACATAAATATCATCAGATACTAGTCCGACTCACAAATGTCAGATGTAAAACGAAAACTAATAATCAACCCAAATTTCAAGTTCTCCATGGGAAGAGCTCCTTGTGACAAGACTATAGTAAAGAGAGGATCCTGGTCCACAAAAGAGGATTCCACTCTCAAAACTATGTCCAGAAATATGGCATTGGTAGTAATTGGATTGCTTTGCCACACAAGAGCATGTATTCACTTGTTTACATAGTCGAACCTAAATTTATTGAAAACAGGACTATTATTTTATAACATGTTTTATAGGTCTCAAGCGTTGTGGTGAAAGTTGTTGACTGAGATAGCTTAATTATCTTAGACCAAACACCAAGCATGGAGGCTTTGCTGTTTCTGGAGTATACGTTCCTTCTTCGAACAATTTGAATATGCTACACTAACATAATTACCATAATGTAATTTGAACAGCGCAACAAGATGATCAACAAGATTAGAATGCAAATTCGAGCCCACCGACTTCACGATGTTTACTTAAAATGAATTTACTGTGCTTTTAGGAATTGTTTCCCAGTATAGAACGAATTTCGTCTCCTATGGAAGCAGCACAACAATCTACATGAATTCCAACGAACTTCATAAAGTGTTTTCACTACAAGAACAGTATCTCAGAACGAGAAAGATAATGAAATTCGAAGCAGAGAAAATTTGCAATGAAAGTGGTATAATTTTTTTAGAATCAGGATAGACTATTTATAGATTCATTCGTGGCCATTCGAAAATCCTCCAAGCCTTTTCAGGACAATGTTAAGACAGCCCTCCAAACTTGAACAGAAAATATTGTTCAGAATGAAACACTGCTAATGTTAAGTCTATTAAAGATGTCTGTTACATCGATTAACGGATGACCCAAACCTAAAAAATTACCCGAAAATAAGAGAATCAAAAATTATTTTTATTTAGTACCCAAGAATTTGATTAACTATAATTTGATCCAAAAATTTAAATAATTTTTGTCCAAAAAGATAATATAGTATAAGGACCCACTTGAACACAAATTGAATCGAACTGAATTGGACTCAGACATGGACACGTGCTCGTGCTTATGTTGTGTCAAGCTGAGCCGACCTGACGGACGACGACTCTATGAACTTAGGACCGAACCCAATAAAATATAGGCCTTTTCTCTTTCGAAGACTATTGATACCACTTGGGAAGCTCAAACCCAATTGTCAAACTTCCATTATATAGATCATACCAAAGTTTCCTAACTTTCCTAAGTGGGATATGTGTTTACCATGTTCCAATAAATCAAATTCTTCACTAGTATAGTTTCAAATATGTTATTTTGGCATTAAATTTTTCATTTAATTCTAAATGGGTTTGATAAATAAATATATTACGTTAATCATCTCGTGGAATAGAACGTGAATATGTTTAGTCCTGCTAAAATCGAAGTATGGGTCCCATTAAAATTAGAGATCAAAGTTGACCCAATTCACTACTTAACAAACCATTCCACTATTCCCCCGCATGAATAAAATATGTTAATGTTGATCTTTTTCAAACAATAATATCTGATGTGTTTTTCAAAATATAAATGAAGAAAAATTGCATCGAGATAAATAGTCAAAGACTTTGAACTTTTCTTAGAAAATATATGGAATTTACTTGACCAATCTATAGTAAGATGTTTTAAACAGTTAGCCGTTCATGTAAATTTAGACAATAGAAGTCACAGTTCCCTTTGAACATATTTGGTTCTCACATTTGTATCCATTTTAGACTTGGACTCCTTCTGGTTCATGAGTATTTTTAGAGAATTTATCTTTACACAACTCTCGTATAAACGACATTTTCTCCCTCACATAGGTGATCTCCATAAAGAGTATTATGCTCTACTCCACTTGTACGAACTTTATCTGACGCAATAAATTTGTATTTCATTGTTGATTTAGCTATACTTATTTGTTTTGAAGATTTTTACGATACTGCAGCACTTCCAAGTGTAAAGTCATATCCACTTGTAGACTTGGAGTTTTTAGTATCTAATATCTAATTTCCATCACAATATCTTTCAAGTATTGCAGGATATCTAGAATAGTGCAATCCGAAGTTTTTGGTATGTTTTAAATACCCTAAAACTCTAACAATTGCCTTCTAATGATCGGTGTTTGGATTACTCATATATCGACTTAACTTACTAATAGCGTAAGCAATATCAGATTGAGTGCAATTTATTACATTAAACTGCGATTACTACGAGAGTATTTAAATTGAGACTTATTGCTACCAGTGGTGGAAACAAGTTGCATACTAGCATCCATAGGTGTTTTCATAATATTAATATCATATTTCTTGAACTTATCAAGAATCTTCTCAATGTAGTGTAATTGAGATAATACGAGATCATCGAATGTTCTAAAAAAATTAATTTCTAATATAACTTTAGCCAACACCCAAATCCTTCATTTTAAATTTACTTGTTAACATCTTTTTAGTAGTTTGAATTATGGTATCATTATTACCTACGATTAGCATGTCATCTATGTATAAACATACCATGACATATCTATTTTGAGTGTTATTGACATGTATACAGTTATCACACTCGTTAGTTTTGAAACCATTTGTCATCATACCTGTGTCAAATTTTTTATGTCATTTCTTAAGAGCCTACTTTAATCTATAAAGCGATTTAACAAGTCGACACATTTTTTTCTTGTTCTGAAGCAGCAAATCCTTCATGTTTCTCCATCAGTATTTAGCAATAAGTCCAGCTTTATATTTATCAATTGATTTATCTACATTCAGTTTCTTTTTAAAAATTCATTTACTCCCCCAATGACTTATTGTCGGGAGGAAGGTCTACTAATTCCTATGCATGATTTTGTAGTATGAATATGATTTTACTATGAACAGCTTCTTTTCAATATGAAGTTTCAATCGATGACATATCCTATTTATAACTTTGAGGTTCATTTTTCTAGTAAATATGTTAGAAAATCAGGCCAAAGGAGGTTGTTGTCCTAGTCCTCTTACTGCATCTAGGATCTATTCAGTAAATTGATTCACTTTGAATGTTATAAGGATTTTTTTTTCCAAAAAATGTTTTCTCTCGATACAACAATTGTATTAACATGCACATAAGATATTTTAGTCTTATGTATAATAAATATATACGCACTATTATGTTAGGCATAACTAATGAATACGCAATCAATGATTTTAGGTCATACCTTAACCTTTTTAGGTTTCTTTTTAGGTTTAGGAACCGCTACCTTAACTAGACATCCACAATACCTTTAAATATTTATAATTAGGTTTGTGACATTTTCATAATTCATAAGGTATCTTGTGCATTTTTTAATGTGGTAATTTGTTGTGAATATAATTGACAGAAAGTAAAACTTCCCCCACTTATTTTGCAGTAATCTCGTACTTAACAATATAGTGTTCATTATTTCCTTGAATGTTCGATTCTTACGTTCAACAATACCTGAATAATTCCATGTTCCAAACAAAATTGTTCAAATGGAAAATCATATTCACCACATCTATCACTTCTTATTACATTAGTATCTTTTTTAGGTCAATTCTCATCCTCTAACTTATAGCGTTTAAACATTTCAATTGTTTCGTCTTTGTTTTGAAGTAAATACACATAGCAATATCGAATGCAATCATCAATAAAAGTGATAAAGTGCTTTTTATCGCATCTAGTTTGAACAAACTTTAAATTACGTATATCGGTGTGAATTAAATTCAGGGGTTCGGTATTTCGTTCAATAGAACGAATGGGTAAACAAGCAACCTTGGCTTCTACATATATATCGCATTTGTAAATAGGATGTAAATCGCACTTTGATAATAAATTAAATTTGATTAGTCTACGCAAAATATTATAATTTACATGTCCTAATCATTCATGTCAAATATTAAACAACTCAAGCAAGTAAGAATAAGATGTAATTTTAATCATAGTAGGAAGTTATTACATTCAACTTAAGGAGCCCTTCATTTAGACAGCCGTTTCCTACGAACATATCATTCATTGTAAGTACAAATTTGTCTAAAACAAATATTAACTTAAATTTGCTCTTACTTAACAGGGAACCAGATACCAAATTCTTTCGAATATCGGGCGCATGAATAAAGTCATTCAAAGTGATCTCCTCTCCACTTGTTGTTTTCAATACTATTTTTCCATGTCCTTCAACTTTGAAAGATGAAGAGTTTTCCATGTGAAATTGTTCATCATGATCCATCACTTTGTAGGTAGAGAACATACAATAGTTTGAGCATATGTGATGAGTAGGTCCAGTATCTACCCACCATTCCTTAGTATTCCCAACAAAGTTGTATTCAGAAACGACTGCAGAAAGATTTATATCTTCCACCTTATCAGAAATGTTGTCTTGTTATGTTACATTGGCTTGACGAGTTTTTCGTTAACATTCTTTACTTTCCAAAAATCCTTGGACCGTTGCCTTGCCTTGCCTTGTCGTAGTTGTAACAGTAGCCTTTGAATTTTTTAAGAGTCTTTGAAGAACTAGTTTGCCCTTCACCATTATACTTCCTCTTTTTGTTAGTCTTGGAACCTCATTCCACAATGTTGGCCTTTGATACTATCGTATGAAATGCAACACTCTTCTTTTCAGATTTGCGATTGTCTTCTTCTATTCTCAGTCGGACAATGATATCTTTAAATTTCATTTCCTTACGGTTATACTTTATGTAATTCTTGAAGTCCTTCCATGAGGACGATAATTTCTCGATCAGTGCAGTAATTTGAAATGATTTGCTTATTTTCATTACTTCGTCATGAATATCACTGAGTATAATTTGAAGTTCTTGAAATTGGGGTATGACAATCTTGCTATCAACCATTTTGCAATCCAACAATCGATCGACAATGAATTTTTTCGTGCTAGCATCTTCGATTTTATATATGGTGTCCAAAGTTCCCACGGTTCTTTCGCAGACTTTGCATTGCAGTACACATTAGGCCTGGGCACGGTCCGATTTGGTTCTGAAGAGAACCAAACTGAACCGAAATTTTTTGAGTAGTTAGTAAATGAAATCGTCGGGTCCAAATATAATTTTGGAACTGTTCGGGTTCCGGTCCATTGGGTTTGATTCGGTTCTGTTAAGTTCCATACTATAATTAAATTTTTTAACATTTATAACAATACTAGAGTCTGACATGTTCAATTTTAGCTTTTACAAATTAATGTATTCCAATTTAATAATATATAAATAACAAGTTGTCCATTAAGATTAATTTACCAACGTATAGAAATAACAAAAAGTAGATAGTAAATTAGTAATATTAAAATATCGGTGATCCATATAAATTAGAAATCATAGACTCATAGAAATAAAATATTTTAAAGTATTGCTAATACAATGATACTTACCAACTATTTGATTTAACCATCAATTGTTTGACTTGTCATACTAGATACTAAGAAACTCTACAAGAAAAATTGAAAAATCACAATTAACAAACATAAATAAACTAAAAATTGTTCAACTAATAAGATTTAATAAGAAAAAAATAAAAAATATATTTTATTACATGTCTCAATGCCCTCATAAAACTCAATCTCTTTAATGCAAACTCTATCTTTGCTAATTTATTTTAAAAAAATTAAAAAATTTTGATTTATCCCAAGTATAAAAATTAAAAAATTTTAAAAAATTTGGTTCTTATTCGATTTTTTGGTTCTGGGTCTAGAACTGAGAATTGAACCGAACTCGTCGGTTCTTGATTCAGATACCCATTTGGGTATTTCACTTACAAAAAATCGCTCGGTTCAGTTCGGGTCTTGATCGATTTAGTTCGATTCGAGATTTTTGCCCAACCCTAGTACACATTATATAATGTGTTGTACAGTCCGTTGAGTAAATAGTTTTTAAATGGAAAATTCGAATGATTCCATGCATCAACCACAATCAATTTCACAACATTACTTTCTTCCTCAGTGTATGAAAGTACATCTTTGAAATTTTTCGTCGAACTAGTGTGTTAGATAAAAAAGTATTTTATGTTATCAACGTTTAAAATCTGACCTATTAAATTTTTCTGATTTTTCTCCAATCATATTACGGAGTGTAGTATCGAAAGTTCCCATTTTTGAAATACTACCAGAAGATAAACAATAAAAATGAGTAGAAACAAAATAAACCAGAATAAAAAATTCTTTTTAGGATTGTTGTTCTGGAGTATAAATTTCTCCTTCAAACAATCTGAATACACTACACTGATAGAATTATCGTTATATAATTTGAACGATATAACGAGATGATCAATAGGATCAGAATTTTAATTGAAGCCCACCGACTTCATGATATTTCCTTAAAACGAAATTACTGTCTTCGATGGTGCTAAAGACATTGAACAGTCGTCTCTCAGGATAGAACAAATTTTAGCTCCTATGAAAACAACACAAAAGTTCCAACGAACTCGACTATTGGTACCCCATGGGGCCCAAATTCAATTGCTTAACTTCCACTATATACATCACACTAAGGTTTCCTAACTTGCCTAAATGGGATAGGTGTTTAGTATTTTCCAATAAATCAATTTCTTCTTTAGTTTATAATTTTAAGTAGGTTATTTTGACATCAAACATTTCATTCAATTCTAAACGGTTTTCGAAATATAAATATATCATGTTAATCACCTCGTGGAGTAGAACGTGACTATGTTTGGTCCTGTTAAAATCGAAGTACAGGTCCCACTAAAATTGGAGCTCAAAGTTGACCTAATTCACGAATTAACAAACAATTTCCAACAGACTTTACTGAGGAAGAATATGATATAATCCTAACTCTTTATCATAATATAGGAAGCATCTAAGTTTCCAAAACAAGTTACCATTATTTATTTAACTTAATTCATTGGAAACTTTCTTTAGACCCTATTAAAGTACTTTTAAAAGATTAATTATTGGTGCATTTAGGTGGTCTATAATAGCTTCTCATCTTCCGGGGAGATGTGAAGAATTATTGGAACACCAAGTAGAAATAGAAGCTAATGGCGGACGTAACCACCAGCTCCACCACCACCATGTGGCATGCACAATATATCCACCACGGCCGTCACTGCTACCATCGCTAACAACAATTTCAACCACGTACCCTCGTCGACTTCCACAAAGAAATTCTAGACAAATATTTTTATCAACTCGGTTAACAATTATATGTTGCATATTATCCAGGGGAGGTGAATTTCCATCCAAATTTTGTGTCAGAAATGCTGGGAATTCTACTTGAAAAATCAGAGATTCGACCTAACTACACCTAGAGGGGAGATTAGGTGTAAACGCGGAATTAAAATTTAATTAACATGCAACAAGTCACAAGTTAATTATGTCTAGGCGATTAGTCAAACAATTCAGTTTATCCTAACTTGAACTACCGCAGTACTGAAAGTAATAACTGAACCAGTAAACAACACAAAATTGTTCACGGAGAAATCCAATGTAGGAAAAACTCCAGGCGCTTTGCCAATCAAGAATTCACTATAAACTGTATTATAAATTTACAGACCACCAGCAAAGTTGACGACGCAAGCTTTTTGATCTCCTGTCTGAAGTTTGAAGCAGCTTTCCTGGAATGTGCACACGAACACCAATCCTAGCTCTTCTTGCAGTTTATCTCCTATAGATCCACCAAGAACTCCTCGTTCTTGAATTTCTTCTTTGATCTTCGCAGCCAGCCAAGTTGACGACACAATTTTCCTGACAGATCCAAGTAAAGAATGGGCACCAGTGTATTTGATTAAAGGTTTTGATGTTTTCAATCCAAAGGGTGTATATAATGAATTGATTGAACTTGATGAAGGTTTAGCTCTTGAGAGAATAATTGTTTTCTCTTGAATTTATATTGTTCAATCTCGAATTCCCGAATGCGCAGCGCCCCCTTTTATATGTTGGACGAATATGGTAACTTTGGCCAATAAAAATCTTGCGAAATCGCGAATTAGGTCAGGTCATAAAACTGTCGCTCGAGCGAGGACCCTATCGCTCGAAGGTCGAGCACTGGATGTTCTGCTTCATCCGCTCGAGCATGACTCCCACGAGCATCTAGCGAAAATGCGGTGAGTTTCCTTTGTGTTCCAAACTTGGATCCCGAACCCTACACTATGAAACTTTACAATTAAGTCTCTAAACTTCTAAAATGTTCAAGTTGGTCCTTTTGTTCACAGAATAGCCAATTACAATATAACACCAACACTACTCAATTTCCTCTTCCAAGGCTTGTTGAAGTTCCTGAAAATGGCTTGAATTCATACTCTGGATTAATTCGTACTACTCCATTATCTCAAGAACTGTCAAGCTTTTCGCCTTCATTTTCTCTTGACATCTGTAGAATCAGTGCATCTTCTGTTAATGGAGGCGGTGAAGATAAGTTTTTCGATGAATTTGGCTATAAATTATCTAACAATCTTCTAAATAATGGCTTTGATTTTCAAGACAAAATATCTGAATTCAATCCCAGTTTTAAAGAGGCATCTTTGAGGGATTCCTCGTGGGTGGCTGGGTGTCACGACCCAATTTTGTTATTTAAAGGTCGGAGCTCGGGGTATAGTTTTAATTTCATATTACTTTGTAAACGAAAATAATTATTTCATGGACTTAAAATCTTTTTTTTTTTTTTTTTAAAAAAAACTTTGGGCCAAACTAAAAAATTTGATTCCAATTAGTTTGATTTATATCGTAGTTCAAAATGATCGATATATGATATAATGATAATGAATTGGGCAAAATTCGGTAATCTGAATAAATTTCCAGAATTAAATGGGGTTCGAATTTTCCCAATTAATTAATTATGGCTTAATCAAAAAAGTAAGAGATTCAATTTTAATTGCACCCAATGTACGGCTACTGTATACTTATCCACTTATTTACAAAGGGTTGCATGATAAAGAAAAGGTGACAATAAAAAAAATAGATTAACATCCTTTGTATTACCAAAATATGTCAAAAGAGTTGCACCCCAAAAGGATTTCTTATAGTGATGCCAAAAGTTACATAGTTTGTGTCTTACCAACTATTATACCAAAAGACACTTAGACTAAAAGTTACATAATTTGTGCCTTAATAACTATTGTACCAAAAGTCACTTGTACATATTAAACACCTTAAAAATTCTCGGAAAATAAATACATCATTGTTATAGCGTCAAAATAGTCCAAATAGTAATGAGCTCCCAAGAAATGGTTGAACCCAGGATATTCGGGGTATGACATCCACACGTGGACCTCCTTGACAAACACACAATACATTCCGTCTTCCGAGAACGTCCATTCGCCAGAGGTAAATTCCATGGTTTCAATGGGAATCATCTACAAAATTTAAAACATAACAATATGAACATACTTGTTCAGTAAGTAATTTATACCATCAATAATTTTTCTTTCCAAAATAATCAATTAAACAATGGGCTCAATTATAGATCTCCAACTCTACCCATGCGCGCCAATAGTTCAATGAGAGCTCATTAGTTCAATAACACCAATTTGGTGCACAATCAATAATTCAATAAGAGCTCAATAGTTCAATACAATGTCAATGTTCAATATAATATCAATATTCAAGAGGGTAGAAAATTCAATCTATAATTAATTTGAAAAGACAAAATCATTTAATAAACAAAGTTGTCAAAACTATACTTTAAAAAAAATAATGGCATAAATTACTTACTTTCAATTTGTGATAATCACCTTTCAATTTGTGACCTTTAATTTGAAAAAGTGCTTCACGTGCTCCACTTTAATTTGTAGGTATTTGTTTATGTTTTAACCTCCTACCATTCAAGTCAATTTATAGTAGGATTTGAGGAATAAAATAATACTTAGCTAGATATTCTCAAATCTAGTATTAATTGTTCCAAATCATTATTTTGCCACTCTTTTACCTTAGAATGCTATTTGTTATTTTAGTTAATGCTTCCTAATTATTACTTGGACACATATTACCTTATTATTAATTACTTAGCCACAATTCACCCTATCAAGACATTTGTCCCTACAATTAATGTTTTCCATTTATTACTAGACCACTTGTTGCCCTATCATTTGTTATTTTGCCACATATTCCCTAATAGGCCACTTGTTAGTCTAAGAGTGACAACATAGAGTAACATTCTCATGTTTCCTAATATATTCACATGGTAATATCTATATCTAACCATAGTCTTACTTCAAATGGGTGGTCTCTTAAAATGTAATTACTACTTGGAACCAATATCCGAAAAGAAACTTATAATTAGAATGTTTCCGTCGATCGAACTCAAGTTCTAATACCCAACTAAACTGAATGACTGAACTGAATAATTGAACTGAGATTTTCCCCAAGTAAATCTTAATTAAGTTTGGATGTCGGTTTAAAAATTTCGGGATATTACACTGGGTGCCAGGAATATTCATGAGGCAGGGTAGGAACGTAATGGAATGCAGATTAATAACATCATTTTTCGTTTTGTCAACTTTTTATTTTTGAAAATAAAATAAAACATAAGTGCAATATGACGGGACAGAGATGTGGCATTTTGTTCATCCTCTAATCGAGAAATTACCTTCCTTTGGTATTTTGTATTTGATTGTTGAATATGATCGTAAATAAGCCAAAAAACATTGGGATTTTTGCTAAGTATTATATATATGTTATCAAGTTTTTTTAAACTATCGAATGATAATGATATATTATTGTCTTCATGCACATGCAATCCAGTGCATGTTGAGGGTAGAACAAACAACAATCTTATTTATTTCATATCCAGAGACTTGGTCAATTCTTTTTAGTAATATATTATGTCCTTTTTTTTTTCGAATTAAAATTTAGATTTTAATTTAAATCAAAATCAATAATTAATTTTAATTACATATTTAATCAGCTTATACTCCTCACCAAACATAGACTATATATATATATATATATATATATATATATAATGTGTGTTGAATTGGATGAAAAAACACATTAAACCCATGTTTGACAATCATTATTTGAATATTCTTGATGAGATCCGGAGTGCGCAACATATCAATGAACATTGGGCGAATGTTGGGAAGGGGCCAACGCCGGGTGCGAGCCTTCACGGAGTCACTACAAGCCACACAATTGATGGTTCGAGCCATGGAGAGCGTAAGGTTGAAGTTGACAAGCCAACGAACAACTTTCATGTTGGAGTCGAGGATCGAAAGGTATTCGAGGACGTCTGAATTGGGGGGAGAAAACGGAGGCCAAAACTGGACACTATGCGACCGCATAGTGGTCCAAGGCATGCGGCCACATGCATATGACAGAAAACTTTCAGGACTGAAGAACATCTTCTATGCGACCGCATAGAAGAAAATTGAGACAGAATTTTGATTTTTCGCGAGTTTCCTTATTTGATTAAAACTCTATTTTATTACCATATTTTTGCATATTTTGGACCCAATTTTGTGCATTTAAGGGTTTACCATGTTTTTTCATATAAATAGAGTTTCATTTTCATTGTAGGAGGCAGACTTTGATTATTGAGAGATTTTAATACATTTAGTTAGTTTTCTCCTCCAATATTCTTGGTGGCTTAAAACTTATAATCTTGAACTTATCAAAAGGTGTAGCATTCTTTTTGTGGCGTTCCTACTTCACGGTTCTTGTTCCGGGTAATCAACGGGTCAGAGTTCTCGCCTGGAATCTCAGTTCTTGGTACGGGTTGAACAACGAGTCGGGTTGATCTTTGCTCGACGTGATTTCTAGCTTTCTTGGGTTTGTTTCATTTTGTTCGTGAGTTCCCAAGCTTGTTCTTGGTCAGGTTTATATCAGGTGGTATTAGAGCACATATCTAGAATTCAGGTCATATATCTTTAATTTTTGTTATTTAATTTTCGTTTTTTAGCAAAAAATAAATAAAATTGTACTGTTCACCGTTACTGTTCACATCATTTAAATTTTTTTTTATTGTTCTTGTTTTAGCGTCATTATTTTTCCTGTAGTTGTTTCGTTTGATTGCTTCTAAATTTATTAATTACTAGTTTATTGCTTCACAAAAAAAGGTATAGTCTCTATATTCGTGAACGTTTTGAGGCAATTCAAATATTGAAGTTTGAGTCTTTGGTTGTCTTCTCTTATTTGGATTGAGTCCGTTACTTAGTTCGAATAAAGTTGGTTGATTATCCGAGACTTGTGCTTGTGGTGGTGATTGTTACGGGGATTGCACTCCAATTGATTGAGGTCCGTTATTTCTCGAGCAATTGAGAAATGAGGACTAGCGGTAAAAGACAAGAGTGATGAACTCAATATCGGGTAAAAGTCAATTCGAGTGATACACGAGTGCAAACATGTGAGATAATTTACTTGCTTTCTTGTTCTTCCATTTTAATCAATTTCTGTGATTTAAGTAGTTGCAAAGTTACTTTATATACATGGATGAAAATATGAATAAACGTGAGGAAGAGGCGATGCCTAAGGGGTTTTATATGGAGCTTATGAATAATATGTAGGCCATGAACCATAGGTTTGATCAATTGAATGTGGCGGTTGAGCGTATTAGTGGTGATATAGTTAGGTATGAAACTTTGATTGAGAGTCATCAACGAGGGACCTCCCCAAAGAGTTCCTCACAGGGGTAGAGGAGATAGAAATAGAGGAGATAGGCTCGATCGAGGGGTTGATAGAACTTTGGGAAGCATCAAACTGAATATTCCAGCTTTCTAGGGAAAGATTAATCCTGAGGTTATTTAGATTGGGAGAAAATGGTGGAATTGGTGTTTGATTGTCATAATTACTCGGAGAAAAAGAAGTTGAAGTTAGCGGTAGTGGAATTCACCGATTACGCCATCATTTGGTGGGATCAGATGACGACTAATCGTAGGAGGAATTTAGATAGGCCAATTGAGATGTGAGGAGAGTTGAAGGCTTGTATGAGAAAGTGGTTTGTACCGGGACATTATTATCGGGATCTTCATCTTAAATTACAAACTCTTTCTCAGGGGTCTAGTAGTGTGGAGGATTATTTTAAGGAGATGGGGGTAGCAATGATTAGAGCAAATATAGAGGAGGATCGGGAGGTAACCATGGCTAGATTTTTGAATGGGCTAAATACAGATATTGCTAACATAGTACAGTTGCAGCACTATGTGAATTAGATGACTTAGTACATGTGACTATGAAAGTGGAGAGACAAATTAGGCGAAAGGGAGTAGTTAGGCTTACTGCAGAACCCAAATGGAGGGGGTGGTGATAGGAATGATCGAGCTGTGACTAGAGAAAAGGTTGAGGTGCCTAAAGTTAAGGAGAAGGTGAGTAAAAATAAAGCAAATATCGAGTCTCAAACCGGTAGATCGAGAGATATTAGGTGTTTTAAGTGTTTGGGTGCGGGGCATATTGCTTCACAATGTCCAAACCGACGGGTGATGATTCTTAGGGAGAATAGAGAGATTGAGTCGGATGATGGGAGTGCGAGCGATAGTATGCCTGGGTTGGATGATGTTAATGGTGAGACTTGTATGGAGTACCCGGTGGCGGAATCATTAGTGGTAATGCGTGCTCTTACTACACAAGTGAAGGTGGGTGAAGAAGAGCAACAGCGAGAAAATTTGTTCCACACTAGGTGTCATGTTAAGGATAAGGTGTGCAGTTTGATAATAGATGACGAGAGTTATACAAATGTGGTTAGCTCAACCCTTGTAAGGGAGTTGTGTTTACCTCTTATGAGGCATCCACAACCCTATAAATTAGAGTGACTGAATAATTGTGGAGATGTTCGAGTTACTAGAAGAGTATTGGTGAACTTTAGCATTGGACGGTATAGTGATGAGATGTTATGTGATGTTGTCCCAATGCATGCGGGACATCTCTTGTTAGGGAGGCCATGGAAGTACGATAAAAAGGTGGAGCATGATAGATTTACAAATAGATTCAACTTTGTGAAGGGTGGAAGAACTATTACACTTGTTCCTTTGACACCACAGCAGGTCCATGAGGATCAATTGAAAATAAAAAGGGAGCGGGAAAACAAAAATAAAGAGCGAAAAAAGGAGAGCGTGAGAGAAAATTTCAAGAGGAGAGAAACTTCCAATGTGATCCTATATGTGAGAAAAGTCGAGTGTGAGAGGGCTTTATTGAGAACTAACAACCCCTTCCCCAATTTGAATATTTCTTCTTTGCAGGACTTCAAGAATTTGACCCATGGCGGTATAATTCGCAAGGCGCCATACCTCGGCTATCCACTTGATGCAGGACACATGGAGAAATTGGTGAGTAACAGTGCAATTGGATGTAATCACGCTAAGGTAACTTCTCAAAACCTTACATCTAGGCTAGTATTTGGAGTAACTCATGGACTTAGTATCTTATATAAGTTATGTGGTCTTGTAAGTGGTGATGTATTTGATAACTCTATGAGTAGAGTCAGTCCGGTGTCACATATGCATATGGAAAACTTTTTACTTGTCTATGATATACACTTGCTACGTTGTGAAATTCAAGCATGTCATGCAGAGTTAATTATGTATAACAAGCAACTAAAGTGCATTATGGATGACAGGATGCATGTTTGTTGTTTTAATCACAGTGTTATCACACGTCTCACGTTGGATTTCTGGAATGTGTTAGGATTAAATTTATTATCTAATAATTTCATACCGCATGTCAGTCTAGCAGGTGTCTCTAATTTACTGATATTGTTCAATTTAATCTTTTAATCTATTGGTGTTAGTATTGGATTTAGTGAGACACAAGTGATCATGCGTGTGAAGTAGATACGAAGTCGATGGCGGTCCAGGCTCTATCCTAAGGGAGATGACCACTTTCATATCATTGCTATGAGCAGGGTCCATGGATACGGCTTGGCCCTTGGGGGTAAGTATGTGATCGTTGATATTTTTGACATTTCTAATGTTGCTTCGTTTGGTGCAGGTTCAGATTCGATGTCGAATCCTTTAAAAGGGAGAGAAGATGATGTGATCGGAGTGCGCAACATATCAATGAACATTGGGCGAATGTTGGGAAGAGGCCAAAGCTGGGTTCAAGCCTTCATGGAGTCACTACAAGCCATACAATTGATGGTTTGAGTCATGGAGCGCGCAAGGTTGAAGTTGACAAGCCAACGAAAAACTTTCATGTTGGAGTCGAGGATCAAAAGGCATTCGAGGACGTCCGAATTGAGGGGAGAAAACGGAGGCCAAAACTAGCTACTATGTGACCGCATAGTGGTCCAAGGCATGCGGCCGCATGCATATGGCAGAAAACTTCCAGGACTGAAGAAGGTCTTCTATGCGGCCGTATAGAAGAAAATCGAGACAGAATTTTGATTTTTCGCGAGTTTCCTTATTTGATTAAAACTCTATTTGATTACCATATTTTTGCATATTTTGGACTCAATTTCATGCCTTTTAGGATTTATCATGTTTTTCATATAAATAGGGTTTCATTTTCATTGTAAGAGGTAGACTTTGATTATTGAGAGATTTTAATACACTTTGTGAGTTTTCTCCTCCAATGTTCTTGGTGGTTTAAGACTTATAATTTTGAACTTATCAAAAGGTGTCGCAGTCCTTTTGTGGTGTTCCCACTTCACGGTTCTGGTTCCGGGTAATCAACGGGTCGGATTTCTCGCGTGGAATCTCGGTTCTTGGTACGGGTTGAACAACAGGTGAGGTAGATCTTTGCGCGGCGTGATTTCTAACTTTTTTGGGTTTGTTTAATCTTGTTCGTGAGTTCCTAAATTTGTTCTTGGTCGGGTTTACATCAATTCTTTTTTTACATACTTATGTTTAACTACAGATTCACACAATAAAATATTTTGCATACAAACCCAAAACTTTTCCTACTTTTTAACGATACATTCTCCTAAAAATCACTATTTAAAACATTGTATTTGAAAAAATGGCCACCAAATAGGGGCTAAGTATTGAGGTTATATTGATGGCTTGCAATGTGAGCTAAGGATGGTAATGAGACAAGACACGGCAAGAGATTTTGTTCCTTCCAAAAGTCGAAGGAATTCTCGCTTCATTATGCGGAGGGACGTGTGGAATTGGGGAGAGCCGATTTTTAAGACATCCTAATAGCATTGTGTACTTATCAAGCTTTGATCAACTTCTTGTTAACAAAGCTATGAGTCAAGAAATTTATTTTAGCATATAGTTGCTGATACACGAAAATGTGTTCAACTTTTAGTATTGCAAGTATATGGTTCTTTTCAAATAATAAATTGGATTTTTAAGTCCAAGTATCCTTCTCACAGAGATTTAATAGTTTGACAGTATTTAATTCGAATTTAACCGAAACTAAAAACGTTGTTTGAGTTTTTGTAACTAAATTACAATAAAACTAGTAAACTACTTATGCAAAAGTGAATGAATTATCGAATTAAATGTAAAGTCTACTACGTGCAATGATATACTAAATGCAAAGTGCTATAACAATCAAATAAAAAGTATACCAGGTTCGCGAATCCCAATACAACGATCTATTTCAACTTTAGTTCTACAATTTGACAACACGTTTAGATTGTGACGAATCAATCTTCCTGCATTATTCAAAACTCTCTCTCGATTACGCTTGAACCTATTCTCATATACGACATCGACTATATCTCTATGACGGGAGCAAATATACAAAAATGCATAAAATTTTATGAACACTTAGAGATTCACATAAAATATATCGGAATATTTATATCCCCTATCGAACCCTACGATAATTTATACCATATTTAATCTATTTCTCCTCTTTCGAATGAATGAAATAAATAACCATAAATCATACAATCACATGCATAATAATTATAGACTCAAATTAATGTATATAAATCTCATCAATCCAAAACGTGTTTTAATTTAAAAAATATAAAACTAGAAATTGAAATATCAAATCACATGGTTCATCGTTCACCTAACAAAATAAAATCTAGTCTAACATGACAAAACTAAGAATATAAAGAAAACTAAGAAATGAAAGAAAACTAAGAAATTCTATTGAAGAAGACGTCACCCTTTCAATTCTAGAGGTAAATCTTGAATCTTGAAGTAATCTTCTCGTCATTCACCTTCTTCTTCCTCTCCAATATGTCAAAATATGTGTAGCCCCCGTTTCTGGTCAAGTTTAGGGTTATAAAGAAATCCAAGATCAAGTTTCTATAGGTGTTTCACTTAAAAAAGGAAACCAGAATTTTCGCTTCGGAAACATACCAAGCGACAACTTGGCTTTAGAATTTTGCCTCTTGGATTCTCTGGAGGTGCTTGGGCGGCCGCTTGAGATTTCTTCCAAGTTTCGCTTTGTTCAATTTCTTCTCCGCTGGACAACTTTCAGTATTTTGGTCATAACTTTCTCCACCGATATTCAATTGAAGTGATTCAAAGTGCATTGAAAATATAAGTCAAAGAGCTACAACTTTGATTTAGATATCATCTTCAAATTCGATCGTTTACCTTGTCCAAATGGGTCTCAATATGATTAGAAATGGATGTGTGATTATACTTTTACGATATTTCATCTATTTGATACCTTCTTTCAACCAATTGACTCCTAGTACTCTCAAATCTTCATCGTTTGGTTCGACACAACTTTTGAATATTTGCATGTTAGACCTTGAACTTCCGTTTTGGTCCTTTTCGCTCATTTTTAATACTTCTCGTTATATCCATCAATGTTGTCCTGTAAATACAAATTGTATCGAATTAAGCCATAATTCAACATATGCGTTCATAATTAGCCATGTTTTGTGATCTAAATAAGTGTGGAAAATACACTTATCAGTTGCCTTTGAAACTACTTCGCAAATTAAAATATATATGATACTGAAAAACTTGGAAGCATAATTATGATCGTTGATCGAACCAAAATATTAAGTTTCTAATTCAACTAATGGATAAGCGCTTGTTCAACTTTTCAACTGATCAAACTTTAATTTAAACTACACATTCCAAGAAATTTGTAACTTTTATCGTCTTTTAACATTTCGTTAACATTTATCTAGAATTTTTCTTAAAAGCTTTGTCACTCAACCTGTAATTATTAAGTCAAACGTCTGAATAAAAAATAATTTCGAATTAGGAATTGTTCATAATCATTATTAGGTGTTCTACCATCTCTAATTTATAAAATTTCCAGTGTCTAGGCCATAAAAAATGAATCTATATGTAAGAAGGTACATTTAAGGGAAGAATTCAAAACTAATGTCTTAAGTATGCACATTTCAATTTTCATATTTGAAGTTGTCAAAATACAAAAATCAGATTTTTATTTTTTAATTAAAAATATTTTATTAATTAATTATAATAAGGTCAAAATTATACAATTAATGGTCACTAGTACATAATTATAATTCACAACTTATTTGCTAATCACATATTATCAAATTAATTGGTCATAACTTATTTCGAGATCACAAATAAAAAAATTTATAGGTCACGGATTATTTCAAGGTCACAAATTTAAGGTTTTACGAATTAACGAGTCACAAATTATTTCAAGGTCACAAATAAAAGGTTTTTAGGTCATAAATTATTTTCGAGGTCACATATCGAAATTTTAATTGGTCCCAATTTATTTTCGAGGTCACAAATCAGAATTTTAATAGGTCACAAATTATTTTACGATCACAATTCAAAAATTTCATATGTCACAATTTGTTCATCGATCACAAATCATTTGTCACAATTTTTTTTTATTATGGATTAACCAATTTAGTGGTCACGGTCAAGAAAATAATCTTGTGACCACCGTCTCTACCGTACCACGCTGCCACCACCACCACCTCACAAATCTGAAAATCGACTGCCAGATCTGAAAATCTGAAAATCTCCACCCCAACACCTCCAAAACACAATCCAAAAACCGCCACCAATCAAAAACTCACACACCACCAATCTGAAAATAAAAAAAAAATCATTGCATATCGCTACTTCCAGATCTGAAAATCGCCACCACCAAGTCACCAACACATCACAAAACAACATCTAAACCCTACCACCACTCTGAAAATCACAAAATTCCCGCAACTACACATCGCCACCCCCAGATATGAAAATCACAAAAACACCACCGTTGCTACCGAACCAACAAAACCCCCAACCCCGCCAACCACCACCACACACACCATCACCATCACCATCATCAAAACAGAGATAAATATCACTGGCGGCCTCGCCCGACCCAAATCTGCAGCGGCATTGTGTTGTGTTGGACCAAGGAGGCGTGTGTCTTGCCAAAGAAGAGAGAGAAGATATTGTTAGCTCAACTCCATCCTGGGTGGAGAAAGAGATGAGAGGTATAGAGAGAGAAAGGGTTTGGGGTGAATATTTAGGGAGACGGTACAGAGAAAACTGATCGAGAGTTAATTATAATACCTGATTTTTGCTTAATTAAAGTCTGTACTTGATTTTTTAAAAGTCATCTTTAAACATCTACTATTGTGTAATTTCCACTACATTTAAATATAAATAATTTCATCTCTTTCTAATACTGTAAGCTTTAAGCTACGAGAAAAGAGTTTAAGATAACAAATAATTTAATAGTATCATCCCATTTATTAATATAAAATGAGATAGTTTAACAAAAATTCAAACGCACAATTATTTTATCCAAATGGATGATAAATAAATTTTTATATGGAAAAATTTCATAAGTAAAACTATAAGTATGATCCATTTCAACAATAAAAATATAAGTTTCAAATTTAAAAAATTAGATTTTTATTTATCATTTAATTAATTAAATATATATATTTAATTAATTAAACATATTAAGGTCACAGATCTATATAATTTGATCACGGATTCACAATTTAGTTAGTCACATATCATTTTAGGTCACAAATCAAAATTTTTAAATGTCAAAAATTATTTTACGGTCACAATTCAAAAAATTTATAGGTCACAATTTGTTTATCGGTCACAGATTCACAATTTAATTAGTCACATATTATTTTTCAGTCATAAATCAAAATTTTTAAATATCACAAATTTTTTTACGGTCACAATTCAAAAATTTTAAAGGTCACAATTTTTTCCTTGGTCACAGGTGAAAAATTTGAAAGTCACAATTTCTTTATCGGTCACAAATCACGAACATTTAATGTTCATAAATTATCAAAATATTAGTCACAAATTAACAAAATTTTAGGTCATACGTTATTTCTTAGTCATAGTTCATCTTTTTCATTGGTCACATATTATTTATTGGTCACAGATTAACCAATTTAATGGTCATAATCAATCCAAAAATTTGTGACGACCAGCAACGCTAGCGACCACCACCTCATTACCGCCTAAACCACCACCACAACCACAACCACTGAATATTGGCAGCACCACCGCAATACCGCCACCACCACCACCACCACCACCACCACCATCGCCCCACGCCCTATGCCAACCACACCCCCCAAAAAAAAAAAGAAGCAAAATTTAACAGCCACAACAAATATCACCACCATTGCAACCACCACCACGACGCCATTGTCGCCGTAACCACCGCCACACCCATTCCAAGAATTATCATTGCACCTATCCCCTGGATCACAAAGAGCTTCATTTACCAATTGAGCAACCCCTATGCACTCAAAGTAGTAGTCCACGCTCAATCCTCTAGTCACTTCTTTCACAAAATTTCGGCACCACTGCGCTGCCGCCACCATACCTTGCAACCGCCACCTCCACTATAAATCCCCAAACTATCGTTGCCGCCACGACCTCCACAAACCATCGTTGCCTCGGTGCCACAGTAGATCGGCCACCATACCACCACCATACCCGCAACCACCACCTCTACTATAAATCCCCAAACCGTCTCCGCCACTACGACCTCCACAAACCGTCATCGGCCCTGCCTGTGAACCACGCAGATCCGCCACCATACCACCGCCAAATCAGATCTACCACTAAAAATCCCCAAAACTGTCGCCAACATCACGACCTCCATAACCATCACCGGCAAACACCATCCACAAAACCATCCCAAATCACCGTCGAGAGGTAGAGAGAGAAGGGCGACTGGGTTTTGAATGGTAGAGAGACGAGAGGTAGAGAGAGAAACAATTTGGCTGGTTTCGAATGAAATGTTATATATTAATTAATTAATTAATTAATAAAAGATCTGATTTTTGAACAATGAAATATCCCATTTGATTTTAGAATTCTCAATATTTAAAGTAGGGTTTTATGTAATTTCTACTATTTATATTTCAAATAGAAAGGGGAAAAAAAGACGTAAAATAAAGTACAAAGTGTTTTTTTTTCTCTTTTTTCTTTTTTTAAAGATGAGGTGCTTTCTTGTTATTTTTCTTACTATGACTTTAACTTACATTAACATTAGACTCCCTCCAACTATTTTGTTTTAGGAGACAAAAATCAGATAGATATAAAGTGGAAACTACAATGAAATTTCTTTGTTATTGCTCGACTTCTGTACATTGATCAAATTTATATTCCAATATCAACTTGCGTGTCAAAATATATGCTAATTAATTACTACAGCCGTCAGCCGTAGCTAGGGCTAGGACTAATCAACCCATAGATTAAAGCCTTAAGTATTGTGATTTGTCATCATGACAATATATGCTAATATTTTTATTGGTCATCGAAAAATAAATTGTGATCTATAAATTTTTTAATTTGATATCGATCAAAATTTGTAATCAATTAATTTGATAATATGTGACGATAAATCAATTGTATAATTGTGATCTTAATATATTTAATTAATGAAATATTCTTAATTATTTTTTTATTACAGGAGTTTTGAAATTATCAACTTGTTCTCTTAAAATTGAGTTCGCCTATACTTAAGGTCCAAGATATGAATTTTTCCCGATTACATAAGTACTCTAGACTAACAATTTATCTAAGTACACTGATTATGTACCTCCAAAAAACAGCATCAATATTTAAAATGTTTAAACAAGAATTAAACTTGTTAAGAAGTAGTACCTTGGTTCCATATCATATGTGTTATATTCAGTTGAGACTATTTCTAGAGATACAGATTCTTTGCAATTATATCTCTAATAAAATGCAATTTCACATCAATGTACTTGTTGGGTTTTTATATAAATGGATAGAACTTTGACTACCAGAAGGTTTATTAATTTCAAGCATCAATCCATTCAACCACAAGGCCACTTTTATGACCCCATAACAAGTAAGTAATCAGCTTCTGCAGAAAATATAGTTACAATAGGGTGTAGTTGGGATCAGTGGCGGACACAGACATTTAGAGTTAGTTGGGCACAATATAACTTATAAAAAAGTTACAAAAAAATTTAAGTTTTTGATATCGTATTACAATTGTTCTTTACGAGTTTTCATACTTTGATAATGCTCCATAATTACATCATTTTCGATACTATCAAATACATATTTCTCAATAATCACAAAATAAATATCACAATTGCCTAAATATTTAAGTTACTAAGTTTAACGGTTTCATAAATCACAATCTCATTAATAATGTTATATCTATTTTGAATCGTTGATGTAGTCCCAACTAAATCTCACAAATCACAAAAATCATAAATTGATCGGAGCCACCGGACGGGAATAAAATGACAAATCAATTATCCATCAATAGATTTACAATTTACAAATCACATATTTGCAAATCAAAAATTCACAAAAATAAAAAATTGACCGAAGTCATCGGAAACGAATTAATTAAAATCAGAACAATATACTAACCTTAACACTATCTTTTCTCCAAGCCAATCAAAGAGAACCACCACAACAAATGCACATTTACTTCAATTGTGAATCGAAAAACATTACCCACATTGATTACCGTTACCCCACCTCTCTTTCTCTCTCCATTGGGTTACTGTGAATTTCAGAAACAGAAACCAGATGAAAATAAAAATGAAACTTTCAAGAAATAGAAGTGACCAAGAATGAAATTACCAAAAAGGCAGTAGTAGTGGAAAACACTGCCAAAATTCCAATCGAAGAAGCTTCAAACAAAACAGGAATAAGAAATTGAGTTGCGATATAAAATTGCACAAAATAGGAATAATCTCCTTACTTTTCCAAGTGTATTGTTGTTTTGTTTTGCCATTTGTATCGTTGAATTGCCGACGGAGGGAGTCGAGTCAGGAACGGTCGGCAGGGGTGGATCGAATTGCTGGGTTTTCCTTCAAAGTTTGGAATTGGGAGCCACCAAGCCAGGAGATGGAATTGAATTGGGAGTGGGATGGTTCCTTGCATTGAATTTCAATTTGGTAATGGCTTTCTTTTGATTGGAATTTGGACGGCTTGGGATTCTTTGAATTGGGAACTGGATGGGTTTTTTGATTACTCTTTTTCATCATTTTTCACTTTAAAAAAAAAATTTGGTTGATCACGTGACCCACTGGTACCAACTGTAGGTCCACCAGTGGTTGGGATTTTCAACTAACACAAGTTCTGCACAAAGTAAAAAATATATGCAATAGCCCCCAAGGCACATCTCCAAGTGATAAAAGGGGAAGGTGGAGAAATCCAACTTTGTTTGAGGTTGTCGCGTCAAGAGTTCGAATCCTGAAATATGGATTTGGCTTTTGGGTAAGTGCAAGTGTACAAGCTACTTTCCACTCTGTACCCTTAGAGACATAACTTGCGATTTACCTCCTTCACCAAGACCCAGGACAGGGCAGGTGATGGCGCCAGTAATGAGGCGTAATCCAAAACCACATCGGATCTAATACACACCATTTTCTATTATCCTTACCACCTGCCAAGTTAGCATCTACAAATCCCTTGAATACACACCTTCATTACATGCATTATAATATAGACCTAACTGTGAAGAACCCTTCAAATATCTTAATAACCATTTTAAAACAGTCCAGTTTTCAGGGGCACCATTAGCCATAAACCTACTTAAGAAACTAATAGGACAAACCACATCGGATCTAATACACACCATAATATACATAACATATACTACAACATTATCATAAGGCACCTTTTCCATGCTCCATACATTAAATTCATCAATAGGACACTAGTTTTTAATTTGAAATGTTTAGCAAGTGTTAATGTTACAGATTTAGAATCATGCACAACAAATTTTGACAATACTTTTTCAATATAAGAAATTTGTTTCAAAATTAATATTTGTTTAAAACTATTCTAACAATGTTCATTCCAAGAATTCTCCTAACATGACCTAAATCTTTCATTTCAAATTTATTATTCAATGATCTTTTAATTTTGTTTATATTACTCGTATCATTTCCAATCAACATCATGTCATCTATATATAGCAAAAGATAAACAATTACATCTTTTTCATCATTCTTTTTATAGTACAAACAATGATTAAATTCAGTTCAAATGAATCCTACATTTGTAACTAAGGTATCAAACCTTTTGTATCACTTCATTGGTGATTTTTTAAGGCCATATAAAGATTTTTTCGCAAGCAAACATGGTAAGTTTTTCTCTTTATCTATAAGACAGTGTGGTTGACTCATATAGATAGTTTACTCCAAGTTTCCATGCAAGAAAGAAGTTTTAACTTCCATTTGTTCAAATTTAATATTATAATGAGCATCTAATACAAGCATTACCCTAGTAGTAATATATTAAAAAAAAAGAGAGAATATTTCATTATAATCTATGCTTTGCTTTTGAGTAAAACCTTTTCCAGCTAATTTGCAAGGGTGAAATTTGAATGGAAATAAAATAAATTATGGGGAATTGAATTGCCTAAAATTTGTTTTAGAGAAAATTATAATTAATAGTGTTTGATTGGTATAATTTTTCGTCTAATCCGTTTGGCTTTGTTTTTCATGCAAATTGTTACTTTTTGGGATAAATATTTTTACAATCTGTATTAAATTTTATTTGGACTGCCAAAAAGTAAAAAAAAAAATAATTAAAAAAAAAATTTTTTGAAATTTTTTTGTGTTCGTTTGGCTTTATTTTTCATACAAATTGTCAATTAAATGGATAAATTTTTTTACCATTGGATTTAGAATATGTTTCCATTGCCAAAAAGTAAAAAAAAAAAAAAAAAAAAAAAAGATGAAAAATTACTTTCCTACCAAAACCATAGAAAAATAAAAGGTGAAAAATGTGCTTTAAATGGTCGTACCTAGAAAATGGTGAAAATGAATTCCATAAAAAAATTATGCAATCAAACACCAAAATTAAGCATGAAAAATGAATTGATTTTCTTTTTCCACCTATTTTGATGGAAATGTAAGAGGCTCTCTATCAGAATTTCGCTATTTAATGCTAAAAATCCACTTGCAGTCCATACAATATTTATGTGCAGGTTTAGGAACTACTAGTCAAGTTTTATTTTTCATTAAAGAGTTCATTTCTTCTAACACGGTAGATTGCCAACTCTTGAGTTTTTGTTACCATTGATGGCCTCATCATAAGATTTTGGCTCTTTAAAGGCTAAATCTTTATAGGATAAGACATCAAGCGAAAGATATCCCCTAAATCTAGATGGTTCTCTTTATCTCTTTTCAAATCCTATATCTAGTCAATTGGTAATCATCTAGGATAGGTTGATGTTCTCCCTCATTCCCTTGAACTTGAACCCTGCCTTCTTCTAAAACTCCAGAATCTGTAGCATTTTCTGATTTACTTTCCACCTGAGCATCATCAGATAAGTCAGGTATATCATATATGATGAAGCTCTACTTGCAGCTTGGTCCCATCAATTCCTTTATTTCCAGAAACATTTTCAATGTTCTTGTTATTTAAATAAGGCATGTCTAACTCATTAAAAATCACATCCCTACTCGTAAATTTTTAAAACCTCCAGAACCCTTAGCGGCTTAGCCCACAACCTATATCTATTTACCCCTTTAGGATATCCCGAAAACACACATTTTTTAGCTCTTGATTCTCGCTTTCCTACATTTTGATGAGAATATGCAGTACAACCAAAAGTTCTCAAGTAAAAGTAATCTGGTGGCTTACCAGACTACACAACTTCAGGTGTTAAAGAAGATCAAGAACATAAGTGATTCTCCATGATTCTAGGAGATACGATTCTAGCTCCTATAATTGACACCATAACTCTAGGAGATTACCTTTCATTGTGTACATTCAAAATATTTCCTTGTTTGCAGTTGTCCAGATTTAATCTATATATATAGATCATCTCATAGCATTTACGCTTGAGGCATTTCCTTTACATAGTATCCGTCAATCGGTGAAATCCTTGCCTTCTTTCAAGCTTTCATGGCTGATCCTTCTATCAACCAGCTTCCGTTCAATACAATGGTTCACATGTTGACCATCAAACTCACTCCCACAAATTACCTCTTGTGGCGCCGTCAATTTGTTCCTTTACTGGAAAGTCAGGATTTCATGGGCTATCTGGATAGGTCTTCTCATCTCCGGTATCTTCCGCTCAGATTCAATAGAGTACTGCTCATTTCGACGCTACTCAGTTTCGGTCACTTGCAGAAGCTTTGCAATATTTGACACTTACCGGACCTAATTTATCTAACAAAGTTAACTCTATATGCCAATATATGCGTGCTCCTACTATCGATCACTTTCGTGCCTTGAAGCGTATTTTACGATATGTAAACCACTATTTCTCGCTCAAGTGCTGAAGTAGAATACCGTGATCTAATAAACCATTCCTGGAGCTGGAAGAATTCTATAATAGAAAATGAATGTTTCCATTTCTTTTTCATTTGTCCATAATCAGAAAATGAATACTTCCTTTTTTTTTTTCAAATAAATATTATTCATTTTTATATCATATATATAGCACATGCACGCCACATTCCTGCCACACGCAAGACACATGCCTACTCAATGTATACCACATGCACCCCTTTGCCATGTGTCGTGTACATATGGCTGTCTAATAGGCATGTCCTTGTCCAAAATAAATTTTAAATTGTACTTCAGTACTTGATAAATCATAAGTAATTTATCTTAGTTCGCATTATGAAGCCACCGAAGAGGACCCAATGAAGCATGCTTCCAATAAATTAATTTTGACTTGATCAATCAAAATAATCCGTTCTATTCCACTTAATTGAAATTACTGAAGCAAAATAATCAATAATTATATCCTTCGATTTATCGTTCTTACGTGTCACCCTTGTCGATCATTTAGAATATTTAAAACAAGGTTAAAATTGACCAAATATCCTTTTCAAATTATACATAAATCCTCAAATCTCATTTTCTATTTGACAGTTTCTTGTGATCATATCATAACTTTAATTCAACAATCAAAGTTGAATTATTGAGCTCAAATTTAACTGTCCATTAAAAATTCTTTGGGATCATGATTTGTCCTTGTCCAAAATAAATTTAAAATTGTACTTTAGTACTTGATAAATCACAACTCATGTAATTTATCTTAATTCGCATTATGAAGCCACCGCAGGGACCTGATGGGACCCAATTAAGCTATGCCCCAATAAATTAATTTTGACTTGATCAACTCCATGGCCAATCAAAATAATATGTTCTATTGCCTCCAGGACACATATTTAAGTGGTAAAAAAAAAGGTGGAAAAATCCAATTTTGTTTGAGACTACCGCGTCAAGAGTTCGAATCTTGAAATATGGATTTGACTCTTGAGTAAGTGCAAGTGTACAAACAGTCTTCCATCCTGTACCCTTGGAGGCATAATCTGCGATTTACCTCCTTCATCAAGATCCAAGACAGGACAGATAGGGGCGTCAATAATGGAGCGTAATCCAAAAAAAATAAAATAATCTGTTCTATTCCACTAAAAGAACGAAATTGCATTCTGAACTTAATTGAAATTACTGAAGCAGAATAATCAATAATTATATCCTTCGGCTTATCGTTCCTATGTGTCACCCTTGTCGATCATTTAGAATATTTAAAACAAGGTTAAAATTGACCAAATATCCTTTTCCAAATATACATAAATCCTCCAATCTCATTTTCTATTTGACAGTTTCTAGTGATCATATCATAACTTCAATTCAACAATCAAAGTTGAATTATTGAGTTCAAATTTAACTATCCATTAAAAATTCATTGGGATCATGATTGTGCCTACTAAATAGGTGATGAATTTCATTATGTGAATATATATTCCCTGTTATTTCACCTTGATTCCCAAGATATCAAGATATTGATTAACAATTCGATCTCTCATTGATACCATAAAGAACTTCAGATAAGTAACCACAGTCATTACCCACTCAAGATTGAAGTCTTACATACGATCATCATGTGAATTAAATTTGCATGGTCGATAATACAAATTAAATTCCACAAGGTTATGTCCAATACATTCAAATGTGCTCCCAACCATATTGCCGAAGTCAAAGATAAACTTGAATATAGTTGAAATAATCTTATCAAAATAAAGTGTTCGTCTTTGTCTGCCAACTCTAGACTATTAAATTTTATATCAAATTATAAATCAATTATTTTGTATCAACTTAAGCACTCAATTTATAATACCAAAATGATATACGAAAACAATACAAGCTCAAATTAATAATTCATTATTTTATTTCAAAATATCATAAACACAAATTTACTCATCACGGATACCTTACACAAGGCTAATGCTGCTCATCAGCACTGGACATACGATAGCAATAACCTCATAAACCTGTCTCATACGAAGACAGACCAAGCCCACAACAAAACCCCAACCGACCCAAGCCCGGCTCAATTCACACGTTCTAGAGCAGGTTTGGAACTTATCTTTAATATTTCATTTTCTTTGCCCTGTTCAGTGTCTGTTGTCAAGACCAAACATATCTTCACACATTTGTCCCCCCTCATCAGACTCAGAAAGCTAAAAAAATTTAATGGAAATTAATTAGTAATCTTAATATCTCCAAAACTGCATATCAAATTTTACTTAGCCCACCAGCTAATTCAAGAACCATTATGATTAATAATAATTATGAAATACTCTTCGCAATATTCAGATAAATAAAGTACATAATTTAAACTGCTTCATCTGCTACCTCTTTCTCTTCCTCAAGCAGCCATCGTCTTATATACACATAGGAGACTTTCAAATTGAGATAATATTTTCTTGTCTGATAGATTTTGTGCCCAAAAATCAGAGATTCAACTAAACTCTTCACCCTCATCATCACATTCTATTCAATTTCTGCAAGTCCTTGCTAAATTGCTCAAATTTATATACACAACCTTCAAATTTCCCCACCCAATTAACCTCCATAATTGGGATAAAATCATCATAAATAATTTTTACCAGTTAAAACCGGACAATTGCATGGAAAATGGAAATTTCTATTTTACCAGCTCCGAGATCCATTCCACATCCGGGTTTGGGGCATCAGACCAATTAGGATTCGGGTTTTGAGCATCTCGATCCAGAGGATTCTCCTTGCTCAATTTCTCGAACATCTTCGCCCTCACGTCCCTCCCTGATTCGACTCTCTCCATTATGGGTTCTTCAGACGCATCGTTCTCATCCCAGGCATCGAAGTACCCAATTCCTGGTCGAGAAACGGCTTGAGTCGGAGTCGTAGGTAGGCTAAAGTACCCGGGTCGACTCATGGGAAAAGATAGTGAACCTAGTCCTGAAGAACAATCCACTTGCCGATTCAAAGGAGATGGCATGGACTTCACTTGATTCAACTGCAGCTTGCGTAAAGAAGCAACCATTTCGTTTATGGATCCGGAACCCGGAGACCGACTCAGCTTGTTGGCCGAGTTAGTCATCGGAGACATCGGCGGCGACTCAGTCATCGGCGACCCGGAATCCGAAGATGACATAAAAGCTAGTCGGTGTGGGGACCCTCCATCGTACGACTCGCCCTGAGGGCTCAGAACTCGTATCTGGTCAGGTGAGTGTGCAAAGAAACAAACTCTTCTCTTACAGTTCATCCCATCTTTGCATGGCTGAGTACGATAGCGCGCCGGGTGAAGCCAGCACTCAAATACGCCATGTGCGAACTCACATCCATCACCCTTTCTGCAGTTCCCTTTACGAAACTCCGGGCACGCCGTGCCGGAATAGTGAAATTTCCTCGGGTCACGGCGGCGAGCCTTTTCACCCGGATGAGCATACGGACACTCCGTCCAGTCATGCGACCGACCACGAGCGCATTTCCTCACCTTGAACTCGAACATCCGGAAATTGTTGCAAGAGTGAGCGTCCACCGGAAAATCCCCGTTCCAGTTCTCCATCTCCGGCAAATCAGCCGTGAAATCGCTTATGCAGGACTGTAAGTAAGGCTTCAGTGCCGATAGAGAATCGTTCTGGAAGAAAACGGAGTAATCATCGACGCCGCCATTACCATTTGCCTTAGGGCTCAAAGGGAAGGTGTGATTCTCTGAGGTTAAGGACCATGGAGGAACATGGACGGTCGGACCTGGACGGTTCATTTCTCCGATCATCATTTGTTCAGTTATGGAGTTTTTATGGAGACTCACCAAGAGGTTCAGTTTGTATATAAACTACTGAGGAAGTGGATGTAACCATGGTTAGAATTCATTTAACCATGGTTAAGCGAAAATATACGGTTAAAATATTGAATAAGAAGGTGGAATGATATGATGACACGTGTAAGGATAATAATTGACTAGTGGTTTAATAGGGCTGTGAGGGAGTATATATGACGGGGATGTGAGTGGAGAATAATGGAGGATTTAGGCGCTGGAGGTTGAGTGATATAGGAAAGTATAAAAGAAGGCTTAGGGGAGGGTTAAACGGAGTAATAATAAAGAAAGAGATAAACAGGAATTATGTGATTGGATTTGACATTTCAATCGATGTCACCATCCCCCGATGCAATGGAAAAATCAAGTTTGATCTGAATTGATAATGATGGTACATGTTTGCCATGTACAAAATTAAAAATGCATTTATTAAAGTGAATAATTGATCATTTTATTCTTCTACAAACCAATGTTGAATGCTGTATTCGATGGGATATGGACCATGGTTGCATGATTGACATGGAAAGCTTGCCCAATATGGAGGTAATTTGAGTAACAAGCATGCAACATTGTTGTACTAGATATCAATAAAAGATTCGATATTGATTGAGATAAGTTATAGATATTAAGATGTGAGAGCGGATTTAGATGGGAATAAGACATAGACCTAATAAATTCTTCCCAATTAAATGGTTCGACTAGTTAGTCATAGCTTACATGTTGTTCATACTATCTAACGTATGCCAATTATGCAATCATGTGCAAGTATTATCTCAGTATCATGTCCAAAGTTTTATGTGTGCGTTTATGTCAAGTTTACCAACCATATAATGGAAAGTGCCTTGATGACAGAATTGGGTGGGAGTAATGTGTGGACTTAGCGAATTCTCCCTACTCAAAATGTCTGGAAATTTAGCTATAACTTCTATGATGTCCATACTATCGAACGTGCACCAATAATGTCATCATGTGAATATATTATCACAGTATCCTATCCAAAGTTTAATGTTTATGCTTGTGTCGAGCTTTCTAGCCATATGGATGGAAGGCTAGTTTGGTGGTGATTGAGCTTTGGCATGGGGTACTCGGAATGTCACACAAAGGTTCACTGTCAAGTGCCATTAGAACATGGCATGTATAAATGGATCATATTGATGCTAATGCACACAATTGACTTGTGCCGAAGGCCACTATAATAGAGATAGTTGATTACTGACGTGAACTCTAAATAACGTTTGACGAAGAAATTAGTGCACCTAATGATTCTAAAGTGACAGTGTTGATTACATTAAATTTTATCTTCTCTTCAAATAATAAGATATATAACATTTAGTTGTCATGATAACTAGAAATGCGTACTTGAGAAGAGGGTGAAAGTCTTTTAGTCCTAGCGCAATTCAATCCTAACTACAAGATAATTTAAAGTAAGAAAAAGTTATAAATTATTTCAATGTTGGTATCAGTCCTTTGAGATGTGCATTTTCTGCACTACATCAATTCTAGGCATGAAATCAAAGCAATGTTGAATAGTGTTTTAGGTGGGATTTGATCCACATGGGAAGTTTGCCCAACATACAGGTAATGAGTTGCAAGCATGTCACGTAGGACATTGCAATATAAGATATCAATGAAAGATTCAATGTGGATTGAGATAAGTTGTGGGTGACATGGTATGATAGAAGGCTTGACGTGTGTGGATGGATTTGCGACCCTTTAGAAATGGATCATATCGATGCATATGTTTCACTTGTGTTGAAGGCAACTACAATGGAGGCAGTTGATAAATCAAGGGTAGACTCTCAATTAATGTTCGACAAAGAGACTAGTGTACTTGATGATACTAAATTATCTATGTTGGAGCAAAATTTTGGGTTTGGCTAGAAATCCTGAGCCTATGTGGCCCGGGATAAACAACTTTATCCCAAGATTTTTAACTGATGGACCTAATTAGTCAAAACAATCGATGTTTATCATTAAGTTCGGTTGAAACTAAATCGTGCGTAATTACCCAAGCCTTTCCCTCTTTCAAAATTGATTAAATTAAATCTTCTCTTCAAAAGAAAGGGTATGAAATGGTTAGTTATCAAGATAACTAGATATGTGTACATGAGAATAAGGTAGTACTTTAGATCCAGTTTGGCAACAATTAATTTTTTTACATACTCATTTTCAATTATACATTTACACAATAAAAATATTCTGCATATAAATTCAAAATTATTTTCCTACTTTGACCATCACACAAGGGCTTAGTCTCGTCAAATTTCAATCATATATAATTTAAAGTAAGAAAAAGATAGTATTTTATCGATTTGAGAAGAGAATGTAATTACGAAGTTCAACAAATAAGAAAATAACAATGACAAATTAAACTCTATTTCTTAATGAGTTATTGGTCTCCATGTTTCCATTCTAAATTGTTGTCAATAGACGATCTTTAGGTGTACTCGAATTAATTTTTGATTTGGAACCACCTTAATTTGTTGCATTTCTCATTTATTATCTTGTTTGATAAAATATAACAATAAATCCATTTTAATATTTCCATTTACTACATTAAAATTTCAAACTTAAAAAATTTCATTCACATTTGAATAATGCTATCTACTATCAGAGATACCTTACACCCGTCGGGCGGCAGCAAAGATCAATCTCATCCAATAAGTTAAGAAAACACTTTAACTTCATTAAACCATTAAAAATTCGCCCACCTGCACTGATATTAAACACAAATGATACTAAAAAGCACTCTTTGTTGCCCATCATAACGCTTCATTTTGCACTATCATTTTTTTAATGAATAAATGTCTATTCAAACCCCGTTCCCGCTATTTGTAGTTATCAAGATGAATGACTTTCATAATAGATATTTCATTGTATAAAAATGAGATCGAGCCCCATTTGTTTTCTATTAATTATTCATAAAAATAAAAAATATGACTGTTATCAATTACATTCAACCACCATTTTTTACTTTTCATATCTTGTGTGAGATTCATAACGACTATATTTTTCATTCTTATTCTACAAATAATTAAAATTAAACGGAGCCCGATTCTCTAAAACTTTTGAATTAGGCCTTAATCGATAAAACACTATACTTTTCTTGTCTAATCAATATTTGTGTTATTCGCGAACCATCTACCGTCCTCTTTACTTTTAGAAATTAGCTATATGATAAGGGTTGGTGTCTTTTTTCATGATTCCTCTTATATCTTTTAATTATTTATTTTGGCATACTGAATAAAAAATATCTATAAAAATGAGAATAGAAGGTTACATCATAAGGCACTTTAGAATAGCTTGCTCTTCTTCGGGGCACCCATACTTTTGTCTAATTTTAATATGGAATATGGAATTTGTGGGTTTAATATACAAATGACTTCCCCAAATTGGAAACCTTGTAAATTACCAAAAATATAGCATAATTACTAATGTACTTACATATTTAAGTTTGTCCAAATTTTACGTGACATCTAAGACTTTCGGATTCTTATGTGACCTATTATTCGAGTGATTATTATATGCATATTTTATTTTCAAGAATGACAACGGAATGAGCAGGATAGGATCTGAGAGTCGCTCCCATCGTTGTCCTTTTGAGAATTTTATGAGGTGGGACTGAAATATAATCCAAATATGATAATTTCACGATCTATTTACATATTTATTTATTTTAATAACTTTTCAAAAAATGATTCACAAAAAAAAAAAAAAAAAAAAAAAACAAGACTCGGATCGAGAATCGTGTTTCATCACGTTCACATCCCAGATTCTCAAAGAGACTAATTATCTCATGTAGCTCAAAGTTTAACAAAACAAAAAATAATTTGTTAAATATTATTTTTATTTAGTATAATAAAAAAAATCGTGATTAAATTGAGATACCAAATTACTAACAGGGTACTAAACAATAATGTTTAAACCAACCGTAAGAACATCTTCTATCATGGTTTTAAATATATTTAAATTGTGATTTAAATATTTAAAGTGATCGAAAATATTTTTAATGGAGAGATGCAAAGATAATGCAAATTACATTTTTCGGGCCGAAAAATGTAAATAAATTTGTAAATTCACATCTTTTCTTACATTCGTAAGAAGCAAAAAGTGAATTTAGATATTTCAATTGAAGTAAAATTTAAATTTAGATTCATCAAAATGTAAATGACAATGCAAAAGTAATTTTGAAAATATCAACTTACATTTAATTTTACACCACGTTTGTATATACTCTAAAGATAACCTATTCTTAAGTGGAACGATATTCATAGTCAGATATTGTAATAGTTATTCTATGTGACACCTTGTTATTTGAAGTATTAATTTCTATAATTCAGTTGCTCTAATAACAAGTTAATGCCTCAAATAAAAAAAGTGTTCTGATGATTATTATGAGAATTAATCTACTTTGTCATCACGATTGACATCTCTGATAACACCATCTTCATATGGGATGCGTGGATCCCATGTGAATAAAATAATTTTGATCCCGATGTGTGTATTGTTATCCCTACGGTCATTCGTACGAATCGTGTAGCGCTGGTGTTATTATGCCCCTGTTTGATAATATTTTTTGGGAGAAAATGTATTTTAGAATAGTTGATTGATGGAAAATGTGTAGTTAAAAATTAAGGAAAAATTTTGAATTTACGTATAATATTATTTTATTGAAAAATGTATGATTGAAAAGAAAAGAAAAAAAAATATATTTTATAAAAAATATTACCAAACAGGACATATAATAGCTAATAATGAATAATATTATTCTATTTTTAATTAAACCAAACTAGGCACCGAAAAATGTGGGGATGGGACAAGTACATTTTTGGGGATTATTGATGGTCAAAAATGGTAGGGTCCACTATCACGTGCCCTATCCACGTGGAATGTTTGCCTCTAAAACAGGGGACACATGACCCCTCACTGCACAAACCGACAAAACATCTCTCTCCGTACGAGGCGATTTTATCCTTATTTCACGTGACATGCAGTGATCGGTTATCTCGTTTTGTCGCCACGTAGCCCTGTACTGCCACACAAGAAGCCGTTATCCGTACACTTGGCGGTATCTCCTTTAAAGACCAGTATGCATACCTAATTTACCCATGTACTAGAATTCAATGCTGTGCCTACTTTTGGTAAGTAATTAATCAATAGTTTATTGGGGTCCGATTAATTCAAAGAAGGAACTTGGATGAAAAACAATTGAATTGTCTATTATTTATTTTATTGAAAATTATCAATTAATTATATTTAATTGATATAATTTTTTACTTGAAAAATATTAAAATATTTTATTTTTTGATGTTCGTTTTGATTTTATTTTTCATGAAAATTGTCAATTAAAAGAATATAATTTCTCACATTTGTGGATAAAATTTGTTTGGATTGTCAAAAAAAAAGTGTTCATTTGACTTTGTTTTACATGAAAATTGACAATTAATAGGAGAATTTTTTTTTTTTTTTTACAATTAAAGATATAATTTGTTTCTCTTGCCAAAAAAGAAAAAAAAAAAGAGCCGAAAAACAAAAAAACTCTCTAAAAGGTGGGAAAATCAATTCCACAAAATCAAGGAAAATGTGTACGTGTGGAGGAAAGTTGGAAAACAAATTCCATGGAAAAAATGCCATCAAACAGGTGAAAAATAAACTCATTTATACTAAAACAATAAACCTCAAGAGAAACGAAATTAAAAGAGTCATAAAATAACAAAACTTGCCAAAATTAAGAATTATAGTAAAATATAAAAACTCGCGTAGAAATGAAATATTCTCCCAGAATTAGTACTATTCCGAATCATATAATGCACATTTCATTTTTTATTTATTAAAATTTACTAAAAACTATATTTTAATAGGGGCTTAATATTATTAAGTTTCTTTTTAGAGAGAACCTTTTTGAGGTTTTTTGTATAATTTATATTTTAATTATAAGTTAGTAATATTATTTTAATCATTGATAAAATAGTTTATTAAATGAAGCGATGGTGACTCTACGCAACTATGATCCAATCAAGTTAATTCAAACCACATGAAGAAAAGATTTTTTTATTAACATATTGAAAGTAAAGCAAAACAATAATAATTAGGAAGTAGATAAACAAATTGACCTCCAAATCAATGAAATTATAATGGAAAATTTGAGGAGTTTGAACTCTTTGGAAGATAAGAGGTAAACAACCTCTGATATTATATCTATTGAGATTCAGACAGAGCACAAATTACATGTAATTAGCACAAAACATTCCAATCGTTTACATTCATTGTGTTTTATTGTTTCAAACATGACATTTGCACCATCATTTTAACTTTTTCTCGTGGAGTTAGTCCTTCATCTCATTCCGTCAATTTCTTCCGTCAAATATGAGTAATTGGTGCAAAACATACCCATGTATTTGCCTTCATTGCACAAACAGTCACTATCCTTTCTTTAATTTTCCATTAAAGAAAATCAGTTCTGGTTAAAAAGTAGAAAAAAAGTTTTAATTTTACGTAAAAAATTTTTATTGTGTGAATATGAAGTTGAAAATGATATGTGAAATAAAGATTTTTAATTTAAAGAGAGACAAACATGGGCTAGACAGGAACAAAGGTTAGCCAAAAATCCACTAAAAGATTGAAAAGAGGAAAAGAAAATGAAGAGGAAAACTAATGTAAAACAATAGTTCAAATGACTAATAGTAGAAATGCTCTAAAAATATTTTCATGTGCGATATACTCCATATTTATTGAAAATCGCAGAAAACCTTCATGTTTTAAACCTTTTGTGCGAGAACCCCCAACCGTCGAGATCCGTCAAATTTGTCATTAAAAACAGTAAAAAATGTCAAAGTTAAAAATAAATAATTGCAATTTCAATACCCAAACATTTTAATTTTTACAAATTAAATTAATTTTTTTTTATATGTGCCACCTACAATCTCAAATTTTTAAAATTTTATTTTTACTTCATCTTCTCCCCCAATATATATATATATATATATATATATATATATATTATTATTATTATTATTATTAGGCATGCTATATAAGTTTATCATAATCATATTTAAGCCCTTGTTTGAGCCAGATTTTTCCTCCAATTTTAGAAGAAATAGAGACGTTATCTGGCCCCACATAGCATGGCATATTTGACTTGTCTCTCACAGTTGGCTTTGGATAATGAGTTGCAATGGTCAAAATTTTCATTTTCATTTTCATTCTTCAAAAATCTGGCCCAAATAGGGGCTCAATTATTAAACACGTATTATGCATTTATTCTAACAAGATATCAACTTATTATTCATCCACTATAGAAGATTTATCTATTTAAGTTTTTTTAAAAAAAATTAATGTTAAGAGTCATGCATTATATGTGGAGACTTTATTTTTCTTATTTACTTTTCGTGCAAGTATTACTGAATTTATAGATTTAGATGTTAGCACTGCATGTCTAAAAATTTCAAGTTTTTTTTTTTTTTTTGTAGCTACTTCAATTATGCTAAACCACATCATTTTATTTTGCCAATATTTTTTTCATTGGTAGTCTTTTAAGGGTTTCCTTCGATATCCTTACGATCATTCATAATATGAAATGCTGAATCATTTACAAAAGCGTCGTCTATCCCTTTTATTCTTTTTTTTTTTTCAATTCTATTTATTTTCTCATAACAACATAATTTATTGAGAAAATATTTTTATTTTCGATATTTTAGGTCCTAAATATCTCTTGGAGTTTAAAAGTTAGATTTATATACTCTTCAAGAATACACGCCTCCTTAACGACATCGTCATAATATTTTCTCCATTTTTCTTTTGAGAACTTGTTCTTGAAATTGATGTCATAATACATCAGGCAAGCCATGGATTTACCCAATAAAATGTTAAATATTGTCCTTCTAGGACGTTAATTTGATTGAGCCTTAACAACTCAAATATGAATTTAGTTAATCTTATTTAGGCTTGCAATTTAGTTATCTTTCAACATTCTGCTTCACATAATCATGTGTGATGATATGGATAACATAATATGATATATATTCTATGTTTCTTTGCTATTTAATTTCTTCCCCTGAGAAAAATTGTGTTATTAATGTTTAAAATATCACATGTTAGGATTTACGTGATTAAGGGCCCGTTAGACAAAATTCCCGATTTTGCTTATTGTAGAAGAGTCTTCTGATAAAAATACCTTAAACTAATTTTCTCTAAAAACTCTTCTAGTCACACAAAATATTTTTAGAAAATTATCCAAATATATTAAAAAAACAATTTTTTATTCTCAAAAGCAGCTTTTAACTTTTTGAAAACCTTACTAAATGAGCCATAAGTTACTTGGCTTGCGAGTTTATAATCATTTGAATAGTATTCCTTTATTACTTGTTTTTTAAGGGTAAGTTTGACAAAAAAAAAAAAAAAAATTGCTGCAACAATTTGTATTCGTTTTGCAATGATTCTTAGTATGGACTAAACGACTCGAAACACTTTCTTCTAGTAAAATACTAGTTTGGTTCGTGGTTTCATCCATCTACGAATATGGTAGATGTGGACATCAATTCTAAAGAAAAATGGAGTGTAATAACTCTAATAAGTTCGAAAAGTTCATCAAGAACCATTGAAGAGAAAATCTCAATTTTTATTCATAATAAAAGTCTTAAAGATTACAATGAAAAATAAACCTATTTATACTAAAGCAATAATCCCAAGAGAAACGAAATTAAAAGAGTCCTAAAATAACAAAACTTGCCAAAATTAAGAATTATAGTGAAATATGAAAACTCGTGCAGAAATGAAAAATTCTCGCAGAATTAGTACTATTTTGGATCATATAATGCACATTTCATTTTTTTATTTATTAAAATTTACTAAAAACTATATTTTAATAGGGGCTTAATATTATTAAGTTTCTTTTTAGAGAGAACCTTTTTGAGGTTTTTTGTGTAATTTATATTTTAATTATAAGTTAGTAATATTATTTTAATCATTGATAAAATAGTTTATTAAATGAAGCGATGGTAACTCTACGCAACTATGATCCAATCAAGTTAATTCAAACCACATGAAGAAAAGATTTTTTATTAACATATTGAAAGTAAAGCAAAACAATAATAATTAGGAAGTAGATAAACAAATTGACCTCCAAATCAATGAAATTATAATGGAAATTTTGAGGAGTTTGAACTCTTTGGAAGATAAGAGGTAAACAGGTAAACAACCTCTGATATTATATCTATTGAGATTCAGACAGAACACAAATTACATGTAATTAGCACAAAATATTTCCAATCGTTTACACTCATTGTGCTTTATCGTTTCAAACATCACATTTGCACCATCATTTTAACCTTTTCTCGTGGAGTTAGTCCTTCATCTCATTCCGTCAAATATGAGTAATTGGTGCAAAACATACCCATGTATTTGCCTTCATTGCACAAACAGTCACTATCCTTTCTTTAATTTTCCATTAAAGAAATTTAAAATGACTAATTTATCATCATCTTTAAATAAACAAATAGAAAAGAAAGAACAAATATTAAAAAAATAAATAATTTCAACTAGAAATTTATGTTTTTTAAAAAGTACAAATAAGTCTCACGTAAAAAAAAATTATAACATACTAAAAAAATTCTAAAGAAGTAAAAATAGTATACTATCTTTTGAATACGTTATGAGCGTTGCCTCATTAAAAAAATCTTGTCAACAAAAATCGATATATCAGAACCTTAATCAAGGACAAAAGAAGAATGTGTATTTACTACCCCTCATAATTATAGCACGTGAGATAAATAAAATATTGTTTAATCAACTTCTCAAGTGTTGCAGTAGATAATGTATTTGTAAATATATGTCACTTAAATCTTCATGATAGCCACATGTGAGTAGATAAAATGATTTATGAGCTTAATGTGTATCAAACAATACCCTGCATTATCATAACAAATTAGTCCTGAATCATGAATTAATAGCAAGATACAATATTGCGTTTAGTTCATCAGGATATGATATTTCAAACCAATAAGTTGTTCATCAGCACTTTAATGACGAAAACGGCCTTCTTTCCACTTCTAGTGAACAAATAATCATGGGTATCAAATGGATGTTGCATTTTTTGATATGCAATCGTTTCAATACTTTTTCTACATAAATTGGACGACGAACAAGAATTCAATTGATTTAATGTTTAATCTCCAGGTGACGACAATATTTTATTCTTTTAAGATCTTTTATCATGAATTGTTTCTTTAAGTAATCAACGGTCTTTGAAATATCTTCAGGAGTTCGATTAATATTTAATTCATCAACGATGATAATGATAAATTGAGATATCAATTTGTGTTTAGACGAAAACGTGCATATATAGTCATTCATCTACATTTTTTCAACAAATATTCATTAAAGCGATTATACAACATAATTCTAGATTGTAATGCATAATTGTACTTTGATCGAACAAGTTTCTAAAAAACTTGAACCATATATTTTAGGCATATAAATACTTCAAAAATTTTATATAGATATTATTAGGCATGTTATATAAGTTGATTATAACCATATTTATTAAACACATATTATGCATTGTTAGGCTTACAAGATATCAACTTATTATTCATCCACTATAGAAATTTATCTATTTCTACAATTTTTTAAGAAAATTAATGTTAAGAGGCATGCATTATATATGTTATGCTTGTACAAGAGCACAAGTATAGTAGTTTTCACTATATTGATATATTCAAGAGTATTAATAAATTTTCTTTCTTCGGAATATTGATGTGTATAAAAAAAAAAAAATTCGAGAAAATTTTAAAATATTAATTTGCAATAATAGACAATCTTATGAGAACAATGAGTACAATATATTTCATGAATATTGATATATAAAAATTTATGATTCTTCAGAAGCAAAAGATTTATATTTTCTAGAAAAATAAATATGTAATGGCAACAATTTTTTTCTTTCTAAAATGTTAAACTTATTATTCAAAAATATTAAACTGTATAAGATTTGCTATTTTGGAGCAATATAATAATATTCTTGTAATTTAGATATTATAAAATCATGATCTTCGAGAGTAATATTCTAATGTAACATTAATTGGCATAATATAAATTGAGTTTCTTGAAGATCAACAATGAAACATTCTTCTAGAATATTATTATAATTATAAAATTGTATTTCTTCAGAAAAACTATATTCGTGTAGGATAATAATAGTTTTTATGCTTCTTCACAAAGCACGATATAATAATTCTTTTGGAGCATGATATAATTATAATATTCTTTAGGACTATTTTTATAAAGTTCGATCTTAAGATAATTCTTATAATATTGATATTTAAAGTTGTGCACAACAATGCACAACAATATTTAAAGTTGTACACGCCTCCTTAACGAGATCGTCATAATATTTTCTCCATTTTTCTTTTGAGAATTTGTTCTTGAAATTGATGTCATAATGCATCAGGCAAGCCATGGATTTACCCAATAAAATGTTAAATATTGTCCTTCTAGGACGTTAATTTGATTGAGCCTTAACAACTCAAATATGAATTTAGTTAATCTTATTTAGGCTTGCAATTTAGTTATCTTTCAACATTCTGCTTCACATAATCATGTGTGATGATATGGATAACATAATATGATATATATTCTATGTTTCTTTGCTATTTAATTTCTTCCCCTGAGAAAAATTGTGTTATTAATGTTTAAAATATCGCATGTTAGGATTTAAGTTATTCAATAACAATACTTCAAAGACTATACGCGATTAAGGGTCCATTTGACAAAATTCTTACTTTTACTTATTGTAGAAGAACTTTCTGATAAAAATATCTTAGATCAATTTTCTCTAAAAACTCTTCTAGTCACACAAAGCATTTTAAAAAAATTATCCAAATATATTAAAAAATAATTTTTTATTCTCAAAAGCATCTTTTAACTTTTTTGAAAATCTTACTAAACGAGCCCTTAGTTACTTGACTTGTGAGTTTATAATGATTTGAATAGTATTCCTTTATTACTTGTTTCTTAATGGTAAGTTTGACAAAAAAAATGGTTGCAACAATTTGTATTCCTTTTGCAATGATTCTTGGTATGTACTAAACCACTCGAAACACTTTCTTCTAGTAAAATACTAGTTTGATTCGTGGCTTCATCCATCTACAAATATGGTGGATGTGGACATCAATTTTGAAAAAAAAAAATGGAGTGTAATAACTCTAATAGCGTCCTACATTACATCACTTGTAGGTTTCATAAATTATAACTACTTGAACGCTCTACAAGCTAGTGTAAGAAGAACTCTATAAAAAAAAAAAAAAAAAAGAGCTTGTAACAATTATAACTTAGAGCAAACAACAATAATGAATATTCATTCAATGTGTAAAATTGTGAAAAAATAAATAAAAATGAAATTCTTAAAGGAAATTTTTTTTTTTTTTTTTTGAAAGTCACTATCTTGCAATTATCAACGTATAAAATATTGATTGCATTGCAATAATGCAAACTGCAATTAACTCCGATAATTGAGGCTATGGGGCATTCTAAATTTAAAGATCGAAAGCTATGCACACTTGCACGGCCCTTATTGAATGTTTAGGTTCAATCGAGAATTTCATATCGTTAAAGTTTAGAGCCTATCTGTTGGATGTCCAACCATATGCTAAGACGTGTAAAATGGGTCAAACGTCCGATTCGTCACTGAACTCATATTCTCAATTTTGGTCACTAGATTTTTTTTTTTTTCAAATTAATCATCTAACTTTAAGATTTATTTCACATTGCTTATTGAACTTTAATTCGTTCCAAATCAGTCAAATATTGTTGTGTGTCGATCATTATGAGTAACCTTGCTGCTCCAGAATTGTCGACCTGGATTAACATCAATCCAATCAAAGGAATCCGCTCTCCACAATGGCAAAATGTATGGTCATTTGACACGTCAAATTTAGCACTAATTTTTGTTTCAAATTGGTCACTGAGCTTTCATATTAACAAAACCGATGACAAGACACCCAGAATTGATGACACGAGACTAAGATACTCGACTAACTCATTTTGTTTCTAGCTCGACATATTATATATGCCATTAATTCCGTTAATGTGGATGATAAAACAGATGGAGTGCCTAATTTGAAACCATAACCAATTTGTTCGAGAGTAAAGATGGATAACAAGTGATACTTTGTGGAATGGTTGGATGAGAAATTGAATTTCAAAGACTTTTTAGTATCTTTTTATTTGTTTCGACTGAGAAAAGTCAATAACTCACAAAAAGTTGTCGAAGTAATCACAAAATTTCCTTGATGTCGCTATGTTGAGACTCTTTGCGCCAATTAAGTTAAGAATTGATTTATGATTTTGTAATTGCTTACACAATTTTCTAACTTAAGCCGATTTTAATGTTAAATTTTAGTAATAATACTTATAAAAATATATCAAAGTGGAAATGGTTTCCGGGGACTCGTGGGCGTCATGTTAGGAATGGTGTAATGTAATGTCTATAATAACATCCCAAATCACTTGACATGTGCGAGTATAAACTATTTGAGCACCGTTCCTTACATGCTAAATTAGGGTTAGTTATACTAGAAAATGCTTTCGGAGATCGATATTTGATTTGTTTTCATTGCAGACGAAGAAGGCTGAGGATGGCCTGTGGTGCGTCTTATCTGAAGGGAACACACTTTTTGATCGCCATGGTATGCTTTGCTAGACCCTCTCTTTGTTTCGGCTGGCCAAAATGATTGTAGCAATGATATAGCATGTTTGACTATGCTTAGAAGTAAAAAAGAAGCCATAAAATTGGCTTCTTTCGAGATTATTTTGGTAGAAACGCTCTTGATACTATTAAAATAAGCCAATTTATTTTGTAGAATCAAGATGGAACACACTCATATACTTTTAAACAACCGTTGGTTGAACTTTTGAGTACTCCTTGACTGTCTAAAAGGCATTGCATGAAGTTCTAAGTTTTTTTTTTTTTTTTTTTTTTTTTTGAAATTTCAAATTCGTGAAGGAAATAATTGTTTTTTAATGTCATGGTTTTTAAATCAAGGTATAGAATATTGAATCATTGATTGCATTACAATTAACAATAATGCTAATTAACTCCGAGAATTGAGGCTAAAATTCTTCCTATCAATTCCTTCCATCGAGTTTTAATGATCAAACTCTATACACACTTGCTCTACTCTCATTGATGTTGAGATTCAATGAACAATAGTCGAAGACATTTAAAAAGCCGCCAATTTGAAACATACACATGTTAACTCATCATAACCCCGTGTCTTCATCGAGATGTGAAATCAATTAGAAACAAACAAAAATAGGATTAGGAATTCCAACAATTAAATAAATTGAATAAATTAATAAATAATATTATTTTTTACGATAAAGATTTCCCTAAGTAGAGACGTGTTAGAACTAAACGTATAAAATTAGTTCCAAGTGATGACTTGGCCAAGTATGTCACTTTCTTGATTACTATAGAGAAGACCAAAAACATGAAATTGATTAAGATTGGGAGGATGTAGCCTTAAATCATGGGAGACTTTTGAACATGGCCTTAGTGGGTTGCTTTCTTATCTTGACAATGAATATATATATTTTTTTATTATTTTAAAATTTATATGATGTTTTAAGGTAAGAAGAAACAACTTGAGGAGGGACATGTCGATGTAAATTTGATTTGGTAAATCCAAGGGGATAATTCAGTTGAAAACGAGAGGCAATAAGGCAACAAAGTAAAACTCTGGTCATTTTCACCCATTTACTTTCTCTATCTTTAGCGACATATTTCCTTTTCTATGTCCTCAAAATGATTATAAGATGACGATAAGGTTTAAAATTTTGACTTTTTTGAAGAGGAGTAAGAAAACTAAAAAGAGAAAAGATAAACTCTTATCGTTGACATGTAATAGTATTTGAATCGTATAATGCGCAAGAGTGCTACATGATTATAAAGTATTGTCACTTGGTCGATGAATATGAGCAGTTTCTAACGTTATAAAGTATCGATATAAAACATAATTTACTATTTTTACATGTATGATCAATTTCAATTATTCGAGTTTTAACAGCGTAAGTGTAACTTTGTATTTAACATGTATGTTATATTACAATTATAGAAATAATAGTTTCAAAGTCATGTGGAAAGTGGAAACATAATATTTAGAAGGAAACTCAATATCAAAGATCAAAGCACTTCGACTAAGCACTCTTATTCTTTAACATTTCGAAAAAAATATTTCGTTATATTTAGAATATTTGAATCCATATAAGCTCGGGCTGTAAAGCCACTTTCATTCTCTAATATTTTCTTCATTGATCATTTTTTAAAGAAGTATCGAATGCGAATAAGTACATGTTAATACTAACGATAATTCGACACATAACTTTGAAACTATTATTTCTATAATTGTAATATAACATACACTCTTATTCTTTAACATTTCGAAAAAAATATTTCGTTATATTTAGAATATTCGAATCCATATAAGCTCGGGCCATAAATCCACTTTCATTCTCTAATATTTTCTTCATTGATCATTTTTTAAAGAAGTATCGAATGCGAATAAGTACATGTTAATACTAACGATAATTCGACACATAACTTTAAAAATCGTGAGAGTTCATGGCCTAGAGGTCCAAAGTAAATTAGATTCTAAACATAAAAAAAATATAAGGTTCAAATGCCCTGACACATACTTAAACATCTAAAGTAGTTTAAAATTCATAAACTTGAGACTCAATTATTGATATTTTAATGGGTTATTTACATCTAGAAATATGTTTCATGAAATATGGTACCAATGTCAAAAAAATCACACCTTGAAATGACAATTTTTTTCTATTTCCTAGCTCTTAAGTCTCTACCTTTTAAAGTTTTACAATTATTACTATATCGCCTTCGTCACGAAACTTTTAAAGTCTATATGCAATGAATCTATTAAAATAAAATATTGCCAATATAATCTTGTCGTATCCCATCTAGTCAAAAATAACATGGAGATAATAGTAGTCGAATCCTCTTTAAATTTTAAAAGATAGAGATAGTTGTACACTTCATGAGCTTCATTTGATTCAAATTTGATACTACATACATCCAAGGCCTTTGGTTGCACATCTTAAATATAGAAAATTTGTGGATAGGTTAGAAATATTTGGCTTTTCATTTTTATATTCCTTATGTATTTTTGTTTAGGTTAAATGTATTCACACCATAATTTTTAATAATCAGACTACATTTTAATTGTAAGAAATGTTCATAATCTTTACACATTATCACATTTATATCTCAAACTTTTTCCACCGCAATCTTATTCTAAAATGAATATATTGTTCCTAATTTTGGTTTCTTTCCAAAATTTTCTTTAAATTAGAGTAAAATGACTCATTTGTCCATTGCTTTTTGAATAATAAAAAATAATATTGTAAAAATGCGATTAAATATTTGACCCTCATTTTAGAGCACAATAAAAATATTTTTAGACGAAAATCGTGATTAAGGACAAAATTTTCTTACCAATGAAATGTTAAAAATAAGAATGTGATGAAAAAAAAGTTAATGATATAAGTGTGATAATGAGTAAATGTTAATTACCTTTATTTGAAATAATAGGGACGTCAGTTTTCATTTGAAACTTACATTCAATTTGTTGCCATTGAATTTCATTTTTGTTTCAAATATTTATAACAAAAATGATATTCATTGAGCCATTCTCACCTGGTAGTTGATAAATATATTTTACACACTTATCCGTACTTATAAATTTGATATCCATTGTCAAATTGAGCAAATTTCTACATAATTTTGTGTAAATATTGTTAATGTAGGTAAAACTTGATTTGGAGGCATTTGTTTAAAAAAGAAAAAGAAAAAGGAGATTTTGAGCAATTTTCAGTTGATTCGGAACAATTGAAGACTAATTGTATTGCACGTAATTGATAAGAAGCATTAAACTATTAGAGGAAGGTTGCAACCTTCAGGAGTGAAATTTAACTTACAGAAAGTTTGGAGACTAATTTGCAAACTTTGAAAAGTTGAGAAGGACGAATTTCCAATGAATATGGAGGCTAAGGATCCAAATGAAAGCTTTAAAAAGTTGTAGGATCAATACTTAAAATTTGGATTAAAAGGCCAAAGCGTGGAAATGGAGACCAAAGTATAACAATCGCAAAGCGGAATGGAACGAAGGATTTTTAGGGTTTTCGATCTTTTTTTTTTTTTTTTTGAGGCAATTTTGAACTTTTTTAAGGCATGACTTCCAAATTGATTTTAGCACTATTTAAAGACCTATTCTAGGTCAAATTGAGAGGGGTTCCATGCGGTTTATACAAGACACAAACAAGAGAAAGAGAAGAAGACGCAAAGAAGAATAGGAAAAAAGCTAGGCTTTCAAAATATTTACAAGGAGAAGATGGATTCTTGGTGCAAAAAGATTTTTTATATATATTTTCGTTTTTCCTTTAAATCAGAAGATGTACTCTAAGACCATTTTGTGTTTTTCTTCTACTATAATGTGTTACTAAATAAATAGTTGGGACGAACGATGTAAATTAGTTTTGAACATTAATCTTAATAATTAGTTTTGATCTTCAAGTAACATTCGTACATTACTTTTACATATTTTCTTCATATTTTGAATTGCTCGATCACTAATTCATTTAATGTTAACAAGCCAAGAAATGAATTATTTGTTTACACCACGTATTAAAAATTGAAATATGGGTAGAAGGGAGAGACATACTAATACTAAATTTGGTTGTCCTTAATTGAATCATTTGGTGATTGAATTCTCTTGATTAAGGTTTATATCTATTCATATAGAGATATAGTTCATTGGCTTAATTGAGTAGCACTGATTTGAACTTGAGAGGCGTAAATTAATTAATTTAGAAGAATTTGACTGGGTACATATAATTGGTCGTTATCAAAATTTGATGATTGAGATTACAGTTTTGCTATATGTAAATTATGGTTTACATACACATGATAAACATTGATTTGATTGAGTCAGAATTTCTTCAACAAAAAAATAAATAAATAAAAAAATTTCACTCTTTTTTGACACCTCACTGACATGTAAACCATTATGTAATTTTTTATGTACAAGTAACATTATTTTTAAGATTAAGGGGATAGCTATGTTGAATTCGTAAGTCTTAACATTTTTATATATCACTTGAAGTCCTAAATTATCTATTTGTACACTTTATAATTATTTTCGTCGATTTATAATTTCGAGGGTCATAATTAAAACTACTTTTAAATTTTTTACTCGAATAAAAGTTAGGTATAGTTAAGCCAATTGTTAGATAGATAGCTCTCGTAAAAGCGATAAATTAGACTTTTTGGATAACAACGCATGTTTTTGTGTGATGAATGCTTATGATTGTCCTAATATTCTATTTAGTACATAATTAATAATATTATATTATTGTGATTGATGGTGTCTTGTATTGACATGTAACTTGAAGATACTAGACAATCAACGTGCCTATTAATTTAAATTATATGATATATCTATTTATTTCATGCTCATTATTTTTATAACTTGTGTTTTTAAGATAACTAAACCTAGCTTTTCCTAGAAAACTTTCATTTTTTTTTATTAAA